>VUYV01000010.1:2240361-2308241 GCA_008711295.1 Anarhynchus alexandrinus | reverse complement strand
CTGTGAGGGTGGTGAGCCCCTGGCACAGGTTGCCCAGAGAAGCTGTGGCTGCCCCATCCCTGGAGGTGTTCAAGGCCAGGTTGGACGGGGCTTGGAGCAACCTGGGCTGGTGGGAGGTGTCCCTGCCCAGGGCAGGGGGTTGGAACTGGATGATCTTTAAGGTCCCTTCCAACCCAAACCATTCTGTGATTTTATGATTCTATATTCAGCTCACTTGCACTCTTTGCAGTAACTGGATGTTTTAAAAATTTAGTTCTTATCTATTTTTAATTAGGCATAATGGCACATTTTGCCATATGTGTCCCCCTCAACTTCTCTCGAAGTTAGTGTATGCAGAGGCCTTACCTTTAAATGCAGACTGATGTCCTGGGTCTTGGTGGCATTAAGGAGATGTGGTACCACAGAGAGTGTAGCCCTTAATGTAAAAAAAAAAAAAGGTTATTAAAAGGACAGATACTTTGGTACTGAGCTAAAACTAGCTTTGGATTTAACCTAAAGCTGCTTCAAAATATCAACAGATAGTAATGTAAAAATTAAATGGTAAATGGACCTTAATGTGAAATGGTACATGTTTCTAATGTGCATCTTTTAATTTGTGAGTTCTTATCTTTGATTTATTAGTATAAATAAAATGCATTCAAGAGGATATTTTTTAAGCTAATGAGAAGAGCTGCTTGTTTCTTTGCTGTATTGATGTCTCAGCAGTATGAGTTCAGAGCCTGGAGGTGTATTGTGAAAAATAACGTAGTAAATATGTTTGAATATTAGAGGAAGGCTGACAGAGCAGAAACAAAGACTTTTAGTGTATTTTAAAAATAATGTCAATCTTTAATTAAGCAAATGATAGTTCTTGTTATCAACCTTTTACAGAGAAAGTCTATATGAATTGAAATAGAAAGCCATGGTAGGAAGTGTTTTTCTTCTTTTACAAACAGCGATTTCAACATGAGAATAATTGTCAACCTGATTCATGTATTTAGGCAGAAGAAAAAGACTTGGTGTTTGAATTTATCGATCATACGATTCTAGATGAGCTCCAGCATTATTGCCATGGATTGGATAACAAATGGCTTAAAAATACCTTTTCCCATTACTCCAGGCAATCGAGCACCTTCACAACAATGATGTAAGAATTCACCTGAAAGATTGAACAGAAATAAAATGTTATCACTTTCAGATCACAGTTTTTCTCTTTTGTAGTGTTTTGTCATACAGATATCAAAAGTGTTAATTCTTTATTGAGAAAAAGGTTTTGTTTCATAATAATAGTTTAAGACTTCCAATTGGCTTGAAATGAGCTGCAGAATTGAAACAAGAAAGAGACATTGGACTAGATGATCGGAGGAGTATTTGGACAGTAGTAGTATTACTGCAGAGTATTTGGACCCATCTCTGAAATGCTGAAAAGCTAAAAATATTTAGTACTTTATCCAGCCCACCGTGTTAAGCAACTACCTTAGCAGCCGTCTCCCCTGCTGTTGCAGTAGCTTGCTTATGCTTCCCTCTTCCCATCTTGTCCTCCTCCTTTGTGCTGTCTCATCTCTTTTCATCGCTTCTGGTTTGTCCCGCCGTTGGTGGGTGGGGTACCCTGCAGAAATCTTGCTCCCTTTCGCTCATCACCTACATTAAGCAGTTGCTAAATGTAGTAGTGTCAAGACATCGATGACTTTGGGAAATGAGGGCACTCTGTGCTGCGCAGAGGCAATTCTGAAGTAGCAGAAGGGTTTTTTTTCAGTCCATGCTTCCGTGTCTTGAGAACTTTTAAGGCAAACAGAACCTGCTTCTTATTAAATTGTTTGGAGGTGGTTTTTTCCTTTTCTTTTTTTTTTCCCTTTCTTTTTTTTTCCCTTTCCTTTGTTATACACCATGATCTCAAACACGAGAATATTTTATTAACTCAAAGTGGAATTACTAAACTTTGTGATTTTGGTTTGGCTTAAGCATTAGCTACCGCATATGATGTTTATACAGATTATGTGGTTACACGATGGTACAGGGCTCCTGAACTGATTTTAAAAGACCCCACATATGGAAAATATGTGTCTGTCTGTTTTTTTGGGGGGGAGGAGATCTGTAATTCAGCTTGTATAGGAGAAGCAGTCTCCTGCACATGAACTTCTGCATACAATGCAACATTAGCAAAAGGAAAATAATCATATAAAAGCTAAATTAAAATAGTGACATATAATGTGCCTACATATAAAGTCAAAGATACTGTTATGCTCTGGTTCCAGATTCAGTGAAAGCAGTGCAAAGTTTATCTTTAAATACAGCACTGTTCTTGTATAAACCAAACAGATAATTCGTTGTTGTTTTTTTTTACTTTTTTTTTAATTCCGTAGAAGATGGTAATCTATATTATTCCAGTTAACCTGTGTCCGTTTGCCCTGCAGATGATTTTTCATATTATCCATATCAAAAATGTGCAGCAGTGTTGGCGCTGAGCCCCTGTGATGATCAGTGACAAGGGTTCTCTGAAGAGCCCTCAGAAGCAGTGCATGAGAAGATGCTGTAAAACTGAGGAAAGAAAGATGTGGAACTTTGGAGATGCGGTTAACAACATGGTAACTTGAAACTGTTAGGGGTTTTCCAAGTGTGTAATTAATTCCCACTAAAGATTTTATTCTGTATTTTACCAAATTTTGTTATTGACCACCTGCAATTATGAAATTCTGTAGAGGAGGTTCGGAATTGCGGAGAGGAGTAATAATTCCTGTCTGTCTGCTCTCATTCATGCTGTTAGATATTGATTACTATTATTCTTAGTAACAATAACAACAGTACACTGCAGTAGTTATTCTGGCAGTGTTGAACTGTAAACATGGAGGTAAATAGCTTTTTAACAAGCCAGGATAATTCCTCTATTCTCAAAGCTCAAATGTAGTTTATAGAGCAGAATGAGTCAGCGGGAAGGATCTGCTTTTACATAGCCTTCTGCTCTGAGAGGAAGCACAGAGAGGAATACAGCAGCGTTGCGTAGTTGGATTCATTTCAGTTTTGAAGATAGCAGGCTTTTTGATGAGATATTTTTAATGTATTTTAGCCATCTCCATGGGGATACTAGAATAAGAATATGGCACACAATCATTGTATCTGTTTTAACCAGCTGATTTATTATCTGTTCATAATGTCCTTTTTGTCAAGAAGTTGGGCACCTCTTCTTCAGAGTATTTTATAAGGAGCCTGGGATGTTCAGGGATGGTACTTCTTGAAGTCCAGCACCCTAAAAATGCAAGGAAAGGCTTTCTCCAGCTCACTGCCTTACTGGAGATGCTATTTCCTATTAGAAATCCCATTTCCTATCAGAATCTCCATTCAGCTACAGTCTATTGCCCTAACTCATACGAGGAGTTCAGTGGGTTTAATTGGGATGTCCACACACGAAGAATGTGGCGCATCAGAAATTGCTAATTAGAGAAATTGGGATTTTTGGAGACTGAGCAGCACAAGTGCCAGTCCACAGTTTCCGAAGTATTTAAGTTAGTTTAAATTCACTGATATTATAATTACTATATTCCCTGAGACGCAGTTGCAGACACTAATGGTTTTGAAAAAAATGTATTCTCTTCAGACATTGAGTCTTGTTTCCCCTGATGTCAGTGGGAACGGGAATGGATTTAAGTTTTGCCATTTCCATTAAGCAAAATCAAAAATCCAATAGGCAATTTCCTGTCATAAAAAGATCCGAGAGAGCAGATGGAGGAAGAATAATCTAATTGAGATGCATTTTCTTTTTTACTAGCTTGCTCTATTTCATTTTTAAGAGCATACCTAAAATGTCTTCTTCCACAAGGACAGCTTGTTCATTATGTCTTAAAATAAATGGCAAGCAAAAAGCTCTTTTACAAATCCAGAATGCTAGTGGTGATACCAGGCATTTCTAATAACCTATTAACACCACGAAAACAAAAAAATGATGAAGCACTCTGTTGAGTAAAGACCAGCGAAGCTTTCACCAGCAGCAGGCTTTTCTGACTCATCTTTTCTCAGGCAATAGAAAATGCAGTTACTTCAGAGAAATGAAGGACCTCATTCATTCGTGGGGGACGGGGAAAAGGAAAGACCAGCGGCCAAGCTTTCCTCCCACGGCTGAATTACAGCGCTGGAGAAGGTTTACTCCTTCCCCTTCTGGTTCTGTTACCACAACCAGATTCCAAATCTCTGACAGTTGTTGTGGGAAATGTGTTTAAATCTCCAGAGTCATTTATTTTGTTGATGATGGGTTGCCCTTGTGTTACAGACATATTTTCAGAAGGTGTTAAGTGATGACAACTATGTTTAATACTTAAAATGAAATGGAGCTTTGAAGTGTATGAGAGAAGAAGGGAAAGCAGTTTATCCATTCGGCTGCTTTGATTCCTCAAAAGTGTTTGTAACCCTTCAAAGTCCTTTCACAAACATTTCGAGAGCTTCCAGGAGGATTTATTTTATTTTGTCTTAGTGTGTTTATTCGGGTTTCTTTTAGGTTTCCCAAGTTTAAGAGGAATCACACAAAACAGCATAAAGGGAGGGACATTATAAAGTGACCCACTTGGGAAGTGTCCATCATCATCCAGTGCAGTAGCTGGAAGCGAACTGGAAATGGAGTGACGGAGGATGTTCTTTCAGAATTAGGATGTGATACAGGGAGCCGGTCTCTTCCTATGCATTTAGAGGGGTATTAGCCCATCTATTTCAGATATCTAATTTATTGGTTTAGGTTAGAAGCATCTGTTTTTCATGCAAACAGCCAATGAAGAGAAGCAGAGATTCTCGGAAAATGCTTCACGTCATTACCCCAATTAGGCAATAATTAAACTCTTAAATCAGATGTTCTAAACTGCTTATGGAAGAATGTCTCTGTTTATTGGGATAGGGATCCTACCTTTCTCACCTGGTGCCTTTAATTTAAGAAGCTTTAGGCAGGCAGTCTTAAATTTGGGCGATATCCTTCAGGTATGCAGAAGAGGAAGGTATGAATGTGAGATAAGGTAAAATCAGCTCTGGAAACACTGCTGGCAGGGCACCTAGATCCACCTGAGCTGGGCTGCAAAACCCTTGTATCTTCTGATATGCTCAGAGATGTTATATGTTGGAGGAAGAATATGTAGTCGGACATGCTACGTTTTTCTGGCTGGCCAGAAGACCTAAGTTGATGATCTTATGGTACCTGTCTCTTGTTTCCTATTCCATGCTCAAAAACTACACACTCATAAGAACTTTAGGCTCTGTTTGTGCATGTGAATCATATCCACAGAAGTGTTAAGGGTAGGGCAGCACATGTAAACACAATTTGGAAATAAAGATATAGGGGCAGATTGTTGGCTGTAGAGACAAAGGGGCAGCGTGGAAGATGAAAAAGCCTTGAGTCAATGTATAGTTGCCACAGCTACCCTGATAGTCCATTCATAACCCCTGTCTAACAAATTAGAGGAGTATTTTGGGACAGTCCTCAGCCAGAAGAGTGCTCCTAAAGGGAATATTTTCTCCAGTATAATTTAGATAAAACTCTGGGGCCCTTACCTACTCTAGAACTGGGAGCTAAAATAATAACTCACCTTCCACCCACCCGCTGTACCAATTCAGAAAGATGAGCCAAAAACCGTGAACTAGGTTATGCAGCAATAGAATAAGATCCAGGCATCCTAGATGTTACCAAAGTAGGTGCAATGACAAAAAAAAAAAAAGACATAATTTAAGTAGAGAAAAGACACCAAATAGCACTAGATTAAAAGATTCTTAATAACTTAATGATATGAATTTATGAATAATGAAATGAACAGATATAAACTCGTAACTATATGTACACTGGCACACTAGTCACTCCTGTACACTGCAAACTGTCCTCAGTTTGTGTGTGTGCAATAGAGATACTCAGAGGAGCCTGAAAATGTCCCAAAAGGTCCCCAAAAGCCTGTATTTCCCTAAAGTTCTATAAGATTATATAACGTTTCTCACAAAACGTTAATTATATGTTCTGCTACACAAACAAGAGTGGATTCAGAGACACTGGCCAAGTCTTCACGGTGCTGACCCTGCTCCTCAAGAGGCATAAATTTTATCGTGGAAAAGCCCCGGATCTGGTCCTTTGCAGAGTAAGAGGAAATCACACAGTGAACGGCGAAGAAAAATCAGTTTGCTGCCACCCAGGTGGAGGCTGAGTAATGCCAACTCTGCTGTCAGAATAGCATATACCATGCAATCACCTTTTAATGTATAAACAAAGGTTACGGCTGCTTAGGAAATGTGATTTCTAATTTTTAACTTGTTGAACAAAGAGTTTTTACAAGAACCTTCCTACAGCACTTTATATAACACTTTTAACACTGTTTAACATTTCTCTTTATGACATACTGAGGGCATCACGGTGTGACAGCGCATTAAGCGTTGTTTTGGAGTGATTGCTCTAAAAATCACTCTGTGCTTCATCTGAGCCTGCCGGCGGTGCGCTGAGCCCGCCAGCCACCAGGTGTGGCTGTGGAGCCTTTTGAAATCCACGGGATTTCTTCCACCCTGTCTACGGGTGGCTTTTCTACAGACGTAATGTCGGTATTTTTTTGCTGCAAAGGACTTGAAACCATCAGTTGTGTCCTTTGCTGACAAGCTCCGTTTTTACTGTATACAATTAGCATTATGCTTGGAACTACTCACGATGTCTTTGGCTCTCTGAGTTGTTAAATAACAGATTTGCTTTGGATGTTGGCATATAATTTTAAGAGAAAATACTCTTTAATATAACTTAAAAGATCATTTCACTTTTGCTATCAGATTTGCTATCAGAAAACCAAGTTCTTACAAGAAACAAACTCTTTTTCAAAGCACAGAGGGAATAACAAAGATGTAGAACTACTAAAAGATGAGAAGTGCTCTCTTTAATGCCTATCAGAATGGTCCAAGATTTGGGCAGGTGAGAACTGCTTTTCTTAAAATATTTATTGCTGCATAAAATGGTTATTGTAACTGCAACACACGGGTGCTGGATTAGCTGTGTGTCTTCATGAGGCTGAATCAAATCAGTATCATTGCAGTGGAAAGGTGAATGTTGATTTTGAGGGAAAAGTATTTCCAAAATGCAACAGAACAAAGATTTTTAATCCGCTGTCTTGTATTTTGATATTTTAGATTGGACCTCAATTCAGTGGTTCATTTGTATTTAACAAAACAATTGAGCACGTGTTCAACTACAAGCACGTTGGATTGAAGCACACACTTTTCTAGCAGGGTGACTGTAGGTTTACCCATGCTGCTGAACTGGAGACCCCACACCTGTAGCTGGAGTAAGTGCAAGGGGGGGAATGCATGCAGGATCCAACCTTAAGACTTTTTAAGTTGATACCTCCCCACTTTTCCTGTCTAATGGTGTTCATATTTTACAGGTGATTTTAAACACCAGCATCAAAAACTTCTTCACTTGTTAAAGGATCTTCCTGCTAGGGAATACTGGACATCCTTTGGGGGTCTCTGCATTTTTACAGAATATTTCTCTTGCAAGTGATCATCTTCTGGTTTATTCCAGGTATGTTAAGAAAATGCTGGACTGAGCGTTCCAGCTGATGTTTTGTCATAGTTTCCAAAAATAAAAGAAAGTAAATGAAGATTGTACAAAACCATTCATGATTGTGGAGTCAGCATTTGCTGAATTGACTTACACTTGGAATAACAGTCAGTAAAAAAACCAACAAAACTTGGCTCATAGAAATTTCCTCAACTGGAACAGCCAACAGGATTATTTTTAGTTCAGATTTTAACATTTTATCATTTAAAGGGAAAACAGTTGCGAGATGAAAAACATTATGTACACTTTGAACAAAAGGTATTTTCTTATGTGCTAAACTTTAAACAACAGATTTTCACAGGGTATGGTTTCTCAGCTACCTCTGTTTCTTAAGTTTTCCAGCCCCAGCATCATTAACAAAAAGAAAGCTAATGTGAAAAATTGAGAAGGGACATTTTTGCCAAAAGCTACTTTTGGTGTGCTTTTACAGTGATGTGAGGAAGTGCTGGAGTTACTGGTCCCCATTGCCCAGGAAACCCCTTTACTCCTGAACAGTGATTATAGGCTGTAGCTTGGTGAGCAGGATGAGAGGCATGAAGGATTTAAAAATATTTATTTAATATTTTTTATTGTTAAATGTCTAGTATTTAAATATTCACTGTGAAATTACCTATTTAGACTTCAGAGAGTCTAATTTTGTATCTGTTTATTCTGTGTAATTAGAAGCCAGATTTAGCTTTGGCTATAGCCTTTTATCCCAACAACTAAACACGTTTCATCTACAAGTGTTCTGAAACTTTATTTCAAAATTGTTTCAAAACAAATATTCAGCACAGCTTGATTAATGTTTCTTTTGGCAGCAGCTTTGCCTTATGCAGCCCAAAGTCATGTTGTTTGTTTCCAGTCCCACATCTTTCCCTAAGCCGTGCTGGCGTAATTGCATGTGGGGTTGCACAGTGAACCCGGTCAAGGACTTGATCTGGACTAAAATAACCTGACCAAAGATGGTTATTTTGAACTTGGATCCCTTTCCTGCATGACAGCCTCACAAAGATGCGGTGGCACCATGGAGACAGTAGCCTGGGAAGGGAAGAGCGAGAAGGGCACAGCGAAGAGAGGGGCTGCTTCACCCAGGACATGAAACTGCAGCCCCAGCTTTACAAACTGAGACCCCCTACAATGACCTTGGCCTGTTCAGTATCTAAAGGAAAAATAAAACAAAAAAGTAACTGCATAGCTATCATACTGTAGTTATGTTTGATTATGTTTCTTCAGTATCCATGTCTAAATTAACTGAGGGTACCATGAATTAATGTCATGCTACACGGATTAGTATACACAGCTAACATATGAGGAATCTGCATAATAATGTAAGATTAGGGGAAACATGCAAACATGCATTTCTGGGAGGAAGATCTACTTACACACCATAAATTACAAACAAAAAACCTAACGGACAATTACTAGGTATTTTATAGTTAACTTGCTGTTTTCTATTACCAGCCCTGATTGATGACGGGTCTGCAGCAAGATGAACAGTTATTCATTAACAGCTGAGTAACGACAGCGGGATTCAAGAGGCCAGGCAGTATCCTTGATTGTTGGTATTCACTGGGTGTGAACTGAGGATAAATGGCCTGCAGAGGCGGTAAAAGGAACTGGAACTAGAAAAATACCTAGTGGAGGCAAGCTGAACTGCTGTTCCACATGTTTAGCTGAAACTGGTAGGAGTTTGGGTTATACAGAAACTGTGTTATTGGGGCTATACGGAAAGCGTTGTTGGGATCTCTTGTCTGTCCTGTATTTTTTGGGAGAAGCAGTTTCTGCTTGATCATTACATTATCTGGTATTGGGAGGTGTCTGTAAAGTATTTGAAGAATCTTGCTGAGCAGCAAAGCTAATACAATAAGGAAACTGGAGGAGTTCATAAGCGGTGAAGTCTAGAAGCCTTTGTTTATCATAGGAATTAGGAAGCAAATTCCAATCCTTATTGCAATATCTTTTCCTATTTATTGTCACATATTTACAATTTTTCATTAGTTTTCCTCTGTTGCGTTTTCCAGGTGATCACTGACATTGCTAGGAAAAACAAGCACAACGACCCTAAACTAGATAGTAGGATGTGGCAGAAAGCTATGAAAAGCCTGGAAAGTTTAAAAAATAAACAATATTTAAAAATAAAGAGCCTTGTTGTTATGTTTAAGTTTAAAATAAATATTTCTTTTATTTTGTGGCTTTATAGTATGGTAACTATTTAAATTTAGAATTACAATATAAAATCTTGAAATGTGAAGAGTTTTGGGTAACATTTCATGGAAACAAAAAGTCACACCATCAAAATCAGGACAATTTGGGCACATCTTAATGTCTTCCTATTTAGTCTTGCATTGTTTATTAAACTTAAGTGTACCCCTTCCAATTTTGCTCTCTCGCCTGTGCTTTGCTGCTGGCCCAGTTATGCAGGATGAATAAAGTATTGACTGACCGATTCTAACTGTAACAGCTGCTTTTATGGCTTATCACATGTGGGTGTGAAAAAGCTCCGATGGCCCTCTGAAGAAAGCAGATTTACTGTAGATAAACCCTTAATGACATCACCCGGGTGTAACCAACACTTCAGAATGCTTCATAAATTTGTAAGTATTTGTAAAGTGTATATCCTACACATAGCTCACCCTTACCAATGCTAGGCTACTACAGTTCCGTGCCCTGCGCTCAAATACTGGGACAATTAGAAGAGATTACATTGAGATTGACATGCTAGGCTATTTTTAAAATCTCTTCCTCTCCTAATGCGTTTTCCCATATAATCCTATCTAAAAATTTATTTTGAGGGCTCGGGGTAAGTAGGGAACCGGGGGCTTAAAGTCACCAAATCCAGAAAAAGCTTACATGGCCTAGGGGTCAGAGTCAGAGCTCAGAAAAGCAGATTTCATTGACTGCATCTCAGCTCAGGAGATGGAAGAGCATACCTTGAAGATCCCGGAAAGAAAAACAGTATCTATGACACTCAAAAAAAAAAAAAGTGTGAAAGGGAGACAGAGCTAGCAAATCCTCCAAGAATAAATAATAAAATATTTTCCATTTAAAGTGGCCAACTGGATCTGACACTAGCCTAGAAGATGTCTGGATCGTGTTTCTTCCTTGCTGTGCTGCTGGCTGAGATGGTTTGGGGTAAATAATCTCATTGCTGAACATGTCAGATTCCTCATCTGTGAAGCAGTATTGACTTTGCAAAGCCCACTGAGAGCTACTGATGGAAAATGCTATTCGAGAGTCGGTATTAAAATATGATGCTTTGCCCATAAAAGACTGGTATTTGAATTCTTTTAGAAATGTGCTCAATTTGTTCAGACACCAACAATTATCAGGTTTTAGAAAGGTGGTCAGAGAGACAATCAACTAATCTCTGCTGTTAAATGCTTTGCCCCTGGGAAATTAGTAATTATTTGTCTATACGCTGTATGCCTCTGTCACTCTGCGGAGTTAGCAAATAAAACACCATTGAAAGAGGAAATCATATCACAAGCAGGAACCTCCTTGCTGGAAGAAAACTGGAACAAAAAAGGTGCTTCTGCGAATAATACGGATATACTTCTCAATTCAGAAATATCTGTTGCACTTGGTGATGAAGCTGAAGGCATGTTCAGATCACAGCATCACCAGATGAGGGCTACGCACGAGGATCTTGCACACTTAGACCAGCCACGCAGCTCTAAGAGTTCCGCTCTTTGCCATCAGTTTCTGTTTGGTTTTAATGATTTTCCATGGAGAAATTAATATTAAAATTATTAAGTCTTTTATTGCATATATGGATAAATATTTAAGAAACATGCCACAGTTGCTCAACTACAGAAGTGTAATTTCCAAGTGAAAAATTGATTTTCAGAGACTGCATTAGACAAAGTACCTGACTTACATCAAGCATTGTTTTGAAGTGTTTCAAACAGTTTTCCTTTCTTGTTGGTTGTGGGGTGTTACTGATAGTAAAAATTCTACTTCTTAAACCTCTGTTTTCTTAAACCTATTTTCCTAGTGTAAGTATTTTGGACTCATTGGTTAATTCTTTCCTTTGTTCTGTTGCATATAACGCAGACTGTGATGAGACAAAATTACATCAGGTATACAAATGTCCTCTCAAAATTCAGATCTCGAATCTTCACTTGAGTCACTTGAATACAGCTGATAATTATCTCATAGAATGCATTTTGCTGCAGTTTGAAGAGCATATGATGCCAAAGGAGAAACTGCTCCGAATGTTTCTCCCAAGCAGAAGTCCCTACCTTTTGAAGGGGAGGAAGGATAAGCTAATAGTTAAAGTAGAGAAGTGAGAAACAGCCAGCGCAGGATATATTCCTCCACTGAGAGTTTATAGAAGAAGTATAGTGAAAGTTTTCCTTCCCTGAGAAAGGGAAGCAGGGAAAAGGGAGTGATACATCTTGTCACATGCAGCGTTAGGCGAAGATTTAAGCACCACGTATCAGGTTCCCTGGCAAAACCCGTTGGCATTAAAGCAATGTTCTACTTTGTTCTGAGAGAGGTGGGATGTGTTATACTCTGAAACTATCAACCATCCTATTTTTCATTTCCATACACCAGGTAGAGAAGTTTCCGGATGTCTGAAACGATGGTTTAGTAGTGGAATGCTAAAAATTTGAAAAACAGATCTCAGTGAGAGAAAAATATGTGCAGTTAATAAACATAATATTCTTTTCTTTAAGTCCTAGAAGCAAGTGCAGCATTACTGAAGATGGAAACAATTTTGTTGATATCATTGGAGTTGAACACACTTAAGCCAGAATGAAACATAAATGTCCACATAATCCTCTGTGACCTCTCAATTATTCCCACACAGCGTAACAATGATTTCACAGATTGCACTGGAGGGAAGTGTAATTGAAACTTTGTATGGTATGTGTGCTCGTCCCTCTAACTTTCTTATTCAGTAGTCATCGAGGCAAGTTAATCTGTAGTGTATTTTAGCTGGAGTAAGGATTGCAGCAGAGACACTCAGGCCCATTGTGAGTCTTTCTGTTCTTTCTCGTACTATTTTCCATAATGATTTCATCCCTATCCTAGTGTCTGATTATTAGAGGAACAGCCTTTGTATGCAGGAGACAATGTATTGATTGCTAGCCATGGTGGAGCTGCGTGGGAGACGAGTATTATGTATCTACAGCTGGAGCTTGCTGGAGTAAAGAATCACTAGTACAAAATATTCACTGTAACTTTCCATGGATAAAAAACATTTCAGTAATAAAATACAGGATCCCCAAAATGTAGCTTAGACAAGTTTCACTCAAATATTTACAGTTGAGTATAAATATTTTCTGAGATTTAGGAGAACCTAGCAGTGTCCACTGCTGCTTATAAAATTTATGCCTCTACTTTTGGATTTTCTTTTTCTGTCTTAACTACAGTAATTAAAAGCCCTGTCTTAACAGAAACGAGGAAGTTTGTTCTCTGAACTTTCAAAATTGGTTGCCATCAAAAAAGTAGCATCCTGATCCCTGTAACTGGTAAAACATGCATTGATTTTTACCAGTATCAATGTTTGGTTTGGATTGACTGCCTTAACTCTCTGAAATCGTGTCAAACCCAGCCCTTCTTGTTACACCATGCGTAATGCTAGACCAGCTAGCTTGTGCTTCCTAATATCTACTCTTTTTTAAACGTATGCAGTCAGATTACATTGTCCCCCTTTGGTGTTACATAAAAACCACAGGTGTATAGTCAAAAAAAGGTTCACTGTAGGGTGGCATGTGAAATGTACTGGCATGAAGAAACACCCCTTTTTAACTGGGTTGGTCATATGATTGGTATTTGGCAGAGAGCCATAGCATGACTCAGTGAAATCTTTTAACAGTGAAGCTTCTCATATAGTAAGCATTCCTAAGCACTAGACTGTATAGTTTTATTTCACTGAAGTAAAATCCCATCATATTAAATTATAATGTGGAGACATTCTCTACGTTAATTTAATGGATGCGGCTCTTCAAGTTCTCACCATCTGTTCCACCCTTTAATTACAAAAACAAAAAAGTACAATTCACAATCCCATCACAAAAAGACGACTAGAAGTGATTTGGATGCACAGGTATGTGTTATACTCAGACTGCCAGCATCTGTTACACACACGTTTCACTTGACAGTAAGCTGTACTTTGCTGGTAGCACCCCTACTTTAAAAATAAGTATTGGTAGTTTCAAGTGGATAAATGTTTAGTCATTCCCTCACCTAGAAATCCTATAGTCCAGTGCTGTGGTTCTGACTTCACCTTAGATATAGCTGCTTTTCAGGACAAGTGAAATTACCTTTGTGCCTGCAAGCCATTGAACACTGCAGAATCTTTTGGAGCAAAAGAGGGTACAGAAATGCAGGAAGTGAAAAGCCATGTTATAGATACCCTTTGTCAGTATTTTTTAGAAAGACTATCTTCTCTAAAAGAAATATACTTTTTTTTTTCCTTCTGGATGATATGTAGAAAGCATTTACATTTAAAACAGATGAACAAAATGCAAGTATTTGCATTCAGTGACACTGCCCAGAAGCTTTTTCATTCACAGACATAAGAAAACAATGAGTTTATTCACCTAATTGTTATGATTTTTCTGTTAAAGATACCTTATACTTTGAAGAAAGTGTGTTTCAGTTTAAAAAATCTGCTCATGTAACTAGCAAAATTAATAGTGGCTGTAACACTTCACAGAAGGGGTAGTGGGAGTTGAAATGGCCCTGAAAATCTTTATAGAAGAGACATCTCCTGTCTCCCGATCTGTTCACCAGCCCATGGTGCCTCCTGCTATACTGGTTTCATAGTACAGAGCAAGAGCAAGAGTTATTTTCTTGAACACAGAAGTGCATTAAATAGTCACATAAAACCTGAAGAACTTGTTTTGGAAGAAGTCAGCCCTATCTCAAGGCTACTGTAATGTACACACCTTTATTGTGGAAATTCTTTCACTTGGTGTATTATCTACACAGGAGTAATTCTTGATAGATTTTGGTACATTTGCCTGACTGTCTCCAGGTGGACACTGTCAAAAAATTAGAGCAGTAGTAGCTACACTAATAAAGTTTTTTGGACTACTAGAAGAATGAATATGAATGATTTTCCGCTGTAATAGATACTATTTTTTATGGGAAGTGTCACTACAGTCAGGACAGAGAGGGCAATTTATGAAAAGGTACACTGAGGGACTTCAGCTAGGAACAGCTGCAACACGAGAATAGTAGGTTTAACACTTACGCTGTTGAGACTAATTTGTATTATAGCCTTGGTGCCTGGAAGGTGCTGTTTCTGAAATAAACATTCTTCTGAGGAAGTTTAGACAGGTTTTTGTAAGATTATTTTTTATATTAAAATGTGAATCAAAATTAAACTTGCTGTGCAGTGTCCCAAAGCACGAGGCCAGTGATTCCGTGATGGAGAGCCTCCCTTGTGAAGCTGGCAAGCTTCTCCCTCTCATTCTGCACGACTGAGATCAACCACTGTTGTAATAGACCATGCATCGCCTCTCCATGCATTCAGTCCTGTAATAAATAAATATACATTCATTATGGAATTGAAAAATTCTAATTGCTCATTACTTCTCTGAAACCAGTTCTTCTCTCTGATAGTATACCTGATATCATTATTTAATTATGGAGTAATTATTAATCCAATGAAAACAACAGTCATAATTTCATTGATCTTTTCAGTTTGTAATCTGAGGAGGAAAACCACACTGGTTAAGTGTACAAATTAACATTATGCTTGTGTTAGAGATGAACTCCTGAGAATAAATCTCTGTGTACCATGGCAGTAAGCAAGGCTAGTACTAGCTCCTGTCTTTGAACATACACAGACTGACAGCTTTGGGATGCACTCACTGCAGTAAGCAGTGAAATTCAGCTAATTATTCAGCCAACACAGCTCAAGTTCAGCACTTGGGGCAGCCCAGAACAAGCCCAGCTTTTAAGTCTGCAAACTTTTAGGATTTGTTGGCTTGGGCTTCCAACAGCTGGGTGTGCGCAGCATCTGTATGACAGACATGCAATACAATATAGTGGAGATGTGTACTCTGAGGCTAACACGAGGAAAAGCGTTACTTTGCTGGTGAACACACTCAGCAGTTATATGCTATGTACATTAAAAAGGAATTTAGACACTCTGTCAGTAAGGTCCCAGTACCACCTGAAATGCTGAGTTTTGGCATTACCATCTATCAGTGAGATTAAAGGGTCACCTTCGTGGCCATTTCTCATTCTTTGGCCAAATGCAAGCTTTTTATTAGTCAAATTTATAACAGTGTATTTTTTATTTTCATGATATTTATCTTACACACAACTTCAGGGAGAAAAGCCTCTCAGTTTAGAATGACATTTCCAGAGCTTATGAGGTGTTGCGGATCATTTGGCTAAATCCGATTCAGTGAGGCTGAAAAGGGAGAAGGAAGCAAGCTATGCACAGGAAAAGGGATAGAGAAGAATGGCAATCAGGAAGAATGATGCTAGCTTTGACGGAAAAAAGCTGTCTATCGAGGAGGGAGGTCACAGTATGCAATGAAACAGGAGATGAAAAAAAATCCATTTATTATTCAAATAGAAAAGATCAGGGTTTGTTGGTACCGTGATCACCGGGAGAGCTGGGGAGTTTATTACAGCTGAAGGGAGGTATCTAATGTTCTCAGGATTGACCACTGCCTCTTCCCAACCGCTCTTCATCCTTCCCAAATCACGTGAGTTTGATGGATATGATGAGGAAAGGTGACCCAGCTCAGGGCTGGAAGGATAAATAGTCTTAGCTAGTAAAAACGGAGACAGTACTTTGCCTATGAACACAGTGTTACTAATGAGGAAGCTCAGGTTTATCAAGTGTAGCTCCATCCACCTGGGGATATTCTCTTTCCAGGTAATTTACCATTGTTATTTCATTTTGCATGTTTATATATTTACTATTATTACACTCACAAATATTTTGACTGTCATTGAGTTGGCATGACTAGTAGTTTCTGCTTGGGCAATATAGGGATTACCACGGATGCTTATGCTCAGGACTGAGGTGTGCTGACAACGCATGGCTTTATAATGCCAAATCTAAGTCAGCCCACGCATTTTTATTTTCATGAATATTAAACTAGCTCTCAAACTTTCCTTAAAAAAGAAGATACGGTTCTATCTAGGCTGTGTATAACCCAGCTACAGTAGTGCAAATAGTCTCAGGTTGCTACAGCATGTTCTTCCACTCCACCCTTAAAATAAGGCTTTTGATGAGAACACTGTTATGTAAGGCTGCAAACGAGATTTGGAACAATAATAATTAGCCAACTTGCCACCTATTTTTAATACCTAAGATGGAAGGCACTGAAATTCTGAATGATAATAGTCAAAGAGCAAAGCACAGCAGTGAATCCACCTATTACAATGAAATCTGATTCAGTATTAGGTTAAAAATAAGGTCAGGTTATTATTTGTAACTAGCTATTACTAATAATACACTTGTTAACCACAGTGAAACAAAATCATGATCTAAGAATAAGCGTGCCTGTGCAATGAATGTATCGCAGTTCTCTTTTGTCCTTTAGCACATACCCAAATAGATTTCAAAAGACATTTTCCCTCCCCAGTCTCTCTATTCAGGAGAAGAATTTAAGCAGCAGCCAGGACACAGCATCGCTTGGAACTGAGCTTGAGAGCTGATGCTGAGCTGGATGGCAAGGCAGCAGGTTAGCCAAGGCATCTTTAGCAGGTTGCGTGTACCTGTTTTGTCATCTGTGACATCTCCAAAACAACATGGATATAATATTAACATGCTTCTGGAAGTCATGGGTACTCCCCAACTGGGTTCATGCTTCCTTCACTACAAGATACTGGCAGTGCTATGAAGAAAACATACATTTACCTGGCAGAAAAGTGAAGACGGAATACCTCACATTTTCTTGCTGCAATCCTTTTTGGCAGTCTTTCTATGTCTTAACTCTCTAGTTGTTTGGCCCAGATGAAGGTCATTATGACAGTAACTCTTCAGTTAATATCTGGAAAAAAAACCAACAAACTATTCTCATTCATTCACTCAAACAAATAGGCTACAGAACGGCTATGTCAGTTAGGTGTTGCCTGGCTTAAGTGTAACAGGATCTCCAGGACAAGACAAGGAAAAAAGACACAGAATAAAGGTAAGAGTCGTACTTGTTGGTTGAACTGCACTGTGTACTTCTCCATTGTCTCAGCACTTCGCAAGGGCACAGTTAGAGAGCAGAAATGTTATGACAAGCAAGGGCAAAACATCTCCGAGAGCTCAGGCTTAATATCCCTAAGTCTGCAGGTACGGCACTTGGTCCTCCTGGATTTACAGGCGTTGAATAGGATTGCAGTCTCATTCCAATGAAAACAATCCTCATTATGGCCCTGAAGCCTCCCCAGCTACATTAGCCAGCTGCCTTCTTTTGGATTAGTTACTGCATTTTGCCATAAGTCTATGCACTAAGATGAGGAGAGAAAATACACCCTGCAGAGATTTTAGCCATAATTCAGCCATCACATTGTGTTTGAGATTTCACAGAAGTGAGCGGTGCAGCCCCTTGCTAAGCTGTTGTGACTTAAAAAAAAAACAACACACCACCTCTTACAAGTCCTACATTTTTCAGATTCCTAAAGCCAATCATCTGAAAGCCAGAAACAGTGGTTTCTCCATAGTATGCTGGCACGAAAAGCAGAGAGATATATATATCTATCCCATGCCTAATGCAGGAAACATTATGTAGGAATTTTCTGTACAAGGCATGTGGGATATGCCAAGTTTGTGTCATTTATTAAAAAAAACCCACCTTGGATCATATTATCTCCATGACAACTGCTTGTATGTATTAATAATTTGTTGTGTACTTAAACATAGCTTATGGAAAAGACTGAACAACAGGAGAGCTTTTCCAAAGAAAGTACTTGTAACATGAGCTCTGCTCATCGGAGCCCCACACCAGCAATCAGCAAGCCTAAAGCCTCCTAGCACAAGCTTAGCAGGATATTTCACAGACGTTTACATTATTTGCTTAAAAGGAAGGAATTCAGCATATGCCCAAGTATCTATTGAACTGGAGTCTCTACTCACTTGACTCTAAATGCTTCTGTCATGTTTGGCAAGTTAGTTAACTTTACTAGCTGTTTCCTCAACGGGGCTGGAAATCATCTATTTGTCCATCTGGCCACGACAGTGATAGTATTTGTCCTGGCAGTGGTAGTATTTGTCAAGTGCTCTAAAGATCAGAGCTGTTAGATGATATGTAGCATTTTCAGAACTGAGGAGGAACGTGGCCACGTGCTCAGGTGCACAGCCACATACGTACTTCACCAGCGCTCCTGCCCTGCCAGCCAGGAGACAGCGCCAGGCTGGATGCACAAGCTGAGCACAGCGTTTAGCGCCACGGTCCCGGGGACAGAGTAGGACACAAAATATTTGCAAAATATTAAAAACCTAATATTTGTGAATGAGCACACTTTTTTAAGATTCTTGAATATATCTGTATCCATAATGATTTGAAAACGTGATTTTCATAGTTACGTTGTAATTTCTTTCAATATGACCGTACACTTCCTGCTTTCTTTACAACACCCGCGTGAACTATGAACTAGCGAGTTTCACATAACATGTTTTGTGGTATATAAGGTGTTAATAATGAGATTCCACCCTTTAAAGAAGCCATTTAATTGAACTTTTAAAGTGAGTAGGCCTCTGTTGATAGTGGTATTACTGACATCACTGGTTTTGTCATGCACTACCTGGACTCTGGAATGAGTCAAATATACAGAAATAATATTTGTTCATGCTGATGTAACACAAATATCTGACGTTAATAGCTTCTCTTCTAGTTCCCATCTTTTGCAATCATTCTACTAAAGATCACAAGATTTATCTGACTTAATGGGAATATTAAGACACAAAACATACAATATATGGCTGGTATCTGAATATGTGAGAGATTACATTATGTACACGTCTATGTATACTTCATGTATACATCGTATACTCAAGTATACTTGTTCAAGTGTACTATGTATACTTCATCCAATCAGGAAAAGTCCCTTAAGTTGACTTCTACACTGAATTACCAGTGTCTATACTCTGCTTACAAAAAATATATTAATCAAAGGTGGCAACCCTACTTCAAAAGGTGGCAATTCATTAATACAATATAGTATAGCCTTTTAATTCTGCATTTAGTATTGAAACACCATAGCAACAGACATTTCAGACAGGCACTGACAGATAATTTAGAACCAGTAAAATATTCAGAGAGAGATAAGTGTGAAGAAAACCAATTTATGTGTTCCTTACTCTACAATGCTTAATCAACACTACATTCACATAGTTGTACGATGCCCAGCAATATAAATCTGCATAGTTTAAACACTGGCTGATTTCTCTTATACTACAACGGAAATATTGGTGTTACTGCAGTAACCGGTAAGACTATTGCAATTGCTAACACACATCAGTGAGTTTGAGATTCATTTCAGACCATTACAGAATTAGTTGTCACTACAGGTAGTTTTGCAAAAAAGCTGAATAATGTCCCAACTCAATGTGTGTAAACATAAGTGCAGTCAGCTTGAATAGTTAAGCTTTTCACGGAATGCTGTACATATGAAGCACTTGTCACTGACTCAGGTGCTAGGGCCGGGTAGAACAGCATGGACTGCCCTTGGCTCACCACGGCAGACACACCCAGACATCTCCTTAGCTACACACCACACACACACAAGCGCCTGGCATATGCTCACATACTAAATACAAAGTATTATTACTACCATCTCACATCTTAATCTTTCTGTGTATCTGAAGTTACTGACAAACCCCCAACTTATGCAACACAGCAGGTATTCTTTCATTATTTTGTTCTCCTTTGAAGGCTCAGATAACTATCTAAGAAAGAAGAGAAAAGCAATCTTGATGCTCTGAACTATTGATTATGACTCTCAAGCAGGAGGGAGGAACAAGATCTGATTTCTGATCCACACATAGACTATTCAAAACAATATGATGATAAAATACAGAGTTAATGCTTAGGATGGAGATGGAAACCAAGTTTTTCCCCTTCTCTGTGAATGTCCAGATAACTGAATCCTGAATTTCCTTTGCTGAGTCCTGAATTCTCTCCTAGTCAATGGCACAGCTTCAACTGCAAGCAGGGAGTGCTGAATCACCTACCCCTTCCCAAGTGACATTTGTTCTGGCAGTTAAGAGCTATGACTGAGTCTTTTCAAACAAAAAGGGCTCCTTTCTTACATGAGCACTTTAACACTATGCTCCTGTGAACCAACGGTGGGTTTGGGAACCATCACATTTGCTCTAACGACAGCAGTGATCATTATTGCAATCTGTAAGGAGCCCTGTCTAATCCACACTAGCTGTGCTTTCCCCACACCTATCAGATAAAATATCACAGGACTTTGGTTGTAGTTTCATAAGCAAATAAGCCAGGTTAATACTTTCCTGCTGCTCAGAAAGTTTTATTTCGCCACTTTCATTCCATCTTTTGTTGTCCAGAAACACAGCTGGCAGCAGGCAATGCAGTCCCGCCCCGTTTTGAGCACTAGGATCAGTACCCAGCACACTCTCTTTTTCAGCTGGATCAACTGTCTGCCACAGAGAGCTCAGGAGTTATAGCTGATAACCCAAATCAAGGCCCTGCCCTCAGGTGAAGGCTGGACCAGCCAGTCTCCACAGCTCCCTTCCAACCTGGCCCCTTCTGTGATCCTCACCCCGTCCATCCCTCCCCGTGCCAGCTGAAACCATTTGTACATCCTTATGAAGAAGTGCACAAGGGCACAGATGAACCAAAGAACACTTTTTCAAGTAGAGCAGGGTTTTTTTCCAATGCTTTTTTGCTGGCAACAGAGGGGCAATAATGTTGAGAGGGGACTGCCACCAGTGCCACCTTCCTGTCAGCCTCAAGTGACCATCATCCAAGAGCAGAGAACACCTTGTTCTAGCTCATAGTTAGACTCTGACAATGTCCTGAAGCATTCATTTGTCTTGAGGCTGAGGCACAGAGCAGAAAAATTGTACGTTTTTCTGAATATTGTGGAAAGTAAGTAAAAAATAACAGTAATTTGTTATTTTTTGTAGACAGAAACATAATTAACTAAGATTGACACTATGAGGAGTTCAAAGATGTAATCTACTCGAGTTTCACCAACAATTTCACTATTTGTATGGAAAACACAGAGCTAGCGGTGGTCTTAAAACATCTGACTATGCCAGAAGGTCAACAGTTATTAAAGAAAATAAACTTTAGCTGGGCAAGTTATACAAGAGATGGGGTTATTCTTTCATGTTCTTTGCATTTATTTGTTCAAGATTATTTTGGGAGTATTAAGGAACATACACTATAAAGTAAATTCGTGAAACCTATCATTTTTCAATGAATAACATTTTTCCTTCTACATCTTTAAGTACAAAGCTAAGAACATCTGAAGACACAAATCTATGTAAAACCTGCAAAAACATTCTGGTATAAAAACAAAACACCTGAATTAGGTAATTCAAACAAACTGATGTCTACTAGGAGAGTATGACACCAAGAAACCGAGACTGACCTACGAAAGCAAACATTCTTTTCCCCTTGCTCACTATGTAATTGGTAATTTGCTTCAACAGTAGCTAAAGAATTTAACAATTTAGACTCAGTATTAGGCAAACCCTGACCAAGACAATTAACACCTATTAACTAGGAAAACTCCTTGTTGATTTGGTAATTTCAACAGGGTAAATTTTGTCCAAAGTTTGACCCATTTAAGTGGAATAATTTTTTTTTTTACTGATCATTTCAAGGGAAATCTTGTATTGACTAATGCCTCTATAATTTAAGATGCAAATTGCAGTAAAATACCTAATCCATCACAGATGCAGGTTTCTTTCATTCCTTTTTACTGCATGTTCTTCATCTCTATCTTACTGACATTTTTTCTTTAGGTAGAAAGCAAGTGTCCGAGTACACTAAGGCTGCTGAGGTCCACCACTACCTTCCTGTATTTTGCTGAAAGCTTACGCTGCGCCTCACTTATTCATTCTCTGTTAAAAGGTCATAATAAACCCAAGTCTTCCAAGGACTCTTTAAGTATAAACTGTTTTGAGGAAATGCAACACTGCCTTTTTAATCTAAGCACTATGTGGTGGTACAAGCGAGGTAATATTTAACGCTCATGCTTGAGCTGGAAAGATTTATTTCTAGGTACCTAACACCAGCAAGTGCTCTCCACTTCCTTATTACCAGAGGGAGTGACACGGTAATGGAGCTGAGCACTACAGAGAGAAGCACAGACACTGCAAAACCGTGCAATGCGATCACAAACATCACCCTCCTCGACCCCCTAGCAGACGTTTAGCAGGCCAGGCACCCTGCCCGGCCTGTACCCCCTGAGGGGCCGGCGCTCGGCACACCGGGGACAGGCCACCTGGCTCTCCCGGGCAGGAGGGGCCGTGTCCGGCCGGCCACGGCAGCCCCCTCACAGCAGAGCCCTTCACTCCCCCCTCAGGCCTGCGCCGCCCACTCAAGCAAAGCCTCGCTGAGGAGGGCACCAGCCCTCAGCAGGGCCACTAGTCACACACACCACAGGCCCACCGGGCTGCCGAGGCGGGTGGGAGCGGGACCGCGACCCAGCGCCGCGCCTCAGCCCCCGCGCGGGCGGGCGGGAAAGACCCTTCCCGGCAACCCCCTCACAAGCAACGCGCATGCACCACCTCCTCAGAGCGCGCCCGCCCCCCCCCGCTTTGTGCCGCGAGAGGCCGCGCAGGCGCAGACGCGTCTGCTGCCCCCTCCCCCGCCGCCGTCCTGCCGGTCGGGCTGGTCCCGCACGGCCTGGGCCAGCGCGCACGCGCGGCCCCGCCCAGAGGCGGCGCATGCGCCGTTCCTTGCCATGGCATCCGCCTCCCCCTCCCCGTCGTGGGAGCTGAGGCGGTGACGTCAGGAGCGGCGGCCATTACACGGTCTGGTGCGAGGGAGCGGGCGGCAGAGCTGCAGCAGCGGAGAGCGCCGCACCGGCCGCCCGACTCGCAGCGCTCCGGGCCGCCTCCGCACCCGCCGTCGTTAGGAGCGCGGATCGTAGGGGGCCTCCGGGGTTGGTGCGGCAGTAGTAGCAGCAGCAGGCGGTGAGGAGGGGGAGAGCGGGATGGAGGAGAAGGTCTTCACCAAGGAGCTCGACCAGTGGGTGGAGCAGCTCAACGAGTGCAAGCAGCTCTCTGAGGGGCAGGTGAAGAGCCTCTGCGAGAAGGTGAGGGGCGGCGGTGGGGCCGGGGCGGCGGTGAGGGGCTGGTGGTCGCTGTAGGGAGGCGGCTCTCGGTGAGGGGAGCCCGCGGGGCCGGGGCGGCCGCTCGGCGGGAAGGCGAATGGCCGGGGAAGGGAGCTGCCGGGCGGGGGAGGCGCCTCTCCGCCGGGTAGGCGGGCGGGACGCGGGAAGAGGCGTCGGGGTGAGCTGGCTGGGGCCTTTCGGGCGGCTCCGTGGGGCTGACGAGCCCGAGCCGCCGATGGGGGGTAGCGGGCTGGGGAGCCGGGCGAGCCGCGGCCCCTCTGGCTGCTGCGCTGGGAGCCTGGCTCCGCCTCCCGCCTTTTCATCGCCTCCTAAAATGGCGCCGCTGCCGGGATTCTCGGGAGAGACCCCCGAGCGCGGCCGCCATCCCGGGGGAGGTGGGGAAGGCCCGGCCGGGCGGCGCGGCCCCGGCCCCGGCCCTTTGCCTCTCTCGGGCCCCGCTCGGCGCTGCTGCCCCCGGGCGGCCTCGGCTGGGTGGGGGGAGCCGGGTGCGGAGGGTCGGGAGTGAATCGACGCGACATACTGTCACGATACGGTTAAAATTTTAAAGCAGCCCCAAAAGTGTAAGTTGTTCCAATGATAATAAAAGCTTATAGTAATTAGTTGTAAATTACACGGGGTAAAGAGCTGGTGCTTGAACGTAACAGCTTTGATTTTTTTTTTTCCATGATATAAATAAGTACAGACGCATTTATAACTAATTGAAGGGTAGATTAGCTTAGGGGCTTTGGTTTCTCTGAATAAGATTCTGGGTTTCATGAAGTTCACAGAATAGACAGTTGAGATCCCATACAGCTATTAATTTTTATGGTGATGGATTGAAGATGTTGAGACTTGGGATGTTAAGAGTACTGTGTTGATTGAGGCATGTATAGTTTAGAAAGGTCTTAAAATCAGCCCAGGATAGATTGGCTTTTGGCAATTCAAGGAAAATTTTGTTCTAGTAGTATCCACCTGCATTTTCCAATTGGATTCTAATTCTGGATGTAACTTAATAGCTGAGCTTGTTTTTTGATTACTGAAGGTTTTATGTATGTCTACATTTCTAGGCTGAAGGAAGTAATATTTGTGTACTGTTTGGGAACTGGAAATTAAGGAATATTAGAAGTTATTGATTTATCGGGTTCTAAAGAAGTCCGTATACCTGCCATGAGAAGTAATTAGAATATTTTTAATTTGGCATCATGGCTTCAAATACTACAGCATGTTGTTTTGGAAGCAAATTGTTTCCAGAGGACTATGAACTTGTTAAGAACTTGCAGTGTTTTTGGCTAGGTGGGTTCTTGCTTGAGTCTGAATTTTAGTTGACTAGTATTCTAGCAACTTGAAATTGTTACCATTTGATACATTTTGTGTATTTTAAATTGTGTTGCAAGCAAGTGGCAATGTCACTGCCTATTTTTCATGTGCCTCTCTAATGAGTGAGGTCCAGCTTCTTCCTTGTATTACTTTGCTGGAGAGGCCAATATTCCACTTGCCATCATCTATAAAATGAACTGATGCATGTACAGGGTCCTGAATACCGCATGAGCGGGTGTTTTGTAAGGTTGTATGGTAACTTGCAGGAGCATGAGGAATATACAAAACCCTTTCAATTTGCTGGGTGTTTTTGATAGGTGAGGAGTTGGCATACCATTAGAAATTCCTTACAGAAGATACTGTAGTCTCAGTCATCCTTGTTGCGCAAGACGACATTTTCATTTTTTCCCAGTGAAGAATGGAAATGAGCTCTATTTCTGGATAAATGTGTAAGGCTGGTCACAAATAATTGTAGATAAAAGGAAAGGTCACAGAAAATTGTGTGTCTGACTGCTGTGTTTTGAGACAAGAGACCACAAGAATGCGTGAGAAAAATCTACCTGAAAAATATCATGTATCGGTAACTTCCCATTGCCTCAAGTTGGGTGGATATGAGCAAAGGTAGTATTTCTCCGGGTAGTGTGATACGGTGCTTGAGCTGAAATTCCCTATCTCTGGCTGGTTTGTGGTCAGCACTTCGCAGAGTACAGCCATATGGCTGTACATGTTAAGGAGAGGTGATTTGTTGCTGATAACTACAGGTGGATTTACTGGGACTTCCTGCTAAGAGTAGGTAAGTTTCTACATGGTTGCTGATGCAAGGAATTGGAAATAGGTGCCCGAAATCTGAGTTTTCCATTAAGTCGTCTCTGCCCCCTCCAGCGGGAAGCCATGGTTGTGAAAGCAGGGTGTTAGTTGAATGCTGTCCCTCAGCAGGAGGGCACAGAATTCGCTTTAACGTGTTTTCATGCTTCCAGCACTGACTCCCAGACACTTTGCTGAGTTGTGCTTCATGTTTTGATTGTCTTAAGTAGTTTCATGGATGTAATCGCACCCAAAGGTTATATTTTTCCATAAATAGCTTAATGTGTTAAGGACAGTGTCAAATATAGCTACTGTTCCAAAGGACAGATAAAGACCCTACTAGGTATAAACTGTCATTCTTCACCACATTAAATTGTAGCTAGTGCTAGTTATAATAAACAAATAAATAAATAAAAAATTTTGCGAAGGCTTTCCCCCATGCCACTGTTTGTTTGGATTATCTTCCTGACTGGTATTTCCTGATCTGCTGGGACTTCATGTGTGCAAACTGGTGCCTGTCTAATAAGAATAAGCCTAAGGGCTCTCTTGTATTTCAGTATTGATATCTAAAGAACATAACATGCTATTTACAAACATGATAATTAAGTGTGGCCATTCATGCATCCCAGTTACTTTCTTCGTGCATCTTACGCTGTGCCTGGTTACCATGGTGGTGGTGGTAGCTGGGCAGAAATGCCTTCTAAGTCTAGGAGTGATTTGTAACCATGAATAATACATAATACTTTCACAGATTATTTGAAAAAATATGAACCTCTGAGTGGTAGTTAAGTTATTCTAGCCTTAATATGTGCTGTGTATTTTATGTTACATCAGTGTGTGACCAATTGTGTGTGTGCTTTGCTTAAGGATCTGATAAGTGTAAGTTTTGAAGAAGTGGTCAAAACGTACACCATACGGTCACTGTTACGTATCAGCAGTGTTTGTCCTGTTAACACTGAATTGTTTATTGGCTGTTGTCTGTGAACAGAGGAGAAAGGAAGTCCTTTATTGCCAGGTGAGGGTTTTTCCACTGGCCATTTTGAATGAAGGCATGCTGTTTTGGAGTACTGTTCTTTTCCATAATTTGCGAGGGTAGAGGGAAGTGGTCTTGTCTCCTTGCTGTTGTGTATAAATGCCCTTTATGACAGAAGATGGAGGTGTGGTACATTGCTCAGGAAGGTGGGATGACACTCTAAAAATGCAGAAAGGAATGAGTTGAATTTGCGGATGGAGTCTCCGTTGCCTATTTCAGAAGGTATCTAGTGTAGGTGGAGGGAGAGGTATCAGAGTCTCTCCCCTGAAAATACTAATCTGTAAATAAGTGAGTTTGAATGTGGCATCCAGTTTTTAGAAAAAGAAGACAATTTGGTCAAATATGCTGTGTGGAGTGTTCAAGGTTCTCTTCTCATGTAGTTGAATTACTAGTAAAATACGTCTGAATAGACAGTGCCACTATCCAAAATTTTTTAAACTAAGTGAAGGGCTGACACTGGTAAAGGCATTCAAGAAACCTTAATTTGAGCCTTGTGTCCTGCAGCTTTTGATCTGTAACAATGATCTTGGTTACATTTGTTTTTTGATTTGTCACAAGTGCTAATTTTCATAGTATAAATATGTTTCTGGGCCATACTGTTCTCTGGTATGTACCTCGTTAATGGTATATTTTTCTGATTCTTTTTCCTGTTGCAGAACTTCCACCTGCGTTTAACATCAGATCTTCCAAGTTAGATTTTCTGAGACTGATTGCAGATGAGAACTAACCAAACATGCATGTACCCACTGCAGCTGTGTGAGCTTATTGAACTCATTCAGCTTAAGTGCCTTAGTTCTGGGAGGGCAGTATGTTATTGATGAAGATTTCTTTGGGGTTAACCCCCTCCCCTGCAATCAAAGTTCAGTTCCTCTAATGCAGAAGACTGGCGAGTTTTGTGAATCTCACTCCTGGGTTTTAAGCTATTACTGGCCTGAGATGTCCACTCTGCTGCTTTTTCAGACAGAGGCAGGCACGTATTCCCCTCTGCCTCTTCTGCGGTTGGGGAACTACCTTTCTTAGCTGATTATTTTTGCCCAGAAGTGAATGTTTTAAACTGTCCAGAGATGCGTTTGTAAGGGCTTTTCCATTAGCTAGCTTTTGTGTTCCCGGATCTTTACATGTAACCATCACATGTAACTGTTCTTCAGACTAAGATGATTGTAAAAATGAATGCTCCTATCTGAACTTGCTGTAAATCAACTGAAAAACCTGCCCCAACAGAACTCCCCGCTAGTGAGAGTTTCCTTGTGGTGGGCTGTGTATTGGACCAGTTCTATGTCACTCTACCCCTTCCCCTGGCAGAAGAACGTGGGTCTAGAAGGCACAGCATTTCAATTCCCCTTTGCTGCTGCATTGGCTTCTGGATTCACTAACAAGGAAACCTTTAAACTACTGCCAGTGGCGGGAGAGCCCTCTTTAGTGGTTCCAGGGGCTGTGGGAGACCAGAAGATGGTTTAGGACTCCTTTGCTGCTGCTTTGTTGAACATACCAGGGGATCAAGCCATTGCTGGGTGCGTGTAGTTATACCTTCCATCTCTGAAGAGTTACAGGTGCATTGTGAAAAGCTTTTTTGTGACATTTTAATAACTGTGGTTTAGATTATTCTGGAACACTTCCACAAAAAAGATTCTTTCACTCCCAGTGTTCTGTGTGGTGTGTTTTTTTTTTATGGTTGGTAATATAAAATGGAAATTGTCTCTTTACACAAAAGACATTTGAAGTGTCAAACTTGCCAGCCTTCTCACCTAGTCCTGATTATACTTATAACACTTTGATGTGCGTATGAGAATTTAGTCTTGTATGTGCCAATTCTTGTAGCATCAGCAGCTTTCTAATTTTTTTTCAATTCTAGGAAATTCTGTGAAATCGAGTTGTGCTGGCATGGGTTTTTTTGTGTTTTTTATTTGGTTTTAATTACAAAGTTAGTTGTGATCAAATGGGAGTGAAAGATATTTTTGTGTTGTTTTAGGAGTTATTTTGGGCATAGCTTAAGATAATAGAAGTAAGCACTCCTAAGTCAGAGCAAGTTCCTACTTGAGTTCTACCAATTCAAGGCACAGGAGATGGATGAAGCTGTGGATTGATGTCCTCTTCTAAATCCACCTGTGGTGTGGCTGTTGCCTCCTCAGATCTGATGACAGTGCTGCTCTGTGATTGCTCCCTAGCCATTTTCAGTTAGTCATCCAGGTTGCCTTAAACAGTGTAATAACCTAACCTGTCTGGCTGTGTCTGGCAGGAGTTAAGGAGGCCTCATACGAAAGGCTGTGTGAAGGGAATCAAAGGAGCAGTGATTGAATTTCCATCCTTGCTTAGGGACCCTTAAACACTACACCTATATTCGGTAACACAGTTGTTGCCCTCTGTTCCTTGTCTTTAGGCAGCATGTTAAGCTGGAAAAACAGTTTATTCCTGGCTAAAGAATAAATACTGGAGCTCAACTGCCCAGTAGTCAGGTCTACAATGTTTCTGCTGGGTATATCAAAAATACATTCCAATATAGGCGTTAGATGCTTGCTAGGTGGTTTGGAAGTATGTTTCTTGAGTTTGGAGGCCGGGGTAGGTATTTGTGTCAGATTGTATCCTGATTGTACCTCACTGTGCATCACCGTGCCTACCTGTGGTTGAAGTTGATTGAGCAAAAGAGTTGAAAACCTTTTGAGTTTATCTGCAAGTCCAGCTTCATGGCACAATTGGTTTGGGAGTAGCTTTAGCCTATTTCTTTTTGTAACAACTTGAATGATATAGAATGAATTCAGCTTGTTCCTACAGATGGGACTGAAGACCATCTCTGTGTAAGTGGTCAGCTTCATGCTGTTGCTGTGTTTCTTGAAACTGCCATGTAGAGAGGAAGGCATCTGGATTTCCTGAGCTATTTGACCTCTCATTTTTTTTCTAAAGATTTTTCTAGACTCTGTTTTTCTTTTAATTCAAAGTTAAAGACAGTAAGACCTTTTAATGAAGCAAAATAATGACATTGAGTTTTTTCAGAGGAGCCCCTTCCTATCCTTATTTTCCATCTGGTCTTGTCAACTACTGATAATTAAGTAGCAGTTCCCCTTTCCTTCTCCCAAATCTGCCTCTGAGGGGAAGAGCACTCATTTCAGTTATGCGGAGTATGTAAGACTGCTAATAATTTATACAAATTGAAGTTGAGGGGACTATCAGGGATGTGAGCGGTGTCAGTCATTGCATTGTAATACAAGAGGGTTATTTGGCAAAAATTTACTGCCTGCGTGCTTTCTTGTAGAGCACTAGAATTTACAGGAGAAAAAGGAAGGCGGTTGTCTCATTTAATCTTATATGCAGTACTGGCATTAGGATTGATCATTTGGTTGGCTAACATCTTGTGTTCAACTGGACTCTCTTCCAACCAAGCAGGAATTGCTAAAAGAGGAAGGGAGCAGTTGTTGCTGAGTTGTGGAGCTGTGAAAAAGGGCACCTTGCTGTGTGTCGTGTTGTGAAATACAAAGCTGATTGGATTGTATGTTTTTTTGGTTTGTTAATTGCTTGTTCTTGTTCACTGACAAATAGTCATTGATACATAAGCTACTATACTTTCATTTTGTGCACTCTGAATTAAAATAAGACTCTTGAGTTCATTTGTTAGTTCTATTTACCCTATCCCAAGAAAATTAAGGGCTACAAATGCGTAGCTGGAGCTGTGACTCTTTGACCAGGCGTGCCGTGTTTTGCTTCACTGAGTTCTAAACTTTCAGTATTGTTGGTAATGAAAGAGGTTAGAAATGGAGGTATAAGCACTAGTCATAAAACCAAAGAGAAAGCGGATTGGTTATCTTCTGTTTCAGTCCTGGGAAAAGAATATTTTGCTGCTGTGGCTTCTTCTGTGTGAATGGAAATCCTGTTTTTACTTACACTGGAATATTAAATAGTTAAATGTCAATGGGGAGCTTTGTATTTTAATTCTATTCCTGCTTATACATTCACATTGCACTCTGGATTCTGAAGTTCAGCATAAATCGGGTTCCCATTTGTGTCATATGTAATCTGACTGCTGTCCTACCTCCTTCAGAGAAGGGTGATATTGGAGGCTTCGTTTCTCTAGTTTTGTTTAAAATGTCAGACTGAATGAAAATAACTTTTTCTCTAAAAATGGTGAGCCCATCTTTTGTCTGAACAAATTCTTTCCTCTGCAAGTAAGGGGTGGGGGGAAAACCCTTAAATTGAAGGAAACAAATGCATTAACTCTGCAGAAAACTTGCTGACTGTAATGGATGACTTTGCCCGGAACTGGAATCTCTTCCAGGCCACGACGTTTGGTCAGCTAAAACCAGTATTCATCCCAATTAGCTGATCATTGTGCCTTTAGTCACATCCTGTGCATCTTGACGACAGGAAATTATGGGTGTGGTTAAAGTCTTCGATCTCATCAAAATATCTTTATGGTAACTACAAATACCTTCCCCCCCCCCCCTCCTTGGTTACACTCGATGCTTCTCAACACACACTTTACTAGACAGCATGGTGGGTTGCAGGTGTGAATTCTGGTCTGCCAAGAATGACACATGACCATCTGCAGCCATGACTGTGGAGCTATGTTGTCTAATTAAAATAATGGTTGTATTTCCTTTACTGAGTTAGTGGTAATCTTCTGATAAGTGCTTTATCTGGTTTGCTGCTATGCAGTTCCAAGCATTGTTCTACAATTCTACAAAGGCACAGAAATGTTTACTGCATTATTTTTTTTTCCCGATGTGCCCCAGCGTTTTTCGGGATAGATACTTGGTTTGAGCTGTCAGAGCTCCTGCTAGAATGTAGGGATCTAAGAAGGAGTAGGAGTAATTGAAAAATAACTGGTATGTTCTGGAAGGAAAAAGGAGCTTGGGTACAGATGAATTCAGAGGATTTTTCAGAAATGGACCACTTGAAATGAATTCTGTGAGGCAAGATTGATTATATACTCTGCTCGTGAGGGAAACTCACTTGTCCGCAGTGTAGAGTTGAGAGAGTGTGGGTGGATTATAGCCTTTACGGCATTTGACTCTGAGCCTTAATCTGTGGCATATAGGATAAAAATATATGCAGGGAACAGGGGAAATAGATACCTCTGCATACATATAACCCCTGCATCTCATTAAATAAAACTGTGAAGAACTGAAAATCAAATAGTAGTAACTTTAATGGTCATATGTTTGCATTATTTTTTTTTTAAATTCTTATCCCTAACTGTTCATTATAAAATGCAGAGTTTACACTTGGATCTTGCATTGTCTTTCAAAGATTAGCTTGATTGTTTTATTTTAAGAACAGTGTTTTGTATAGAAGATGTGCTTTGTAAACAAAGGCAACAAAGCAGTGCTTTACTGTTCATCTGGCCATTTAGAAGATGTGCAGCAGTCTAGGAAGGTTTTAATTCTTAAATATTAGGTTGTATTTTTGTGCAGTGCTACTTGCTTTACAATAAACTGAAAATGTGTTGTTTTCTTGTGTGTTTAAACCAATATTGGTTTTATTCTTGTTGTCTTTTGGGTATTTTGGGACTGTACAAGTTGCCTCTTTCTAGCAAAATGGCTGAGTAAGCCAGTATTTTAGATATCAGGTAGGAACGAATTCTAGTCACTATGACTAAGCCGAAATGTATTTGATATGTGCTTATTGTTTGAACTTTGAGATTGCTCAAAGTAAAATACGTGACTTTCCATCAGCAATTGTTGTTGATGACAGCATTTTACTTAGTTCTTCTTGTGCCACTGTGTCTTATAGCTACATATTTTTTCTGCATTAGACTTTATTGGTGCTTGGCTGTAAAATTAGCATTTATCAGTTTGAAGTAATGGGTTCTTTTCAGTCTTCATCTATATCCATTTGTACTTGATTTTGAAATCTGAGAGTGTAGTGCTGAAAAAACAGTTCAGCTGATTTGGAGGTAGGGTCTGTAACTGTAATGTAGCAGGCATCAAGTTTTTGCTTGAGTTTGTTCATCTCTTTTAAATTGTAGAATACCATCACAAGTTAAAGTTTCTGTGGTGTGGAGTACTTAGAAGGATTGAAGACATACAGAAGTTCAGGGCTGTCATAATATTAAGAATTGTTAAGAACTGAAAAAAGGCTAAGAAATAAAAGCACTAATAAGTGTTCAAGAAAAATCTGTTTGAGAATTGCGTAACTGTTTATCCTCGTGATAGGCAATGAAACCTGGATGTTTCAAAATGTTGATGTCAAAATACTGCAAAGGTATTGCACTATTGTCCTTCTTGGCAATAGGTCAGTGGGTTTTTGAAGTACAAGGAATCAGGTGTGTGTCTCTTCTCTAGTTCTTCCTCGGCAGGTAGTTTGACCAAGGAGTACTCTGTCTTGCACTGAAGGCTGCTGAAATGCTCTGCAGCTTCCTCTCTGTGAGGAGGTGTTGGAGAGCTGCTGGTGGGAAGCCCAGTGTGCCAGGGGAGGATGGATGGGGGTGGACAGGGAGGGAGTTGGGTGATGTGGCTGAGCAAGTAGCGTCATCGTGGATGTAGGGGAAAGGATCAATAAAGAGGGAAGGGAACCAGATGAGGTGTGGTCCACTACAAAGTCGAGGTCAGTAGTATTAGTGATAGCTTACCTTTGTGAAACTTGAATTGTGAAATTGTAATATTACATGTACTATTGTCTTACCAACTTCTGTTTTTGTTACATTATAGTATATTAAAGCAATTTTTGCGTCACACTTTTATAGGAATTAATGTGGAAATTTGGGGTTCGGTTGATGGACCACTTGTTGGTGGCTTGTTTTCAGGGTGTTATTTTTTTCCACTTTCAGCTCTGCTGAAGCTCTTTTGTAGAGGCAAGTATACTGCTTAAGCTCTTCAGTATATGTCACTGTTAATGCTGTGAGACATAAGACTGTAAATGGATTAAGCAGTTCATAAGACTGTATATCATGAAACTTGTTTCAGAACATGAAAATACTGAAATCCCTGCACCAGCATTCCTCCACTGCAGGATTTAAATAGAGTTTGCTGTTTTGCAAGTTGACCTGGAACAGTCTTTTTCCATCAGAGTAGCTGTCTGACTTATCTATGTGTTTGGTCATATGCATATCTGAGTGATTTAATATTTCAAAAACTGAGGAAGCAACAACTCTGTTGCTGAGAACTATGCCATTTTAATCTCGGTCAGCATAAACGTTGCATACCTTTGATGAAAAATGAATGCTGCATTCTTTGTGCAATGCTTTCAGTGTGTTAAGAAAATACAGCAGGAGAAAGCATTCTAATTAAAGAGTAGGGTTTGTTTTTTTTTTTTTTTTTATACTGAAGGGCTATAAGTGTCTTTAACTTTCTCTGTCAAAAGAAGAATTAAGATGGCTAATGCTTCTGAATGTAATAGTGTATTAGAAGAGGCCAGGACTGTTAAAATACCTTCAAAACATCCGGTGAGTGTCACTGCATTAAAATGAACTTAAGTCAGGCTATCTTAAAATAAATCTACACTTTTAGCATCTACCGCAAGCCAGCAATGACCTATCTTTAGTACTAGGCACGGCATGAGTGGAAACTGTCATATGAGGTTGACTTTTGATGTAAATATGCCTGCAGAGTGATTTAACTGTTGTTGCTCATGCTGTAGTATCTAAAGCTCTGCGTTGTGCAGGGTGCTTAACCATGACTGCATTTTTGCGTTTCTTCCCAGTGTTGAATAAAATCTTGAATTTCATGAACCTCCATCATTAAACTATGTGTTGCTGGCACTTTTCTTGTTTGAAGTGGTGACGGTGGTGGCGAGCTTGGACAATGTGCAGGAACAGTGAGACTGCTTTTGGGGTGGGGGTGTCAGTCAGTGTCCAGCTAATGGCCTCATGAATAGAGTGGAAACTTGGACACAGCAGCACGTTTCTTAATAGCTTGGCTGATGTCAATACCCAGTATTTAATATACTGTTTAGATTTTAACTGCAAATGTTTCTTTCCTAACCTTTTAAAATCAAATGCTCTTCAGGTTATGATGATTTATTTTCTAGTGTCTAAAAATACTTCTTTGCTTAGCAGAAACACCCCAAAAATTAGTATGGAGCTTTTTTTGTCAGGTTAGGTTTGATAAAGTTAAGAAAAGTGACCATAAAATGAATGTGGTGTTGCTCTTCCATCTGTCTCTTATACTGGTGTATGCTTTAGAATATTTTTGGGTTCAGTGTGCATAGGTAGTATTTGGTGCTGTTTCTGCAAGTCTTGGGTTATAATATATAATACTGTTTTTATATATTCTCGTCATTCTGGTAATGAGATAAAAAAAGAGATCCTTTTTGAATAGGAACATTGGCGGTTGAAAGGCATGGAAATCTTTGTAGATGGTAACTTGTAAACTTGTTACTATTTATATTTCTAATACCCTCTTGATTTAGAAAATTATTCTGGCATGTGTTTGGTGACTGTTCTGAGAACAAACTGTAACAACTGGCAGTGTGATGGTACGATTAAGGAATTCTTGCGTTATTTCAAAAGTACTTTTCTGATGGATGCTGTATTTAGCTTGTGCTTCTTCATATGAATTGCCTTTGTTTGCAACTTTTATGTACATAATTTTGTGGGAAAAATGGTGATGACAAAGATGTTTCCCTACTTTGGTTTATTAAGACAGGACCTAGTGTTACTCGTGTGTACTTAAACACAAAGCTTGTTCAGAAAGCTTGTGCAGGTAATCCGCCTGCTCTGCTATTGCTGATACCACTGGATGTTAGTTACATTCTCACTTCTGCTTCATGTTGGACCCTCTGCCTTTGCATTCAAAGCTGTACGTGTAGCTGGGTGGCAAATAGTCTTCTGAAGCAAGACGTCGGAAGCGTAGAACTCCCCGGGTGCTTTTGCTAGCTGATATGGCTGTGCTTACCTCCGCGAGGGAGAGTCTCAGTTTTGGCCATGTCTGAGTTCAGGCTTTTGGAGGGTTGGAGATAAGAGATGGCCATGGTTTTTTAGATTTAATTTTTCTGAATACTTACAAACTTCTTCAGTTCCAGCAGTGATGATCATTGTTTTATGCTTCATGGAAGCATTTTTGTAGCAAGTCTGAAGGTTCTCTTATGCTGGAAATTAATTCTGAAGTACTCCCCTCAAGGAGGGGGAAAAAAAAACACCAAAACAAATTCTGTTACTAATACAGGGTTGTGTGAAGCAAAATCTTACTTTAAGTAAAGATAAACTCTTACCTCAAGGACTTTAGACAAGAAAGGGACAAGAGTTCATGAAGAGAGCAGGTAGTAGAGAGCTGGAAGTGGTAGAGCATACTTGGAATGAAAATTACTGTAGACAAACTCAAATTTATGTTTTTTTTTGTTTTATAGGCTAAAGAAATTTTGACAAAAGAATCTAATGTACAAGAAGTGCGATGTCCAGTCACAGTCTGTGGAGATGTCCATGGACAATTTCACGACCTCATGGAACTTTTCAGAATTGGAGGCAAATCACCAGACACAAACTATTTGTTTATGGGGGACTATGTTGACAGAGGCTATTATTCAGTCGAAACAGTCACATTGCTTGTAGCTCTTAAGGTAACATTTCTTCTCAGCTATACAATTCTGTATGAAACTTATATAATTACTATCCTGACTAAATATCTATAATGATTTGCACTGTATTGGTATTGTAGGTACAAAACCTGAAACATTGGCTGTTTTAGTTTTCTAAGATACTTCTGCAAAAAAAACATTCAGGTGCAAGCCTGAACTTTTTCTAAAATGAATGCTGTGTTTATTTTTTTCTTGCATAAGTAGCAATCTTCAAGAATTTGCTTGGAGAAATCAGCTTAATGCACAGGTGTAGTGAATTCCACTAGTAACAATGAATAAAATTTATAATTAATCTCAAAAGTATCTGGCAGCTGAAGATTTGAATTAATTACCCCTTCTTTTCTCAAAGGTTATAATTGAATCTTCATCTTAAAATGGCTTGTTTTTTATTGCTTTATTGACATATGATGGGGGGTGAGGGGTGCAAATTTTTTTCTCTGGGAAGACATATGTATTTTGATGCCTCTAAAATAAACTGTTATGTTTAGGTCCGTTACCGTGAACGTATCACAATTCTTCGAGGGAACCATGAAAGCAGGCAAATCACACAAGTATATGGTTTCTATGATGAATGTTTAAGAAAATATGGAAATGCAAATGTTTGGAAGTACTTTACAGACCTTTTTGATTACCTGCCTCTAACTGCCTTGGTGGATGGCCAGGTACGTTGAAATTTGACAAAGTTAAATGTTGCTGATTGTAAAGGGAACTATTAATGCTGTATTCTATCAGCTCCCAGCTTTGAAAGAATCTCTTGCAGATTTTTCTCCTAATAATTTATACTAAACAATTATAATTGCACTGATTATAATTAATGTAAATGAATGAGGTAAACTTCATATTATCTAACTTTTCCAGATTTTCTGTCTACATGGTGGCCTCTCCCCATCGATAGATACACTGGATCACATCAGAGCACTTGATCGTTTGCAGGAGGTTCCCCATGAGGTACTGAAAAATACTTTTCTAAACTCATGGGATTCATGATTCAGCATATATTGGGTATTTGATTACACAGGCCAAAAAAAGAAATTTAAAACAGCTTAGCAATATGAAAGTGCCTGTCTTACTTTTCCCTAAAAAAACCTAGAAGGGGAAGGGGCAGGGGCATGTTCTTGCCTAAAGAAAGAAGTGTATTTTAGTGTGCCTAGAATCTCAACAGGAACCACTTAATGATCTTGGAGGTGAGAGCTACTTCTATGAAAATTCTTCATTCAGATTAACTTCTTGATAGTATTTCAATTGTTAACTGCACTAGCTGTTGTAGTTGATAGGCATTTTTTTAACGCGTTAAAGAGATGCTGCAACAAGTTGTGCAGGGGTGGGGGTGTGTGTGTAGGTGTTTTGCGGGGCTGTTTCCCCCTCCTCCATTTCTGAAGCACCTTCTGCATCTCTTGCAGGGTCCGATGTGTGACTTGCTATGGTCAGATCCAGATGATCGTGGTGGCTGGGGCATTTCTCCTCGAGGTGCAGGTTATACGTTTGGACAGGATATTTCAGAAACCTTTAACCATGCTAATGGCCTTACGTTGGTTTCAAGAGCTCATCAGTTGGTAATGGAGGTAAGCAGGATAGCCTGTGTCTTTAAACTCCTGATTGTGTAGTTGGTGCATTAATACTGTACTCTGCGTGTCAGAGATGTGCATATGCTGCCGTGACAATTGATAATCCAGATGAGTCTTCCAGAAACTGCTTTGACATTATTCATGTGCTATTAAAGGAGTTTCGCAATTTGACAGTGGGGTAATCTCCCCCCCCCCCCCCCAAAAAAAAAAAAATTTACAGTAATGTCCTAAACCAGACTTCGGTAGTAGATATGATATTGCATTTCTGTGTAGATAAAAAGTTTCTTAACCATAAATGCGGAGTACCTTGCTAAGAAAATGCACACAAATATGTGTGCCTTGAAAAAAAGATTTTCCTTTTTACCTTGGCTGTGTGGTTTTGTTCTTAGTCTCTAGTTATCCCTGGCAGCTAAGATTTTTAAATGTCTGGATTCTGGTTTCGTTGATCACAGCTGAAGATTTGGAATACAGTGTGTACTTCAGAATTGCTGTTTTAATTTTTTAACATCAGTTCAGTGGAGAGTTCTTGCTGATTTTTTTAAAGAAAAAGCATGTTTCGCTCATGCTTACTAGTAAAAAGCAACATATGAAGGCCAAAATTCCTTTTTCTCCCAAGAAGACAAATAAAGATATAGCCTGAATCTTATTTAAAATGACACTACAAATGCCACCTAGGGCTTTGTGCTTTGAAAATTCAGTTTAGTAGTCAGGTGGTTATATGGGGTACAACAAATGAACCTGGCTGTCATAACTATTTTTGTTTCTCTCCAGGGGTACAACTGGTGCCATGATCGGAATGTAGTAACAATTTTCAGTGCTCCAAACTATTGTTACCGTTGTGGCAACCAGGCTGCAATTATGGAACTTGATGATACTCTAAAATACTCCTTGTAAGTATGTTTAAAAATACGATTTACATTGCCCATGATTGTAAGATAGTTGCTGTAACAAGATACCACTTAGTTATTGTGTTAAGGTGTGGGGTGTTTTTTCTTACGCTTCTGGGGTGTGAAGACAGTGTGGAATTGTTGGGTTAGCCACATCTCAAGTCTTACAGTCACGTATCTGGAACTGCTGTTGCTGACGTCTCTCTTCTGTCAGATTAAAGTGAGACTCCTCACTTTTGTAGAATGAGTTTAATGAAATACTATAGAGGTGTGTGATTTGAGAGTAGGAGTACTCTGTCATGTCTGAGGTAATGCCCTCTTATCTAGGGCAGGAGACTTGTAGAATCTTGGAATCCTTCAGATGTTACGGTGTCAGCCTTTTTTTAATGAGGTTTCTAGTTAACTACCTCAACAGCAACTTTATTAGTAAACGAGGCAGAAGCATTGTGTAAACTGCCCACTTTGATAATTACTGGAGACTCGAACTTTCTAAATGTAGTAATATATAATATATATATTGTTTGACCAATTTATGAGTCCTAAAGCTAAGATTCATTTCTCTGCAGCCCATAGTATTAATCATAAGAGGACTTAAATATACAGTGATTATAAATACATACTAAGAGGAGTGGAAGAAGTAGAACACTTTTTCTAGAAGTTTTTAAATGGTTGAAAAAAACTTGCCTGTGTTAAGACCGCTGCTACTGTTAATTCACATATAAAACATACCTGAAAGTAAACTAATCTCTTGTGGTTTCACTAATATCCGTACTTTTCAGTTTGCAGTTTGATCCAGCACCGCGTAGAGGTGAACCGCATGTTACTCGTCGCACCCCAGACTACTTCCTGTAAAGAGATTTTAGACCTGTACAGTATTGCCATGAACCATATGTTGACCTAAAGAAAATGGGAAGAGCAACAGTAACTCCAAAGTGTCAGAAAATATTTAACATTCAAACTTGTTTTCACATGGACCAAAAGACGTGCCATATTCAAATACAAAGCCTCTTGTCGTCAACAACTGTGACCACTTTAGAATGAACCAGTTCATTGCATGCTGAAGCAACATTGTTGGTCAAGAAACCAGTTTCTGGCATAGCGCTATTTGTAGTTACTTTTGCTTTCTCTGAGAGACTGCAAATAATAAGATGTAGACATTAACACCTCGTGAATACATTTAACTTTCCATTTAGCTATAGCTTTATTCAGCATGACTGTAGATAAGGGTAGCAGCAAACAATCATTGAAGCTTAAAGAACATTTTTAAAATAAGTACCAAGGCCTCATATTTGTTCTGAAACTGTTTGTTTGTTTTATTTTCAGGGAATACTGTTTAATTTAATTGTATTGATTTTTTTTTTTGTCTGCACTCAGTTCCCTCTTCCACTCTTTGCCCTACCATATTGTCCCTTGTAATTGTCCAAGGATAGTGAATTACTTTGAACAGAACTGTTTTTTTCTGTAAAACAATGTTACTGCAGGACAGAGCTGCAGTGTTTTTCATAATAAACTTGTGAACTAAGTATGGAAAAATGTCAAATCCTAATTGCATCTCAGGTCAACTGTGGTTTAATAAACTTAACATGTAGCTGGATGGGTTTTATAAACTTGCATAGAAATTTCCACCTTAAATAACTAAAACTGAGGTGTTTGGAGTGTGCTGGAAAACTCTGACCTTTTGAATTCTGTCCCAGGGAGGTGCCTGGTGGCTGATGTCATGTAGCTGAGAACAGAGCTCGCTTATTACTGCCATGTTGCTCTCTTTCCTTCTTGGTGCTCTACTGAAATATTCAAAAATGGAAGAATATAGGATAACTTAATTGATGGAGTGTGGCTTTTCTTCAAGTGTAAATCGAAGTCTGAGTTGCGTACAATGTAGGTGCTAATACTTAAAACCATTTTCTGAAAAACTAAGAATAAAACCAGTTTTCTAAATATTAAAGGAAATAACTCGAAGTTTAGTACTATGTGTATTGCCCAAGCTTCCATTCTGAAAAAGTGGTGTTTTATGTTAAGTTCGTTAAAATATTTCCTTTCTACTAATTTGCTTCAGAATTTGAATCCTGATTTGATTATTTTGTTTAAAACAGAAATTCAGATTTTAAGCCTTCTTAAGGCTTGTGCTTGAAAGTTATTGGGCATATCTTAAGAAGATGTACCTGGCTGTTGTTTTAATAGAGGACTCTTAATACTTACAGTGTTTAAGAGACTTTAAATTCCTTGGGCCCAATGTAGATTTTGCAGCAACACAGAGGATTTTTTTTTTTTTTTACACTGCTTGCTTCTAAGGGAAATTACAGAAATTTTGCAGATGTCCCAACTTCCCTGGTGGCCTAGTCCTAGACATGCTTTTTGGGGTTTTCTTGCTTTTCTGCTGGAGGGCCACTTAATTCTCTTAACTTGCCGAGAAAGTGCTGCATTTCGCCAAGCATTGCTTCATCCCTTTGCTGAAAGGCTCAGGTGGTTGCTTTTTTCTTCAGCAAAAATTTTGATGCATCCTATAGGTTGGCTTCTGGAGAGTGCTCAGTCTCCTGCAGTTTGATCTCTTAAAGGAAGAAGTGCATGCTAAAAATAAGTGCATCTGAAGTGTCTTTTTTTAGCATATCAGGAACTTTAGCTTTGATCACTATTAAAAAAACCCCAACCCTTTGCTGTAGAGAATACTTCACTTTAAATTCCTCTCACTTGCCATTCTCTCTGAATGTTTTTGTAGATAGAACTTTGTGCCTTAATTGACACCATTCCTTCAAGGGTAATGACTTTGCCCTATTTTCTGTTTTCCCTGGTACTTTAATTGGCGTGACTCATCTCCTGCTCTGGGGTGGGGGGGGGAGCAGGCGGTTCATTTGTTCAGGTTCTGAACACAAACACAAGCAGTTGTTAGTAAAGTCAATGGAAAATGTTGAAAGTCACTCCATTTTTTTGCACTTTCCCCTGTAATTGTGCTATGGCTGGAAGATTTCATTGAGAATATCACGTTGCGAACAAAAACATGTTAACTGTGCTGGAGGTTGGCCGCCAGCAGTACTAACCAGCTAAAAAGCGTGGTTGGAAGATTCCAGAGGAGAAGGGAAAACTTCAAGTAGGAATAACTATTGTCTGTTTTATTGGTAAGATTGATCAAAGTTCACCTGAGCAAAAGCTGGCTGCAGAGAAATGAGCATAATTAGGGTTTGAACTTGTTTCAGAGATCGGTATTGATATTTTCTTCTCTAGAAAGACTGGTGAATTCCATGAAATGTGAAATAGCTGGAAATACCCTTTTGTGGTAGTTCAGTATTTTTTAAAGCAGAGTAGTTAAACCCAGAGTTTAGTGAGGAGGGCTAACACTGAGGTTTGACAGGTCAGAAGGTGGTCATCAGTGAAACCTGTCACTTTTCTATGAACCACTCTAAGAACTTCCCCTTTTTTCTTCTGTTTCTCAGAATTTGGGTAGAGTCAGTAGAATCCTGTTGGACAGACCGGGGAGAGTTTTGAGCTTTCGATATTGCATTTTACTTAATTTACGCTTCCTGATGTCCCAGCATTTGGCCGTTTATCCGAATTCCTTCTGAACTAAAGGGTCGTTAAGTCAAAAACAGAGAGACAAAATCACACTCCTACACAGGAAAACATTCAGTAACTTTGTTTTTGAAAGGAAAAATGGGATGGATTTGAAGTGTATAGATCTGCCAGGTGTTTTCCCCTTCACACTTTTCTACACCTTTCCTGTGCCCGCTCCCGTCCTGTGCTCTGTTCCATCTGCCTGTCGCCTCCTGGCCATTGATCCCTGATGGTAGAGCTGCCCTGGTGTCCCTCTTTGGCAGCACCCCAGAGGACGGGCTCCATCGGTGGCTGACGAAGAGTGCTGCCCGTGTAGATGGACGTTTTCTCCGAGGTAAAGCAGCCCGTGTGTTCATCAGCTCGTGTCGGGTTGTTTCCAGCTGCTGCCATTGGCGCACACATTCAGTATCCCTGCCGCGAATGCTCGGGCAGCGTTACCCATTTCGGATCTTCTGGCAATACCCTGGAAGGATACTTGACGCATGGGCAAGCGAAGACAGACAGAGCTGGTTACCTGGATGATAACAGAATAAATTCTGCCTTGGGAAAGAGGTGCTGAGCGTGCGTACTGCTGATGAAAGCTTTGACATTTCACCTGCCCATATGTCAGTGTTGTTAGTATCAAAAGTCCATCTGGAAATGTCAGCAGAGAAAAGTTTTCTGAGAATTACTGATTCCTGCCAATCCATCCTTCCATGTTCCACTTGAGGGGATTATTATTTTTTTTTTTCTTTTTCATTTTTATAGTGGTAAACTTAAAGCACTGAAAGTCATTTTCATAAAGTAATTGCGCGTTAAGAGCCTGGAACAAAGTCTTTGCTCTGGCAATTTAGAAATTCAGCCTGAATCTCAAAGGCGAAGGATTTCCTCACGTACAATACAAACCCACAACTGTTACGCAAGTGCTAGGTTTATTTTGAGCCTTTTTTCATAGCAATAAACATGTTCCTCTGTTTTTCCACACCCCCCACCCCTTCATCTTCGTTTCCTCAGTAACACTGGAGCGCAGTTCCTGCTGGCGGAGGAGCTGTGACCTGCGGAGCAGGAGGGGGATGAAGGATAAACACGCTTGTTCATTCTGGAAAAATGGTCTGTAAGAAGAGGCAAATGTGATCAAATCACAGTTTTGAATTTCAAATTAAATGCTGCTCCAAATTCAATTAATTGAAGGTGTGGTTCCACTCTCACCGCTTATGCACCTGTCACGCGCTGTTTATCACTTCGCTTTAATTGCTGCTTGTTTTGTCTGTGTGCTGAGCGCTCACGGAAACTCAAGCTATGTTTTAGGGGATTTTGCATAGCTTAAAGCGAAGTTTTACATGAGAGAAATGGCTTTTCAGTATTCTGTGGGTTTTTTGCAACCATATGCGTGGTTGACATGAGCTTAGATTTTGGAGCAAAACGTTTGCAAGCGATGGTTTTTGAAGTCCCGTGGAATGCGTGAGGTGCCTTCTGGATGCTACAGCGATCGCTGCACAGAGTATTGGTTCCCTGCAAGTTCCAGGAGAAGGTTGGAAACAGGTAAAATGTTAAGTACAAATTACCCTGGACTGTAGAAATCCTTCAGTACCCGGGAATGCGCTAAAAAAGCCCTGCAGAGTTCATGAGTCAGCCTACTGTGGTTTTGAAAAAGTTATTTCGGTGCTCTAATTCATTTGGCTGTGCTGCTTCTGCATGAGAATAAAGGCAAGCTGCTCTCTTGAGCAAGGGATCAGAGTTCTTTGGCATAAATACAGGAAAAAAAAGGCTGAAACAACACTTTTGGTTTTAAATTAAGCAGTGCTGCATGTTTCAGCCTTTTAAAACCTGTGCTGTGGCTTAAAAGCTTTATTCTTTAAGATGGGTTGAACTACAGCTCCTGATCTCTTAATTACTCTATGGTGAATAGAACTGCTTTTGGATGAAGATTAGACTGGTTGCTGCTGGTGTATAAAACATTCATCACTAATAATACCTCAGTATTATATATATATATAATTAGCCAATATGTGGGAAACGTAAAACGAGGTTTGGCATAACAGCTTTTAGAATAGGAGAGCCCTGTAGCACTGGAAGGGGTTAACTGCCAAAGCTGCAGAATATCTACCTAGTCTTCGAATTTTTCGGGACTGGGCTAGGAAAAGCCGCAGCTGAGCCGGCACTGGTGCTCGTGCTGTGTCGGGGGCAGAGCGAGAGCCCTTCCAGCTGACATTCCTGTGTTTAGAGCAGCATCTTACCGGGTTACGGTACACGAGACTCGGGATTGGTGGTTACCTTGTTAGCTCGCCCATCAAACTGCTGGGAAGCTGTCGAGACTTTGGTTGTAGTCTGCAAAACATCAGCTAGAAATAAATGGGGGGTGTATGTCCAGGAAAGCGGACATACTTGGAGCAGGGCCAGAGGAGGCCATGAAGATGCTGCGAGGGCTGGAGCCCCTCTGCTGGGAGGACAGGCTGGGAGAGTTGGGGGGGGTTCAGCCTGGAGAAGAGAAGGCTTTGGGGAGACCTTAGAGCCCCTCCCAGTCCCTAAAGGGGCTCCAGGAGAGCTGGGGAGGGACTCTGGATCAGGGAGGGGAGCGATGGGACGAGGGGGAACGGTTTTACACTGAAAGAGGGGAGATTGAGATGAGATATGAGGAAGAAATTCTTGGCTGTGAGGGTGGTGAGCCCCTGGCGCAGGTTGCCCAGAGAAGCTGCGGCTGCCCCATCCCTGGAGGTGTTCAAGGCCAGGTTGGACGGGGCTTGGAGCAACCTGGGCTGGTGGGAGATGTCCCTGCTCATGGCAGGGGAGGTGGAACTTGATGATCTTTAAGGTCCCTTCCAACCCAAACCATTCTATGACTCTGTGTTCCCATGACTTCAAATCAGTATGGGTTCATTTCTGGTGTCCTTGCCCACGGCTGCATCGTGCCAGCCCAGCCTATGCCGCCCCGGAACTGGGGATGGACCAGGAGCAGCACAGTTAGGGGTGAGTATCCCGGATGAAAACTTGCAGGCAGGTGCTTCTGGTAAGACTGACTGTTCTGCCAATACTCGTATCGTTGCATAGGGTTGTATAAATGAAACTAAACCTTTGCTGCTTGGTCATCGTCTTGACTTCTGTGTACATCTTCCTCATCAGATTTCCCCCTAAAACAACTGGGTTTTTTTCCTAATTTTTATTAAATATATAAACTGTTGTCTTCATTATGCATTTAAAACCCAAGTGCTGAACTGTCAAAGCGGAGCGTACTGTTTAAACTGGTAATTGCATGATTGATTGGGCTGAAAGGCTTTAGCCTGGTTCCTAACTGCCTTTATTTTTCAAGCAGTTTGAAAAAAAAACCACCCCCCACCGTCCACCCCACTTCCTAATCATAAAACTTTGTGTCAAAACCCCTTCTTTGCCGTAGCAGTCAGTGCAAGAGTGGCTGATGACCACTGCCCTCTTCTGTCTTGTATGTTACAAAGACAAAGGGGAGGCCCCGGAGGAGCCTCATCTGAGAGCATCCTATGGCGCTCGTTCCATGCTTGACCCACTTTGCAGGTGGCTTCGCTCCTTTTCCACCGCCGTGTTTGTCCTCAGGGAAGAGGAACACAACGCGCCGCTGAAGCGGGGACCCCTGCACAGGAGAGGGGGGGCTGCAGCTCCCTGGGAGTCTGGTCTTCTCTCTTCCCCCTCTCAAAGGAAGGCAGACGATGGGTTCTGCGTTGTCTCTGTTCACAAGTTTATCTAGCTCTAGCTCTGCCATCTCAAAATGCCACTGGACTGCCCCTTTTTTGCTGCAATCTCTTTTAAAAATGCTTTGAACTAGCCTGACTTCTGAAACACACTATATTTATTCCCATGGACTTTGAAACCTCAAAGCAACCACATTTTATCATCTGTGGCGTCAGAACCAGCCTGGAATAATCTGCTTTTTGGACTTTGAACAGCTCCAGGGTTGAAGACTGGTGCCATGCTATCCTTTAAAGCCAACCTAGTTCACTTCCTCTCATGCTTGGTTATCAAGGATATTCAAAATTTTCTAATTAGCTCCTTAGAGTCATTCTTAAGACCATTTAAAGCAAGTCTATTATTTCCCATCCAGAGGGGCCTGGACAGGCTGGAGAGGTGGGCCTGTGCCAACCTCATGAGGTTCAACAAGGCCAAGTGCAGGGTCCTGAACGTGGGTGGGGGCAACCCCAAGCACAAATCCAGGCTGGGTGGAGAATGGATGGAGAGCAGCCCTGAGAAGGACCTGGGGGTGTTGGTGGATGAGAAGCTCCCCATGAGCTGGCAATGTGCGCTGGCAGCCCAGAAAGCCCCCCACACCCCGGGCTGCATCCCCAGCAGCGTGGCCAGCAGGGCGAGGGGGGGATTGTGCCCCTCTGCTGCGCTCTGCTCTGGGGAGACCCCCCTGCAGTGCTGCCTCCAGCTCGGGGGGTCCCAACAGCAGAAGGACACGGAGCTGTTGGAGCGGGGCCAGAGGAGGCCCCGGAGATGCTGCGAGGGCTGGAGCCCCTCTGCTGGGAGGACAGGCTGGGAGAGTTGGGGGGGTTCAGCCTGGAGAAGAGAAGGCTCCGGGGAGACCTTAGAGCCCCTTCCAGTGCCTAAAGAGGCTCCAGGAGAGCTGGGGAGGAGACTCTTGATCAGGGAGGGGAGCCATGGGATGAGGGGGAACAGTTTTACACTGAAAGAGGGGAGATTGAGATGAGATATCAGGAAGAAATTCTCTCCTATGAGGGTGGTGAGCCCCTGGCACAGGTTGCCCAGAGAAGCTGTGGCTGCCCCATCCCTGGAGGTGTTCAAGGCCAGGTTGGATGGGGCTTGGAGCAACCTGGGCTGGTGGGAGGTGTCCCTGCCCAGGGCAGGGGGGTGGGACTGGATGTTCTTTAAGGTCCTTTCCAACCCAAACCCTTCTAGGATTTTTGCTCAGTTCATGGAATACACATGAGCACCTCCTCGGGGATGAGCCTCGCTGACCGCATCCCCCCCGGTCCCTCGGAGCGAGCCCCGGCGCCACCGCGTGGCAGCGTCCTGCGTGTCCCCCGCTGTGCCGGGACCGGCGGGGCCGCGGAGCCATTCGCCCGTGGCCAAGGCTCAGACACGCACTCTCTGTAACTCGGCAGCCTAAGGAGGCCGGAGGTGGGTGACTCTCACCCGGCAGCATCTTCCCCAGCACGAACGCAGCCACAGCACCCGCAGGATGGAGCGCAGCTTCTCCTGAGCAGCTGAGCGGTTTCAAAGGGTGTCAGTGCAGAACTGGTACAAAAATCAGTCTGTGTAAGCGTGTGGAGAGGGAGTGAGGATGAGGTTAGGATGTAGATGCTGCAAATATGCTTGAAGTAGGTGTGTTTCTATTTTTAATCCCTTTTTTTCCCCCCTATCTTTAGTCCTCTAAACTATCAATCCCTGCGGTTATGTAAGGGGAATATGAGTGTTGTTAGAAGAAGAAACAGAAGCTGATAAAGAAAAGAAAAACCAGTTGGTGTCTGCTTGACAGGATTTGGTTATTGAGTTTTCAGTCTGAAGGTGTTAATGGGACTCTCATCCAACTGGTGGGCTCTGCCACCCACTGTCCTGCGTTGCTGGGGTACCGCTTGGATGAAAAGTGACACCTTCTCGAGGATGCTCCTATAAAACAAGTTTTGATGAAGTGGAAACACAATCATTAGCTTTTTCCAGAGCTGTACTGAGAACAAGAATTCTCTTCTGCTGCTGCGTTGTTGCTACATTGCTTTAAGCAGCAGTGGCACAGACCTATCAGCTCAGCAACATCTTTCTACTATCAGTCTCACATGAACAATTCTGATGTTTTCTATTTTTACGTTGATCCAGCCAGTTCTAAGTTTTTTCCCCCGTTGATGTGGCCGTTTGTTTTTTAAAAAAATCTTCCCTATTTTTGTATTGCTGAAAAAGGAGGATTTTTGCAGCAAGTCCCATCCTACCCTACATGCAGATTAGGTTCTTATTCAGATCGGACAGTCACATCTCGCTTTCCAGCAAATCATTCCTGGCTCTCTGCTGGAGCAGCCGTGCCCTCAGGACCCTCCAGCCCAGCCCTGCCCTGGCCCGGCCCCCATCCCTGCAGTTCAGGGATTGCCGGCTGAGTTCTGTGAAGTTTACAGTTGGACTTGATGATCTTAAAGGTCTTTTCCAACCTAAATGATTCTATGATTCTCAGTTTCCCAACTTGTTGAAGGAGCAAAGTGGAGATCTCCCAAGCCTGGTTCTCATCAGGCTTTGACAATCCCACATCACACTTGTGGTATTGAAAAATAATCAGCGTGTTATCTCCATAGTCTATAAAACACCACCAGCAGCACAACAACCCCAAACAGTTTCTCTGTAAAAGTGGAGAGTGTGAGGAGTTTTGCATGGGTGCACTGTAATTTTTGCTTGAGAGAAATAGCCAGGAAGGGAATCCAAGGTTGCAGCGCAGATGCAGTGCCATGTCGGGAGACTGCTCCCTAATGTTCAGTGTGTTAAAATCCCCTTTCCCCTGCGGCTGCGTTGCTGCTCAGCTGGCTTCGCCCGCAGCCCGGGGATGCTGCAAGTATGTAGGTCAGAGCTCTTCTGGATCCGATAAGCATTAAATCAAGCTTGCACTGAACTTGGTTGCTCCAGTCTTTCCAGGTATTTGCTTTAGTGTTCAGCTTCCCCCTTCCTCCTCAGTGGTAAAAGGCTCTTAACTGTAATTTTTCTGTGGCTGATACACGGAGCAATTATCTTTACCGCTCAGGGTGGCAATGCTTGGGTTTAGGGTTATTTGCATTGCAATGATTACCTATGTGCGTGACAATTGAAACTGGGCCACCCATTTTTTGAAAAATCTTGTTCTTTGCCTTGCAGCTTTAGTGAAGGATGGGTCTTTTGTGTTATTAATGCTGACTTACTCGCAGGACTGCGGCTATCAACGCTGCAGCAGCTGCTTTTTCACCACAGATAACAGAAAGCATCTGGACTAGCTGGGGAGGTTCATTGTATGATATGTAGGGCACAGTGGGAGGTGGCCGTCGTGTGATTATAGGATATCTGTGACAGCCATCTGCCACTTTTTTTTTGGGTGTGGAGTGTTTTTGTTTTTTTAACTTTCCCAGACTTCTAATTCGACAGCTAAGTTCAAAGTCTACCGTGGACTGAATTTTCTCCGTTGGAAAGCTGTAGAGAGCTGTAGCAAATATAAAACTCATCCAATAGTATCACTTTGAATTAAATTCATACACAGACCATAATTAGGCATGGAACTTCGCTTTCTGCCTATTCCTAGATTTTATTAGATTTGTCCTGTGCAGAGGGCGAGCCCCATCCCCCCTCTGCTGAGCCTGATTTGCAGTCTGAGTGCTTGTGCTCGCTGATCACGAGCCAAATCAGAAACCTTGGGTTTTGGCAACATCAGGAAAGGGGATTTAGGATTTGCAGATGCATTTTCCACAGACCACCTTCTGTCATCCTCTGATCCTCTAACCCAAGGAGTTTTAATATAAATTAAAAAAAAGAACATTTAAGGCAAATCAAGGCAGTGTTGTTTTTTTAAGTGCAGTGAATGTGGTTCTCAGCATTGGAGTATGAGATGGAGTGATTGAGGAGGAAAGAGGTAAATGGGATAGTGGTATGATCAAAAAGGTCACATTAGGCATAGTTTGGAGACTTCACGCATATGTGATATATATATTAAAATATGATAATTAGGTCCTAATGAATGGTGAACAGCCTATCTCATTACTAATACCAGGATCTTTGAGGAACCTCTGTCAGCATCAAAGTCTGCTGTATAAGTATCACCCGACATCTTGGGATGCTCACTCAGCTACCATGAAGAGTTCCACTGAAGCGCACATTCCCGAAGCGTACAGTAGTTCAGGCTGGAAGGGACCACAGAAGGTCCTCTGGACCGCACTCTGAATTTAGATCCATCTTCAAAGTCAGATCAGGTTGCTCAGAGTCATCTTCAAGTGTGCGGTAACTAACGAGCTGCTGAGCATCCTAAAGCCCATGAAACAAGATGCCCGAGTCAGGCAGTCGTCTGACAGTTCTTTGGAATTTATACAGAAACCTATTTAAGTGACATGACCTGATGTAGAAGAGCCTCACTGTCACCCAAGTTCTAAGAGGTTCTTCTGGTTGAGAGTCTTTGAGTCCTCCATCTCTCCTGAGAGTCAGCCCTAACCAACAGGCTATTTAATATCAAATACTTCTAGTATTTGCAGTCTCACTGGTTATATCACTCAGGTAAAACACTCAGGAAAGAAAGACAAATTGATCCTTCCATGGCTAGGCCATGTCCTGGGCTGTGGACTCTGAAATAAGCAAAGCAAGCTTCTGAACGGAGAATTTCTGAACGTCAGGAAAATTCTTTACATTAGAAGGTATTTTTAAGTGGGTATGACTCTCGTTTGTTCAATAAGGAGTGTGGTGCAGAGCCTGGGACTCTCAAGGAAAGGGAAAGCTGTGACTTACGCTGTACTCGTGCTCTGCAGCGCAATGCTGCTGCAGATACCAGTCTGCCTACAGGCAGCCTGGGTATGTCTGCATTGAAGTGCTGTGAAAACATACTCTGGTTCTAAAACCATTTTTCATTAAGATTTGAAGTAAAGCAAATTCTCATAATCATGGGTTGTCATTGTGAAAATATCTTAACTACTTAAAAGCCACTGTGTCATGGACAGCTGATGCAAAAGGAGGCTCAACAGTGTAGCGTGGACCGAATGCTGTGTGTGACGGCACAATGCAGCGCCCCGGATACCTCACGGTTGCTTTGGTGGACTCTGCCTTCCTCACTGAGCAAAATCCTTCACATCTCTCTTTTCCCGAAAACCTAATGCCTGTGGGTACCTAGCACATTCTCTCGACCTTTCAGGAGATGCTGCCTGCGCCGGGGCGCAGCGCTCGGGTGGGGTGGTGTGCTAACGCAGCGCTGTTTTGGCTGCAGGTCGGTGGTCCCTCGCTCCTAGCCCGCTCCTCCGGCCTGGTGGCTCCTTGCGCAGATGGTGTCTGGAGATGCTTTCATGTGCTCCAGCCACGGGCAGAGCTGTAGCTGCCTGAAGTTCCTGGTGGGAGAAGGGGTAGACGTTGAGCCATTGCCAGTTAGACCTAAATCCACTTCTAGCACTGTGAAACGTCCTGAGCCCACCCACCACTTGAGGAATCATAGAATCATAGAATCCTAGAATGGTTTAGGTTGGAAAGGACCTTGAAGATCATCGAGTTCCAACCCCCCTGCCATAGGCAGGGACACCTCCCACCAGACCAGGTTGCGCAAGGCCACGTCCAGCCTGGCCTTGAACACCTCCAGGGATGGAGGAGAACAACCTCTGGTTGTAACCATTTGAAATTAGCCTGTTTTTCAGTGTTTTTCAGTGAAAATGTTCTCTTGCTGCCTGAGGAGCCCCTGAAGACCGCATTTCCCTGTGTTTACATGCGAGACGCCACCACAACCAGAAGCAGCAGCCCTCCCTACCCAGCTCCCCTCCCCTCACAGGGGTGCCGGCACCCCCCGGGCCTGGGCCTTTCTCCCCCGGGAAACCCCGCTAGAAGCAAAACACTCAACGCGGGCTTTTTGCGACCCGCCCGGGTCACTCCCAATTACCGTTTTTAAGCACACACGATGACAGCCGGGCCGGCGGCCCGCTTGTTTCCCGAGGAAGGCACCGGCCCGCCCTCCAGCTACCACAGGCCGCACCGGCACCCTTCGCCATGGCGGCTGGTTTCCCTCACGCCCTCCCCCGGCCCGGCTCTCCCCCCCACCACCGCCGCCGCTGCCGCTGCCCCCCGCAGCACCGGGCCCGGGGTAGGCCCGAGGCCACGGCGGCCCCTCAGGGGCGCCGCAGCCGTTGGCCCGCGCCAGCCACCCCCGCCCATTCTCTCACTCTTGGCGCGGCCGCGCCGCCGCCTGAAAGACCTGACGGTATCCTGTTCGCTCCCCACCTCATGTCGGCTCCGCTTCCCCTTTCCCCACCCCTCGGAGGGCAGCACGGCTCCGTTTTTTTACCCTCAGCCTCTCTTCGAGCCGTTTAATTTTACGGGACGGGGCGTTTTGTTCAGGCGTTCGCGGTTGGCAGCCCGACGGTTGCGAGGCAGCGAGAGGCGGGGTCCTTCCCCTCCGCCATATAAAGCCGCCGCCGCAGTTGGGCCCCGAGCGCTGCCGCCGCCGCCACCAGGTCCAGTCAGCGCTGAGCCGGACGCTACCGCCTCCTCACGGTGAGGCCTGCGGGCTCGGGGGGGGGGGCCGCCCGGTGCCGGTGGGGCGGGGATAGGTGCTTGAGGATGGCGGCAGGGGCCGAGCTGGGCCGGGGGATCGGGCTGGGCCCGCTGAGTGGGCCCCGCGGCCCAGCCCGACCCCGCGGCCCAGCCCGCCCCCGGCTCCNTGTCCCCCCCTCCCCCGTAACTCCCCCCTCCCCGGCTGTCGGGCTGCTTCAGGGCCCCCCCGAGTGTCCCCTCGTCGGAAGTGGGGGTTCTGGAGCGGCAGCGCAAGCGGAGCGGCTCAGGTGTGACTTTTGTTAAATAAATGCGGCGTTCCAGCCTGTGACAGGGAGGAGTGGAGGGGGCATCCATCCGGAATAGCTTGGGGAGGCATGGAGTTGCCTGGTAGCGCTGTTTTGGATGGCTGAGCTCTGCATTTCAGGCTTATACATGCAAATTGCCGTTGTAATTCAGGTTTGCCTTTTGACCAGCTCCCAACCTGTTTTGCTGTTGTCAAATAGAGCTTTTAAGACTGGTCTGCTTAGTCACCCAATTGTGTTTCTATTCGAGGCCTGTCTGTTTCCAGAGCTGTATTGCAGTTTGCTAAAAATGACACTCTCCTTTTTTTTTTTTCTTCCAGGAGACTGGGCTCTATGGTATAAAAATAATGAAATTTAGATGAAATCTTGATCTGTTACCAGTGATAAGGCAGTAGATTAACTTCATTTTACCTGATTCAGACTCGCCTAAAGGTCTTGATAAAAGTGGGTTTGGGTGATAGAAGGGTCTCAATGCAAATACTCTTGCAGGGCTGGACTTGTTAGGGCAGCAGCATCCCTGTCGTGCTGGCTGCGTTGTGCAGCATTATGTAATGTTAAGCACAAGCACAGGAAGACTGGCATCTGAAGCTGGGTTTGTTCTTGAGTGTTCTCAGGCAATCACTGCAAGAACAGATGTATTAAATCTGAAATCTATGCCTAGATATTTTTTTTTTTGCAGACCATCATTCAAACTACCAACTCAGAAGAACTATGTTTTAATCTGAATTTTGATTCTATGATTTAATTCTTGTGTGTATATGTGTATTTGTATCTTTGGAACAATCATGACTGTGTCCCTCCAGAACACCCATCTTAATTAGAAGTAGTGCTGTCATATAGGGTTACATTACTGTGTAAACATTAACTAGCTACTCGCTCTGCCAAATGGAAATTAAAGCAACGAGGACTTGAAGCTGGTGTGAGCAGTTTAATAACGTGCTTTGGCTGGCCTCCATTGGACTGGGTTTGTTGCAGTACTGTCAGGCTGAGCTGTACTGATGAGCTACAGGAGAGATTCAGAAAGGGATAATGTAAGTTTGCTGAAAGTGGTCCAGCTAATTCAATTTTGGTAGCTAAAGTACTACTGTAAGGAATTAGCATACGTTGTTCCCCGGTTTGATGGGGGCAGAACATTTGAAAGTTAATTGAAATTAATTTGAAATTCTTTGCTTCTAGAGCTTCTCTTTACAGTGCTTTGCAGGCTGTATTTACTAATATGTGCTTTTGAGATCTTTAAGGAGGTAACTTGAGAGAAAAATACGAAACTCTTGCAATGGTGTGCTCCTAACAAATGTTTTGAGTGGTAAAAGAACTTACTGTAACAAATACTACTAGCTTGTTGAGAACTGATTTATAAAACTTATGTGGCCAGGCAGTTATGTTTATCGTGTCCTTCAAGTCAGTTGTTTCAAGTGCAGTGATACCCAAACAGACTTCATGTGTTGCTTCAGGCAGAAGTTGTAACCTGGGAGCTGCTGTATTGAGTGCATTACTTCTGTGTTTGAGTTCTTAGATATCTGGAAAGGTGCATTCTTGTAAAGTTTGATTATTTTTCTGCTAGCAACATCTTTGAAGTTTACTGCTTCTGTTGTAGGTCTTATCGCAAGCTCTTTGAAAAACTGTGTTGAAATGCATAGTCATCTTAGTCTTTCCTAATGCTAACAAAGTGCTGATCTAACTTCCTACTCTGCAAGAGTAGTATTGAGTGCTGAAAGCCTTCCTCATAGTCGTATATTGTTTTTTAATCTCTTCAGAAAACCAAACGCTTTTCTGAAGGAAAGCCTTTGATCTGGAGTAACCTGGTCTGTTTGACTCTGTTTGGAGCAAGGGAGGCTGGACTAGACTCTGCCTAGAGGGGTTCCTTCCAACTTTGATTTTTGTGATTCTATTCCAGAGGCTATCATTTGAATACTGCTTTTGAGAGCTGACTTCATTTGACTAGTCAAAGTGAGTAGAAATTGTTTGCATTTGAAGACGAGCAGTGTTTTGGAAGTGTTGTTGAAAGTTAATTAAAGAGAAAGATAGCTCTGGTGTTGCACTGTAAAAAATACAAGCAGTATTCACTAAGAAGTTTTGTGTATTTTATGCTTTCAGATCAGGAAAAGTTCTCTTACCTCAAACTGGTGCTAGGCTTCTATCTTCTATCAGTCCTTGCTTCTTAAGCATGAGGATTAATGAATTTAGGTCTGTTGATTCAAGCAGTGAATAATCTGAGCATGCTTTAAGTGGCACTGGGCTATCTGCTGTTGGTAAGAAGCAATATAAATAGTAAAGGTAATGTACACCTTTGAGTCAGCTGAACTTGTAACATTTACTGAATATTGTGTGGAAATAACTGTCCTTCTCTTGTAGATGCCTTCAATTAAACTGCAGAGTTCAGATGGAGAAATCTTTGAAGTTGATGTTGAAATTGCAAAACAGTCTGTAACTATAAAGACTATGCTGGAAGGTAAGAGTATGAAGCCTTGTGGATCACTAGCTCGTGCAGAGATAGCAGTATGTTCAAGGAAGCCTCTTGAACAGGAATTTCGACCAAAGGAGACAAACTGGTACTGTGCTGAAACAGGTTTCCCAGGCCTATGAAGCAGCTTGCTGTTATATGTCAGAACAGCTGGAACAATTGCTGTTGTAACTGAAACTGTTTTGGGTGGCTGTGCTCTTGCAAAAAGCTTAAAGTTCAGTCCTCTTGTTGAGGGCATTTACAGGGAGGCTAGTAAATATAAGCACCCCACTGCCTTGCCTACAGCCTACTTTGGTTTTGTAAGTGTTAAGCAAACAGAACATCTAATAATAATAAAAACTTAAGTTTATTTAATCATACAAACCAGTCTTACAATGCAAATATCTCTTAAATGGGGTGGGAGATCATAAACCAATGCAATGAAGAAAGAGCTAAAGTGAAACCTATGTTGTGAGCTTATGGATGCAGTTAAATTATTTGGGATAAATACTTGGTTCTGATCTCCTGCTGACATAAATTCGAAACAAAAGAACTCGTGGCGGGGGAGGGGAAATCTGCCAGATGGCTCGGATACAGAGCAAACTGTGTCTAATCCCTCTAGTGCAAATCCTCATTGTTTACTGGTGTGTTTTTCCAGTTTTTGGGTGTATTCATGAATTAACTTAAGGAAAAAAAGTCTTTCTGTAGATGTAGTTAAAATGTTCTTGGGTGTAAGTCTTTGTCTGATTGTGACACCTTATACCTAAGACAAATAGAAATAAGGTTGAAATACTCCAAGCATTGAATGCTTTCATTCTGTTAATAAGATGCTGTTGAACATGACTAGCAACATGAGCAGGAGACACAGCAATTGGTTGGAATACATTAGGGAGCCCAGTTCTTCTCAGTTTTCTCATGCAGAAGCTGTGTCACTGCTGGTGTTTAGTGACACTCAGGTGTTGATGCAAGGGAAGTTACACATGGCAAGTGTTGTAAGATAGGCACCACAAACTAGCCTCTCGCTAATCTGGGTGAGAACCATTCTCCTAATACAGATGAAATGCATTTGCAGTAGAGCTGGGTAAGCATCAGTTAATAAACAGTGTTTTGTGTGTCGGATGCTGGAGGTGAAAGGTGGGGTTGTGTTGAGCATCATGGGATCACCGATGAAGTATCAATTATCTGATAACAGATGAAATTGCTGTTTTGGAGGTGCTGGGCACAAGTTGAACAGACTTGACTGAACTTGAGATATTCCTTGAATTATTTCCCCATACCAACAATTTTGTACTGGTGACTTCTTACACTGGTATCTGCCACCGTGTTCAAAGTATGCATTTGAAGTTTCTGGTAACTGGTGACATATGCAGTACCCTTTAATTTCAGTATTTTAGTTCCTGAATCTACGAAGTTAGTTATTCCAAACAAAATGTAGTACTAATTAATATCCCACAAATAATAACAGTACTCGACTTGCCTAAATACAGAAGTACGTGCTGTTTTAATTGTGCACAGATTTGATCGATGATGATGGTGTGACAGTCATCTGTTCTAAAAAATTAAGTTCCTTGGTGATGCCAGATGAGAATTGGCTCATCTGTGCATATAACGAGTGAAGGTCTGTGTAGTTACTGAATTACATAACTAATTACAAGATGTTAATCTTTGATAGCTAGGGTGTCATCCAACTGTTAGCATTTGTGTACTAAGAAATTGCATATCCTCTAATCAAAGATAGCTAAGGTGGTATTTGTTCTGTGTATCGAGTCCAAATTTTAATTATGTTTTTTTCTCAATTTTTACTTTCATTCCTTAATTGTTATCAAGGGGACAAAGTGACAAACTTTATCCAAATATGCCTTGAGCATACTGACAAGCTTTTAAAGCAAGGAGCATCACAACCATGCTTTATGATTTTTTTTTTGATTGAAGGATTTGTGCTGCTGTCTTAGCATGTAAACTTCTTCAGGTGGTAAGAATCAGTACAGTGCTTCAGAGGCCAGATAACTGGCATCTCTATGGCTACAGTATTTACTGCTCATAGAGAGGACAAAACATCGTCTCTACTTACCACAGTAGATCTGTGTTCTAATTTAATAATAAATTAAATGGGAGATCTCAGTTGGAACACTTTGGTTTGTGGATTGAACTGTTGAAAGTGGTGAAAATACATAAATATTTGTCTTATTTTTCAACATATCCTATTCCCAGAGCACTGAACTAGCAAGTCCTGCTCTGACAAGTAACTGACTGCTTGACTGATAGTTTGTTGATGCTGTCATTTGATGAGGTGGCCTTATTAGCTACGTAGGCTAAACTTGGTATAACCTAGTATGTATAATGCAGCCATGGCTCTAGAAAGACTCACCGAAGCTTTCTAAATGCTTCTGACTTTACCAGTTAGAGATCCTTTGCTACCAGTTCGTTCAGCCTCAGTGTTGTTAAAATAGTGGAGAATTGGTAAAGTGGCCCAGTTCAGAGAAGAATAAATGGTTTTGCCTGCCAATTGCTTAGTCATCTTTCTGTTTTTAGATTTGGGAATGGATGATGAAGGTGATGATGACCCAGTCCCTCTTCCAAATGTTAATGCAGCTATCTTAAAAAAGGTAAGATGCCGAAAGTGATGGTGTTGTATGGCAGTAACAAAATGTGAAATTCATGTTGGAGTTGGATATTATGAACAGTTGGATTAAAGATACTTTTCATGTGCTAGCTACAAGCTTAACCAATCTGGGGTGCATGAGCACAGGCATCTAGGGTATTTGAGAACTGGGGTGTTGCTGGCAGACAGATAATGGCAGAACACCTACAGGGGTGACCTTCTGGAACAGCAGCTGGAGGCCAGACAGGCTTCCTGAGGCATTGAAGTGGTACTGGACATCTGTGCACACTGGTATTTCATGGTATTAAAGCACTGATTTTTTTAAAAATTGGGTTCTGTGAACTGAAGTGGCAGTTCATGATATCCAAATGTTAGGAGAAAGGATCAAGGGACTGGCAGTAGCCATGCCTGTGTGGCAGTTATAGTGCTTAAGAGACACTGTGTACTCAGTGGTATTAAATTCAGTAATAGATCATGATTATTGTTGGATCAAGTGGGAAAAGCAGAAAAGTATGTTGCTGTCTTCTAAGACACTTTTTGCTCTGAAGTAGGAAGTGTTGTGCCAAAATAAGCACTGGACTGTTTTGGGGTAAATACAGGGTTAGGAATTACTTCCTAGCGAACATACACATAAATAACTTCAAACCTGCTAAGTCTCTCAGGTTGGCAAAATGGAACAGGATTTTACTTGTAGTAGATCCCTACTCCTTTAATTGTTTGGGTGCTGAGATAGTGCTGTTTAGAAAGGAAAAAAACCAAACCAACAAACTTGGAAACATGCAAACTTTTGCCAGGTGAACTTTGCACTGTGGTGAACATGTCCTGCTGGTAGCTGTTACCGCTCTACACTCTTCCCCTATGTTGTGTTCTGCTTAAGAATTATGTTTCTGCAAACAGATTAAAACCTGCAAAATGAGGTTTAGGTTTCCTTTGTACAGTCCTGTGTGTGTTAGCACAGGGGTGAGTAACTTCCTAACACCAGCAGCTGGCTTTTAAGATCGTAAGTAATTAACTAGCTGCTGTCTCAGATGATATTCTTGAAGGCTGTTGTACTTCAGGGTTGGGGATCAGTTGTTCTAAGATGAAAATACTGGGTAATGGAGCATGTTCATACAGGATTCTACTATTAATCTAGAGAAAAAGGTACAGTTGTTCTAAAACGAAGTTAAGTTATAGTTGGGGCCTAATGGGAGAATCATTTGGATGAAACTTAATATTAAAAACTGTAATTAGGTGATTCAGTGGTGCACCCATCACAAGGATGATCCACCTCCTCCTGAGGATGATGAGAACAAAGAGAAAAGAACAGATGACATCCCTGTGTGGGATCAGGAGTTTCTGAAAGTAGACCAAGGAACGCTTTTTGAACTTATCCTGGTAAGTATGTTCAAGTAGTGTACAGGTTATGCCTGTGAAATGCCCTCTGTTAGTGCACTTGATGAATAAAGTCTTTATGCTTCTTGAATAACTTCATTGGGGGAGGTAAGGGGAGTGCGGGGGGAAGACACGTAGTTCTGGCAACTGTTGGCTGAAATTGCTGATACTAGAATGTCTGTTAACCTAATGCTAGGCATTAATCTATGCTTATTTATCAATCAATTAATATGGTTTTCTGAATGTAGGGCCCTACAGCTGTGTTTATTCTTGTGGCTCTTGAGTCTTAGTTGAGGGCTTATTACTAGAAATGCGGTTCTAGAGATCTGCATCCAAATTAAAATCTAGCTTTGACTCTTAAAATTTGTACCTTATGTGATACTGTTAGACAACACTAGTCTCACTTTGCTAGTTAACAACACTTCAACCCTGAAGATCTCAAATGTTTGCAGGATTCTGAAAGCCCTTTTAGAAGGAGGAGAACAGGGGTGTGTCTTTCATGGTACAAATGACTTTGCCTCTGTTTGGCAAGCAAGTTTTAGATACTGTTACTTCAAGGTTCTAGCTAGGAGCTTCTCAAAATGGAGATGATCTGTTTGCAGTTAGAGTATTCTACAGTTTCAGTGTAAGCATAACTTTGGTAGTACATCTACAGAGGCAGCATATTGATACGGAGGCTTTAAATTTGGAAATTCCTCTACAGGCTGCAAATTACTTGGACATCAAAGGTTTGCTTGATGTTACATGCAAGACAGTTGCAAACATGATCAAGGGGAAAACTCCAGAAGAAATTCGCAAGACATTCAATATTAAGAATGACTTCACTGAGGAGGAAGAAGCACAGGTACTTGTTCTGGGTTTAATTATAATTTAGTTGGGTTTTTGTGCTGAATTATTGTGTGGTGCTTCATAATTTAATGTGTGATGCAACAGATTTGTTACCAATGAATGCAAACTAATGCATCAGCTCCTCATAATTGGGTGACTGTTGGTGGAAGACCTTTCAGTGCTTGCAGGCCATTACCTGAAAAGGTCAAAGCATATTGACTTCCTAGCTCAAATGTGTGTCTGGTAAGAAAACATGTAGGATTGTTTGTGGCAGACTTAGTTTGCTGTTTTGGAGCTGTAGTGAGAGTGCTGAAGATGGGTTGTTGCATGGTTTAGTGGCGGGCTTGGCAGTGCTAGGTTAACGGTTGGACTTGATTGTCTTAAAGATCTCTTCCAACCTAAATGATTATGTGTGGCTAGAAAGGTAAGATGTTTGGATTCTCATCTTTCAGTAATGAACTTATTGATCCTAGAACTTGAACAGCAAACCAACTGCAAAATGGCAGAGTAGGGACAGATCAGAACAAGATGCCTTATTTAAATACAGAGGCAGTGAATTGCACACTTAAGTTTGTCTTCAGTGTGATGTCATGAAACATTGAATTTAGTCTTAAGCTAGTCTGTTTGCTTTACTTGGTGGAAAAAATTCAGTTTCGATCAAATCTAGGCATGAGAAATAAATTTTGTGGTTTATATTGATAAACAGGTCAGTTTGGAAGACTGACTTTCTAATTACATACCCTTCATGAAAAATTAAAGCGGTGTTTAAGTTTATGCCTTCCTGCAATAAGTAATCCTGAATGCTATGGGAATTTACAGCTAACTTTTGGAAGTTCACTGCAACATAGTAATAGTTAAAATCTTCTTTTAGGTACGTAAAGAGAACCAGTGGTGTGAAGAGAAGTGAAGTATTGTGCCTGACACTCGAACACTGTAAGGATTGTTCCAAATACTAGTTGCACTGCTCTGTTCATAATTGTTAATATTAGACAAATGCAGCAGCAAATGAAGTTGTGTTAGCAGGATATTGTTCCCTTTGCATGTGTAGTGTTTTTTTGAGTACAAATTTAAATCTTCTGAGTTTTTACTAGTGTAATTGGATGTCTTTTTACTTTACTCTGCAATGAATAAAACTGAACTAAGTGTGGATTCTGTATGGAAAGTAACACTTAAGGTTGTCATTTTCATTACACTTTTAAACTGTTCAAGTCCAGTTACAATGCTAAGGATTGACTCCATTGTAAATAAATCCACCTATGACTTCTGACTTCCTCAATAAGAGCAAGACACTTGATTTTACAGGGTATTGATAGTTTCAGAAAGAAAAACGGACTAGAATGTGTCTTGGGGAACTAGGTAAAGTTTAAAAAAAAAAGTTGCTGAATTTCTTCCAAATACGTTGTGGGGAAAATTAGTGTTACTTAAAGCTATATAACTTTCAAGATGGCTCTTGTCCTGCATTAAAAGAAAAGGAAAAAATATTTGACCACTTCCTTGTCCTGTTAGCCTTGCCTTATAGACTAGTGAAAGATGTGATCTAGAACTAAGCAAGCTCCTGACAGTTAAATTTGAATCCTTCAACCATGTCTTGAAGACCTGCCTCTAGCTGGTAGCAAACGAAGTGTGTTGCTTTATGCACAGGATGGATGTGTTTTTATACATGTTACTTTTAAAAGTGGAATCCAGGTTTGACCAAAAATGACTGACATTACCAAAGTTAATATTATTGACCTGTGCATGCCATTAGTGGCTTGTTTTTAGGCAATTTTAAACAACCCTTGTGCTGTAGCTCTTTAAAACATGGTTTCGTGTGTCCACAGGAAATCTTATTGCCTCTGTATGTGATACTTCAGCTTGTAGAAACTTAATTATTGCATACAAAGCTAATGCAATATCAAGCTTAACTTTGGACAAAGCCACTTGCAACTAGTTAAACAGTAACTGGTTTTCTGATTTTTTTTTTTTTACAGTTCCCTTATAGGGAGTAGGGGATGGTTGTGTGGTAGATCTTTGAGGTGTGCTCTTAGCTTGTATTGCATTCCATTCTCTGTATAAACCTTAGAGTAGAATGAACCTTAATAAACATACTTATCTCACTTTAAATATCAGTGTTTCACTTCTGAATTAATAAAGGGCTTTTAAACTTTGGTTTGCAAATGGTTCTAGTTATTTGAAACTAGACAATCTTACTGTCAGTACTGAGTGTACAATAATAGCACTGAGGCAGCAGTTAATTGGAATAAAACAGATGTAAAATGACTAATTCCAGCCACTAGTCAGACACAGCTGGCAACTTCTCAAATTAAGTCGGAAGTCAAACAGCAAGCAATCCAGATGAATGCATTTTTTGATGGCTTACTAGCTTTTAGGTAATCTTTGATGTAACCGTTAATGAAAGCATAACTTGCTGTAAGGCAGCACTCACCCCCATGCTTTGGATACAGCTGCTGCTCACTTCTGCTTATTCATGAGGTTGCTGGGCCTGCCTTTGTGCTGGTGCGTATTGTATGGGCTTACTACAGGTATTGTATTGTCAGTGGGCACAAAATACCCCAGTGCTCGACTTGGACATGATGAAGCCTTTCTGGCATCCTTTATTGCAAACAACACACCTCAGTTTAAAAGTGCTACTAGAGAAAATCTGATGATGATTCTTTCTGTGGCTGTATTTGTAGTTTAATATTCAGCTTATCCTGGGTTCTTACCCAAAATAAATCCATCTGTATGTGAAGTTAGTGTTCCAGAATACACTAGTTTCATCCTTGGAGTGCTGTGTTGCTAATAATTGTAACTGCTGTAATTGTCTTCAGTGGTAGAAGTCTATATAAATTCCTTTAGGTGCTTGTCATCGGACTAGGATCCGTGTTTGTTACCAGCTGCTGCCTCACATGATGCCTCACTATGCTGTAGGATGAGGAAGAGACAAAGACATGTAGTTTGTCTTCCTCATTACCTTGCTTCTACTTTGTTTGCCATACCTGCATAAAACACCCATGACCCTGTGGTAAGGCTTGCTAATTATTAGAACAGCTTGCCTAAAACATAACCCTTGGTAGTCAAATGCTGTAATGGTGGAGCTTCATCAGAAGGGTCGTGCCAGTTGGCCGTTGATACGAGGAGGTACAGCATGGTAGCATGGGTGCTCAAAGCATTGTATAGCTTTGACAAATTTTTAATGTTCTTAGTAGTCCTGGTAGTTAGGATTCCATACAACTGACTTTCTCTAATTGGAATTCCCCTGTAGTACTGTCTCAGACCTCATCCAAATTCTGTAGCTGCCTGACATTATGGAATTCAACAAGGGCAAGTGTAGGGTACTGTACCTGGGGAGGAATAACCCCATGTACCAGTACAGATTAGGGGTGGATCTGCTGGAGAGCAGCTCTCTGGAAAGGGACTTGGGAGTCCAGGTGGACAACAGGATGACTGTGAGTCAGCAATGTGCCCTGGTGGCCAAGAAGGCCAATGGCATCCTGGGGCATATTAAAAAAAGCGTGGCCAGCAGGTCCAGGGAGGTCATCCTCCCCATCTACTCTGGTGAGACCACATCTGGAATCCTGGGTCCAGTTCTGGGCTCCCCAGTTCAAGAAAGACAGGGAACTACTGGAGAGAGTCCAGCTGAAGGCTAGAAAGATGATCAAGGGAATGGAGCATCTCTCTTATGAGGAAAAGCTGGGTCTGTTTAGCCTGGAGAAGACTGAGAGAGGATCTCATCAGTGCTTATAAATCCTTAAAGGGAGGGTGCCAGGGGGATGGGAACAGTCTTTTGTCAGTGGTGCCCAGTGACAGGACAAGAGGGAACGGGCACAAACTTGACCACAGGGAGTTCCATCTCCACCTGAGGAGGGCCTTCTCTCCTGTGCGGGTGGCAGAGCACTGTCACAGGCTGCCCAGAGAGGTGGGGGAGTCTCCCACACTGGAGCCATTCCAACCCCGCCTGGACGCCGTCCTGTGCCACTGCTGGAGGTGCCCCTGCTCTGGCAGGGGGTGGCAATGGGGGAGCTCCAGAGGGCCCTTCCAACCCCTACGATTCTGTGTGTGACACATCAGTATGAAAAAACACTTTTTTTTTTTTTAAAATGTCTGGAGGTACACCCTCTCCCTTATCTCATCCGCTCTAACAGTGTTAGTGCTCGGCTATAGAGCACAACCCTCTTTATGAAGGTGCTGGCACACCCGGGTGTACCGTGCAGCTGCTGCGTGGAGTCTCTTCTTCAGCTGAACCCGATAGTTGCCGGCTGCTGTAATAGACACCAGCGGTGTACTTTGAAATTCTTGAAAGGGGGAGAGACTGTCCAGTTTCCCACTGTTAAACTTTATGTTGCTGTTAACTTGTATAGTGCTGCCTTAACCTTTCTTTTTTTTAAAGTCATGGCATGATCAGGGATAGTTGTTCTGGGCTAAAGTGATTAGGTGTGGGGGTAGGGAGAGGGAAGGCAAGGTGTCAGTAGTGATTGTAGAAGGTGTGTTTTTCTTAGTATTGGCTTACTATTTCAGTCTTACTCATTAAAGACTACTGATAATTATTCTAAAAAATTAATGCATACAAATACCATGGGGCGGGGAAGCAGGAATCCTTGAATTCTAAGAAATAGTTATTTGACAGTTTGATAGGATTATAACTTCCAGTGGCCTATTTTGAATAGCCAGTCTGGCAATCACTTTATTTATAAAGCTATAAACATATTTTGAACATAAAAGCCAAAAAATACAAACTCAATGAAGTAAAAAAATTACAACAAATGATGGATAATCATTGGACAAATGAAAGTACAGCTGCAAAACATTTATCCCTGCTACATACATACAGTGGTTTTACTTGGTTTAATGAAGTGGTACTTCCATGACTTCTACATTCAAACTGATTTCAGGAATTCAAATATGTATTTCAAGAAGAGTTGAAATTGCTGTAAAAGAACTAAAAAAAAAAATAATTCTTGTTGTGATAAAAACTTAAGGGCAAAGTTTTCCTTCTATTAAAAAAGAGTATTAACACAAAATAGTAACACTTCATATAGCATTTCTAAAGACACTTTTTTTGGTATTATAAAAGTAACTTTGTTTTGGCATTGGTTATCAGCCGTGGGGCATGGAACAAAAGTTGGGCATGCTCGCTGTTTTGTCTTGGAAACGGGCAGCTTAAAGGTCTCTTATCTTGTGTTTTGGGGGAAAAAAAAAAAAGATTACGTTTTCTCAGTTACATCAGTATAAACTGAACGTGTTAGAGTACACCGAGCGGCTATTTGGAGTTTATACTGCGGTAGCTGAAAGCACAGGGTAAGGTCTGGCTGTAAATCTGTACGTGCAGAGTGCGGGGTCAGAACGCCGCTGCGTCGGTGTGAGCCCCGTTGCGGAGCGTCAGTCGGAAAAGGGGTGTAACTGCTCCAGCTCTGCGGCTGCGGGAATGCTGCTGTGCCGGGAACGCGGGCGGAAAGGCTCCCGGAGAGGGGGCAGCGGGTGTCACTAAGAAGATTTCGCAGATACGGGATGGAATAACAACGATGAGAGGTGGCTGTGATACACGTGGGCCTTTTGCCGGCCAGCGTGCCCTGAGCCAAGGCATCCACGACACCGCGGAGGGGCCAAAGTAGCCTTGAAATAAATGGGTGAAAGTCCCGGTGAATTCCGAAATGAGCGATGGCTGCTCTGTGTGTCCTAGCGCAGTTTGGTCCTTGGTCAGGATACGCTGTTTAATGCTGTTCAGGACTTTCCCCTGGTGTTGTTTAGACACATCTGCTTTTTCTTTCATACCTGCCTTCGCTTTGCTGTGAAGTTACATGTTTCATCCGACCACAAGGCACCAGTCGGGGATTCAGTTATGCCAGTTTGACTCCCAGCGCTGAGCTACGCGAGGCCACTGCGCCCCATGTGTCATCTGCGGCGTTTACAGTAGGTGACACCTCTACAGCACCGTAAATCAGAGGCTCTCAGAGTGACAAATGGTGAGCTGAGACACAGCTATTTTTTTTTTTTAAAGCAATTTTTTTGTAAATTTTTTTTTTAAATCAAGTGATAAAAAGAGACTATGTCAGATCTGGGAAGAATCTGCTGAGCTCCTCTGTTCAGCACTGGAGCATGCTGTTGTCTGAGCCTGCTAAAATAATTTAAACCCGAGCAGATTGCGTATGGATCTAGTGCTATGTAATTAACCCTCTGAGTGCAGTAAGTACATGACTAAGTGTGCAGTTGGCAGTCGGTTCAGGTAATGCTCCTTCTCTAAGGGTTAAAATGATTCCGTCAGACTTTAAAAGGACTTTTCAAACTTTGCAGGTTGGTGCACGTAGCTTTCGGTCAGTGCTTCTGAAGTTACATTTACACAGGAGAGGAATAAAGCAATACGTTTAGCTCTTCTAAACTAAAACTGGAATTAAAAAATCTATACTACTATAAGCAAAAGTACCTAAAGAAAGGGAATAAACCCAAAGCTGCTCTACAGACTAATCAGGTTTGGTGTTTTTTTTTTTTTTTTAAATTTTCAATCTTTGAGGCATAAACTTGTTTAAAAAGTTATGTTTAGTCCAATGTAAAAAATTAGGGTTTGTTTTTGCATTAAGAAAAAAAATATAAAAATATTTTGTACATTATAAAGGTCATCTTAAATTTCTTGCTGTTCTACAATAATATTACTACATAATTTGTATTCAGTACTCTAAAACCTATTCTGTAAAGTAGAAAAAAATAGACCCCCCTCTCCCTCCGTGTGGTGTTATTTTTCTCTTCAGCAGTCTCGAATATATTTGTTTCAAGCAGGAAAAAATCTGCACTGGACTAGATTGTGGTCTCTGCGAGGAGTCTGTAAACCTGAAGTAAAGCAAGAACTTGGATTAATTTGGGATATACATCACTTCAGGGAGATCAGAACCTGTCCACGGTGTTTTTTGTTTATCAAGCTCAAAATATAAATAAAATACCAGAAGCTGGTAAACGTTTCCAAACTGGAGAGAATACATTAACATTCGGCATCATCACGGGAGGGGAGGGAGGATCTTTTAGAAAAAGCTAGAATAAGGTTTTTTAAAAGGTTATACACCAAATTATGAAAAGAAAAAAAAACAAAAGAGGGTTCTGATCTTGCTGAGGGTCGGTACGGACGGCGGCCCGAAGCGAAGAGCGGGGTAGTGTGCCGTCCTGCTGCCGGACCGCCCTGGGCCAGGGCAGAGCTCACGCCTCTCCTCCTCCCCAGCAGAAGGCGGGTTGGTGGGCCAGCGCAGTCCTCTGCCTGGGGTCAGCCTGCTGGGGACATCTCTGCCCCTCCACGGCCCCGGTGGACAATCCCTAACAGCAAGGGAGACCCTGCACTGGGGCATTCGGCCCTTCCAGCGGCCGGTCCAGGCTCCTCTCCCGCTCCGGTTAGTGCTCCCTTTGTCCTCTCTACGCTCGCGGAACGGGACACGTCTGCAGAGACCTGGTTACCTGTAAACAGTATCTTCTTGTTCTCAAACAAGAAGTTGGAAAAAAAAAATAAAAATAATTCACCTCGTTGGTGTAAATATTTCATTTCTCTGTCATCCGGTCGGATCTGAAAGCTGACATCGCTACGGTGAATTTTCAGACGGAAGGGCTTTTAAAAAAATGCTCTTATTCCAGCTTTTCCAGCTCCATGGTGTAACGGCTACGAGAGATGTGTGAGCGAGTGGGCGACTACACTTTAAAGCAGGCGGGAAGCGGGGGGTGGAAGGCAGCGTTAGGTCCATAGCACCTACCATCTACTGCAGCAAGCTGGGGACTTCGGCTCTGCTTTCTGCCATACTTGAAGGTAATGCAGTATTAAAAAAACAAAAAAAAAAAAGAGGAAAAACCC
>VUYV01000010.1:2208652-2240217 GCA_008711295.1 Anarhynchus alexandrinus | reverse complement strand
CCCACCCCCCCCCAAAAGAACAACCAAGTGAGTTTTCCGGCATCCTTAAAAGTCATCCTTGTCGCCTTAACTTTGCACGTTTTACAGCGAGATGGGGATTTTGGATGGTCCTTTCTCAATGGGCAGCAGCCAAACCAGGTTGGGAGAGCGCGAAGTGCCCGGTGTCCCGGCCGCGGCGGCGGGAACGCGGGACTATGTCCCCGTGGAGGCCACGCTGTACGCTGGGGACTCTGCGGGTGCAGAGGAGCACCTGGTGATCAGTCTGGAGGAGCCGGTGGCGGTTTGGAGGTGAGCGGAGACGGGGAAGGGGTCGGGCTGTTCTCTGTGTGCGGAGTCAGCGGGGGCTGCGAGCTTGTCTGAAGGGAAAGCAGAGGAGATGCATTGGAGTGCGTCCAGAGGAGAGGGAGGGGAGTCTATAGCACTTCCATCGGAAGAAACTGGGCTGGCACAGCGTCCTTCTCCTTGTAAGTACCGAATGCACTTCTTTTTCCTCCTAGGAACAGTGAAGAGAGTTATCTGTGAATAAAGGGCGAGTTCAGGGTCACACACGAGTCCTAAACCAGCGCTCAGCGCAACTTGAGGACTCCCCGTCCCCGGTCACCCCGGTCCCAGGCCGGGTCCCCCCTTTCCCCGGTCGGGTCTCCCCTTCCCCGGCTCACCCCGGTCGGGTCCCCCCTTCCCCCGGTCCCCGCGGTCCCCGCCCGGGCGATGCCTCCGCTGCGCGGCCCCGCGGCCACCGCCAGGCGGCGCCATAACGTCGCCGCCCCCCCCCGCGCGGGGGAAGGGGCGGGGGGGGTGGGGGGGGCGGGAGCTGCGCGGCCGCGCAGGATCCGCGCTGGCGGTGCCCGCTCCGCGCCCGGCCGGTCCCGGGGTACGGGAACTGCTGCTGCTGCTGCTGCAACAGTGTGCTGCGGGCTGAAGTGTAATGGAAAGGCTTCACCTTCGCCATCCTTCACCTGGGTGAGGAAGTGGCAGGGGGGGTGTTATAAAAACAAGAATAAAAATAACAAAAGCAGTAATAAAAATAATAGTAAAAATAAAAATAATAAAAAATAATACTAAAATTAATACTAAAATTAAAAACAATAATAAAAATAAAAATGTAAACAACAATAAAAAAATCCAAACAATAATAAACAATCAAGATAATAATCAAAATAATAAACAATCAAAATATTAAACAATCAAAATAATAATAAAAATCAAACTAAGGATTTGATGAGAAGCTCCCCATGAGCCGGCAATGTGCGCTGGCAGCCCAGAAAGCCCCCCACACCCCGGGCTGCATCCCCAGCAGCGTGGCCAGCAGGGCGAGGGGGGGGGATTGTGCCCCTCTGCTGCACTCTGCTCTGGGGAGACCCCCCTGCAGTGCTGCCTCCAGCTCGGGGGGTCCCAACAGCAGAAGGACATGGAGCTGTTGGAGCGGGGCCAGAGGAGGCCCCGGAGCTGCTGCGAGGGCTGGAGCCCCTCTGCTGGGAGGACAGGCTGGGAGAGTTGGGGGGGTTCAGCCTGGAGAAGAGAAGGCTCCGGGGAGACCTTAGAGCCACTTCCAGTGCCTAAAGGGGCTCCAGGAGAGCTGGGGAGGGACTTTTTACAAGGGCATGTAGGGATAGGACGAGGGGGAATGGCCTCAAACTGAAAGAGGGCAGGTTTAGATAAGAGATTAGGGAGAAATTTTCCACTATGAGGGTGGTGAGCCCCTGGCGCAGGTTGCCCAGAAAAGCTGTGGCTGCCCCATCCCTGGAGGTGTTCAAGGCCAGGTTGGACCGAGCTTGAAGCAACCTGGGCTGGTGGGAGGTGTCCCTGCCCAGGGCAGGGGGGTGGAACTAGGTGATCTTTAAGATCCCTTCCAACTCTAACCATTCTGTGATTTCTCACCAGCCACCATCCAGGCTTCTCTACCTCTGGGAGGCTGAGTGGGGCAAATGTGCTCTCATTGAGTTCAAGACTAAAAGATTCTCCCCCCGATGCATAAGCCCCCACCCGCCTGCCGCAGAGCACATGGGACACGTGTGTGTGGATGGTGTTACGGGGCAGGTTGCCCATCAGTTGGCCAGCCCTGGGCTGTGCCCGCTCAGACAGGGCGCTGGGCACACGGCATCGCTGTGGTCAGGAGTGCCAGGTCATGCACTGCCAGGACACTTCATGCCATTTTTGGCTTTTCTCCTCAGGCAATGCAAGTCAGCTCAAAATCTTAAGGTCTTAAGACCTCACTTCCTAGCACTTTCCTAGACTTGTGCACAATATCATCTACTGAGCTCTTCTTTCTGCAGCAAAAGCCTCTGTTCTCAGCCATTGCCACATCTCACAATACTTTACATTCATCCCCACCTCTCATGGTGACTCAGTGACACAGCTGAGTTGAAGGTGCTCAACAGATTCAGGAAGAGGGAAGAAAATGGCCTGGGACCAGTGGGAGGAAGACATGGTCCGAGGCTGGCTGGGTCCTGCTTTGGATGTTTGACCAGTTCTGAGCCCTTCAGAGGACTTGTTGGTCTTTGGAGGGTAGATCACCTCCTAAACTGCTAACTAAGCTAAGGGCAAAACAGCTCTGAGACTTCAGCCTGTGGCTATTCGGGGCAGGAAACGTTTGCTGTGATCTCTGCCTTAGGAAGCAGAGGTACAGGTACAAAACACAACGTAGACAGACACTGGAGCGAGAGATCAGGCAGAAGAAGGACCTGTAACAAAAACTCAGTTCTGCGCTCCCTTTCTGTGCAGCATGACAAATAGAGCTCAGCAGCTGGGGAAGATTTACTCACAAAAAGGGTTTCTTTTACAAAAAAGTACTCAGTCGGTGGTGGGTCTCCTCCCCTAGCCCCACTTTCCTAGCAAGAAGCCCACTGGGACCAGGAAGGTTCTGAAGACAACAGCACCCGGGGAGCAGGGACCAGCCTCCCTTCATCCCCTGGAGAAGATACTGAGGTTCCCCACTTGTTTCTATGTTATGATTTGGGGGTCTCAGAAATACAAGTCATACATCATCCTTGCTGTAAGTGGATTTGGGCAGGATTCCTCCACATCCCTGGATAATTCTGCTGTTTAGTATCAAAACCAGGAGCATTTACCCCAAGTTCCAGTTGCCATCTCATATGCCCAGATGACCTTAACTATTCCTGGCTATTCAGAATCAGTCCCTCGCACTGTCTCATGTTGTCGTGACGTACTCTGTGTTGAGCTGGTTGTCCTTCTCTTCATGTGACAGATCCCTCACGTCACCCGCTATGGGTCCTTCAGCATCTCAGTATAGTTTTAAACAAAAGAGCTCTCGAGATGTCACCTTAATAGCAGCGAGGGAACAATTCCTCTGCCGGAGATGGTATTAACGACTTTACAGCTAAAACAGCTAAAACGAACATCTTCCTCCCGCCCGGCTCCCCGCCTCGGCTGCCTCGTTTGAGGAAAACAGATCAAATGAAGAACTTGCTAATGCGGGCACACACCTTTCTTTGATCTTACTAATGAAAAACTAGGCAGTGTTAGAATATGTATTAACCAGTCCAGTATTAAACATGACTTCGCACTGGATGTGAACAAGAGGAGTGCTATTACTGCTGTCAGTGTCATCGTTAGCCGTGGTGACCCAATTAATGCGATATGAAACACGACAGCCCTGCTGAACTGATTATTTCACTGGGAGGTTGTTCGAGAGGGGCTGTAATTTCCCAGAGCAGACAAGCCCGAGGAGAAGCTGGATTTCCCGTGGACATCGATGATGTCCGTGGACATTCTATGATTCTGGGATCTCAGGAGCGGCTGCAGGATGGGGAGTTTCAATCACCTGTTCAAGATTATGCAAATCTATCCATCGATTCACTAATTTGACTTAAAATAACGGGGGGGAAAGCAGATGTGATACTACAGATTGCTGATAATGAACGGGTTAGTGGGCTACGGCAGACGTGGCCATGACACAGCTAAAGGGGTTTATCCCTCTCCCTTTAGGAATAACGGTACCCCGGAGCGGTTTGCTGGGGTGAGGGGGAGGAGGGTGAAAGCTCTAGAGCAGGAACACCCCGTTTCAACCAGTTAACCTCTCCTGTGGAGTGGAAGTCCTCCGGTGGAAGTGGCTCTCCGCAGGCGACCAGAGAGCGTAGGACCGGAGCCCTTGAGCCGGCAGCGGCACGTTAGTAGGGGGAATTGCAGAACAGCCGTGACGAACCGGGGTTTGAGAGGCAAAGGTTAAAAAACACAAGCATGTTAAGGCCTCGGAGCGCTCCGGCAGCCTGGGTTAATCGGGAAGCAGCGCAGAGGAGAAGCTGAATGAAGAGAGTTCAAACGAAGGCAGAGGGAAGCCGGAGAAACTGCCCCCAGATCCGGAGTCGTGCCCTGCGCTGCGGTACGGGGCTCTCAGCTCGGCGGCACTGGGTGACAAAACCCCCTCTCTGGACATCCAAGCTAAAGTATTAATGAGATATTAAGGGAGCTCTGTCCCGATTCTTTATGAGTTCAAAGCCGGTGCTTGCTGACATCCCACAGCGAGCGGGAGCTTTGCTGCGGCGCGGCACCCCGCGGCGCAGGGACGGGGGCTCACCTCGGGCTCGGCCACCGCCACCGGGGCTTGGGCTACCAGCAAGGCCAGTGGCCAAGCACCATCGGGTCACTGCGGGGTTCAACTTTGGGTAGACTAAACGATTTTAGTCACTTTAAGCTGCGGTAAACGCATTAAGCAACACTTTACTACCAGTGTTTGCTGGAGTCCTCAACGCATTGGGATAAAAAAGTGCTATGATAACCTCTGTCCAGGCTGGAACCTCTCCGTGCTCCAGTGCCCAGGTCCAGAAGCCCCCCAGGAGCTTTTTCTGCCCGGCTGTGTTTGCAGACCCCCCCTGAACCAGGTAACGCTTGGGTCAGGCACTAAGGTTCACCATCCCCTGGCCACCTCCGTCCGGGGCGCTGGGAACGGTCTCGCTGCTCGAGGCTCTGCAGGGTGGAGAAGGTCTGGCTCTTGAAATACGGGGTTAGCCCCGGTATAAATAGGAAAAATAAATCCATTAACTACTCACTGCTGGCCCTAAGGTGCTATTTATCCGACAGGAAATCTTTAATGGGGGGCAGAAAGCTCCACATCAGGGTCACGGAGGTCTCCACCCTGGAAATGAGCTTTTAGCACTGAGGAACAGGTACAGCGTGACACCAAAATAACCCCGGGGTGGGGGGGGAAACCCGGGGTGCAGCCTGACCCTTGCAGCTCAGACAACAACTCCTGACGATGCCCAGAGAAAAACCCCATCCCCGCCTGGCCGGAGCAGCCCCCGCCGGCGCTGGGACGGCTGCGGGGTGGGGGGAGGACGGGACGCAGGGAGCCGAACCCGCTCGCCCAGGAGCACCCCAGCAGCGAGGAGATGCCGATACACACCTGCACGGGCCGCACCAGTCCGTTTGTTGGTTGAGGCCAAAGCGAGCTCTGCATTTCTTAGGAGAGGCAGGATCTGAACACAGAAGCATGCGCGGTGGAGAATGGGCAAGGCAGAGGCACAAAGAGGAGGAGGAGCAGGAGGAAGAAAAGAGGCAACATCGTTTTAGCCACTTTTAACACACGACTAACAGACTACAATCCAATTTTTTTTTTTCTTTTTTTTTTTTTTTCCTGCAACAGACCAGCGCCGGCACCACTTCTCCTGGAAAAAAGTGACCGTTAGGCAAATATCAGTGATCCCTGGGGGAGAAGGAGGTGTGGGAAACGGCCTCAGGTCCGGGAAATGTGGGCAATTACGGGGAAATTCACAGCTCTTCGAATTTCTTAAGTTTGGAAAAGCTGCTAAATCCCAGAGGCGCTGCCTGCCCCCGCTGTGTCTGCATCCTTACCTGCTCCCTGCCTGTCCGGCAGCGCCTGAACGGGGCTGCCAGCGAGCTCGGACTGCGCACGGAAGAGAAGAGGAGGAAACGTTGCAGAAGCAGGCTGAAAGCAGAGTTAGCACCAAGGAGACCCAGGCCCAGGTTATTCTACTCTGCCCCCCACCGTTCCCTTTCCAGTTGCCACGGACAAAGCTATTCTCCATGGCCTCTCCTAAAATGTTGCAGTTTTGCTGTATAATTGTGGGGCTTATTAGGGCAAAGCCCTATTTGTTTTCAGGCACGTCGTGTTTTTTCTCTCGTGCTATAAACGGCATTTGAACAGTACATTTCTGTGCTGGATTCACTCCCTCTTTCAGCTACCACCAGTGTCTCCTGTTGTGTACGACCGGCAGTTGGGTTTCAGTCCATAACAGGTTAAATTACCATATACATAGATATATAAATATCTACATACACTACATATAAGCCCAAAAGCGTGTATTCCCCTTATCAGTCTAGGCACTGAATGAGATCAACAGTGTCAACTAAACTGGAGGTATTACTGGGACACAGACATGGAACTGCTTTTTATGGACAATTCAAAGAGGTCATCCAACAGCTATTCATTAAATTAATGAGATAATCTGAACTTTATGAGTTAATGCAGGCGGTGGGATTCCGGTCGCACGGAGGTGTCATCCACAGCAGTAACACCCGAGCTGGACTCCGATGCCCTAACCAACAACTGCACCGCCCAGATGCAGCCAGCTGTGCACCGCGGGGTCCCCAGCTCAGGTGTGACGGGTCTTTGCGTGGGTGTGCGAGGCCAAGAGAGCAACAAGCTGACCTGGTACCCCCCCAGGGAGCATTTCTGGAGGGAGGGAGAACGAGTGTTTTGCTTAGAAAGGCAATAGCCTGTCATCTGGCTGACTTAATTTCATCCAAAAGTGAGTAAGAGCAACGAGCTGTAATGAACTGGTGGGCTGCAGAGTGGGAAAAGCTTTTTGTAAGTCTATAGGCAATCACAGAATGGACATACTGGAAAAAACAGGCTGTCTGACTTCATGTATACGTGATGCCATAGCGGGCAAGGACAGTCTTTTGATGTTTTATAATGAATATTTAGTGGTACAGATATTATTTATTCCTGATATGGCAGAAATACTTCAGAAACCAGCACAGGAATAGCCTTGGATGATGGGAACGTGTGTGTCACCAGCTGAAATCTGTCAAAAGGGCCTTTTCTAATAAACAGTGTGGTGCCGGGAAGCAACTGATACTGGGTTTTAGTATGACTTTACTTGAACTCTAGGTTACTTTGAAATGAAACCCAAATTCGGGTAGTTTCATAGGTCATCTTCAAGCCTTTCACTGCATTTAGTCCCACATGCAATACTGATGCATTTGAGAGGAGATTTCTTTAATTAATGGTATCTGTAGGGCTGATGGGGACATTCACCCTGGATGTTTTGAATAGATTAAGTGTAGTGATAGTTTATATGAAGTTATGCACTCGCCAAAACCTCATCTTTTCACACACTACCCATGTTCAAATTCAAACATGTCTATGAAAAAGTCACCAAAATGTTAATTTACCCTGTCTTAAGAACAAATAAATGTGCATGTCTTTAGTTAAGCTCAAGAGAATAAAAGAAAACATGGTAAAACACGACAACTGCTTCGGATTATCCCCTCTGAGCAGAAACGAGGGGACAGCCACCGAGCCGCACGCCTTTACCTGAGTTGGAATCTTGCTGCTTTTCCCGTGTTCGTCTCTTCTTTTTCCCCTAGGAAATCAAAGGAAAGGCCGTTAGTCCGTGCTCCCAGGAGACCGAGGGTGCTGCGCAGGGTTTTCGGGGCCGGATGGGTCTGACGGGTGAGGATGCTGCTGCCCAGGCGAGCGCCAGGTCCTCAGCGGTACCGGCTGCCGTGCTGCCGGCTCTGCCCGTTCCAGGGAGAGATGGACTGGGAAGCGCCGCAAGGGGACCTGCTCGGGCTTCATAGAATCATAGAATTGTCTAGGTTGGAAGAGACCCTTGGAATCATCGAGTCCAACCATCTACCCTACTCTACAAAGTTCTCCCCTACACCATATCCCCCAACACCACATCTAAACGGCTCTTCAACACCTCCAGGGATGGTGACTCAACCCCCTCCCTGGGCAGCCTATTCCAATGCCCGACCTCTCTGTCTGGGAAAAATTCTTTCCTAATGTTCAGTCTAAACCTACCCTGTTGGAGCTTGAAGCCATTCCCTCTTGTTCCGTCATTAATTACCTGTGAGAAGAGACCAGCACCAACCTCTCTACAGTGTCCTTTCAAATAGTTGTCGAGAGTGATGAGGTCTCCCCTCAGCCTCCTCTTCCTCAAACTAACCAGTCCCAGCTCCTTCAACCGCTCTTCATAGGATTTGTTTCTGGGCCCTTCACCAGCTTCGTTGCCCTCCTCTGCACTCGCTCCAGCACCTCCATATCTCTCTTGTATTGAGGTGCCCAAATCTGGACACAATACTCGAGGTGTGGCCTCACCAGTGCTGAGTACAGGGGCACAATCACCTCCCTACTCCTGCTGGCCACGCTGTTTCTAATACAAGCCAGGATGCCGTTGGCTTTCTTGGCCACCTGGGCACACTGCCGGCTCACATTCAGCCGCTTGTCAATTAGAACCCCCAGCTCTCTTTCTGCCAGGCAGCTTTCCAGCCACACTTCCCCAAGCGCATCTACGTGGACGTCCCTTTCCTTTCCCTACACTACAAATGCAGCTGAGACCCCGACTGGCGCTGCCGGCTGCATGAGAAGGCGCAAGAGAAAATGTTAGTGGATGCAGAACAGCTATAATAAACCCAGCGCCTCTGCCAAATCCTGCCAGTCCTCCTCAGCCCACCCTCCTGTGTCGCACCTGGGAACCCCACCCATTATAGCTTTAATTAATTAGTTGACAATTTAATTAATAGATTTAACTAGATTAATGGAATTAAACAAGATTTACCGCGTGCAACAGAGGCAGTCTGATCAACAGCTGATCCTCCTGGCGTATTCTTATGCCTCCTCCCTATTTGTGTTTCTAAAAAGCACTTGGCCCATTTTAGCGCCTTCCCTATTTAATGTGGTGCCTTATCCCTGAACGCTCCATAATGTGTTACCAGGAGGAGCACCCCTGACTTCAAAAGGGAAAGAAAGTTTTAGGAAATCCACAGAAATTTGTGTTTAAATAATACTTATCTAATGCTTTTGTAGCTCTGGACACATCTCTCATTCTTCTGGTTTTTTTTTCCCCTCACTAACAAGAAAACCCAATTCTAGCCCCAAACTGCCTCTCTGACTCACAATACGCAACAACCCCCCTCATCTCCTAATGAGCTCATTAATGAGGGCAGAGCGGCGCAGGCGCAAAGCTGGCCTGCGTGGAGCCGGCAGCTCGCGGGGCTGCCTTTGACCCGTGACTTTTTATATGACTTCTTGTGGTTTGAGTGAAGGTGGAAAGCTCCGAGCTGCGGTAAGCTTTTTCTTCGGTGTGGCAGCAACTGTATTTCCTGCCCGATATCCGCATCACGTGCTGCAGAAGTGACCTACATTCCTCCTCCTCCTCCTCCTCTTCCCTGCTCAAGCTCCGGAGAGAAAAGCATCCCTTGCAACGACTGCGAGACCCGAAGCAGCTGCTTGCCGGTGCTGGGAGAGCCAACGTCCGCCTTCGGAACCCGTTAACTCCGCAGGGAAAACTTTTCTGGAGCAAGGAAGCAGCCCTCGCCGAGATGAAGGATGCTACGGGATTGAGATTTCCACGGAGGATGCGCTCGGTCTTGGAGGAGGATGGTGCCTTGCTCTCAGCGATGCTGCTGCCCTCCAGATGCTGATGCCCTCCAGATGTGTTGCCCACCGATGCTNAGCATCCAGCACTGATCCTGCAAAGCTGCATAAGGATGCTGAGCTCCTGCTCTGTGCTGCTGCAGGAAAACATGGGCTGGGGGCTTCCCGTAACCTCTGCCCTCTGGTTTTGTTCCCTTTTTGGTGGTTTTTTTTTTTTTTTTTTGGCCTGTTTAAGGGTGTTTTCTCAGCCCTCGGTGGAATTTGGGCTTTCTGGAAGGAGCGGTGGTCAGGGTGGGCTGGATGGGTGCTCGCTCTGCGGCTCCCAGGGGAAAGCAAGCGGCCGCGAGGGAAATGATGGAGGCTCAGATCAAAGGGCAGAGCCCTTGTGTGGATGGACGGGCATCTGAAGACTTGCGTGTGCTTTGCTTCAGGTGTCTAACGAGCTCGTTAGGCACGTAAGATCAAAACAGTCGAGAAAGCCACTAGAAAAGACCTGGAGTGTGGCACCGCTACACCTTTGCAACCTCGTTTAACGCGGTGCCGCTGAAGTGATTAATATAGCTGAGAGTAAATAAATTGTTTTTTAAGCGTAACCTTTAAATGTTCCATGGAATAGCCTGGAGGCTTCCCAAGTGTCGACCCTACTATCACAAGCTGTGAAGCAGCTCTGTCCCTCCGGCCAGCCCAGGAGCTGCCTCTGCATCTCCCCCAGGGAGCCGGGGGGGACCCCGGGCACCCCGACTGTGCCAGCGTGGCCAGTCCGCTGCAGCCCCCCTCCAAAACGAGCTTTTTAGATGTACGGTCAAGTCAGCTCTCCATAAAACCCAAAGCGCAGGTTTTTCTCTGCTCACGCCTTGGGGATCGCTTTGGCACCGATTGCCGCGGCAGCGTACCTCATACAGCCCAAACCGGGGAACGTCAAGGCTGGAGCTTCCCTTGTACACTGGGAAAGCTCTTCTGGCTACAGGAACGCACGATCCCAACACTCGGCACGTTTCAGGGCCCTCTGCACTAGTTCATTTTTACTGCTGAGAACCACCACGACTTGCTGCGTGGCTCAGCAGCCACTGCCTGCTTTGGGGGATTTTTTTTTGCCTTTTCCACTCTGGAAAGGGTTTTTTTGCCCCTAACAGCAACCTTGGCTGGGAAACAGGCTCAGCGAGGAGCTGGGCTGAGCTTGCGCACTCGCAGAGCCAGTAGAGCTGTTGTCTGCCTTTGCTCAAATTGCACTTGAATACTTGGAACGTGGTGCGCGTGATTTGATCTGGGTCCTCTGATAATGACAGATCAGGGTGGGATCAAAGCCCTGAGGGACGGACAGAAACTCTGTGACTGTCATCCTGTGAGTGCCACTTACGTGCCCTGCAATACACGGGGCCGCTGCTTGGGATGCAACCCCGTGGGGAGTCCAAATTCAGACCTGTGCAGTGCTACAACTCATACACAGCAGCTTACGCTTTCCCATTTTGCCTTTTAAAAAATCTAGTGGGAGGTGTCCCTGCCCATGGCAAGGGGGTTGGAACTCGATGATATTCAAGCTCCCTTCCAACCTAAACCATTCTATGATTCCACGATTTCCCATTATCACTACGCTCCCGTGAGCACGGCTAGGGCAGACGCCCTGCGCTAGTTTTAAACCCACAGCGCAGAGGCGACAGCCCGCAATTTGGCAAAACCCTTCAAACCTACAGCATGTGCCTGGGCTCAGCATCACGTACCCAGGGCTACGGAGCCCGCGGTACCCAGCCCCACGATATAAAGCTGATAGACGAGCTGCTACCGCCAACGAACGGAGCTGCGCAGGCTGCGGGTACCCGTTCAGCCCCCGCAAGCCATCCCGCATCTCTGCCCCACGCTCTGCTCCCGCTGGGCAGACGTCTCAGCTGCTGCCCGAGATGCACAAAGCATCCATAAAATTGTATTTCCAAAGATCATCCACATCACTTAAAAGTTCCTCTTCCTTTCTAATTGTATTTACTCGGACAAGAAGTGAACAAACGGTTTGGGAGCCGGGGAGCTATGACATTAATGCTACAGACAGGCAGTGAGCCAAGAGGATGTTCAAAATACTCCTGAAATGTGGATTTCTAGAGCTATCATGCCATCAGGAATGGCATTACCAGGGGCAGGCAGGATGTTTGGCAAACACCAAGTTGTCAGCTCCCCCCCCACCGGGTCATTTTTGGCCATGCCATGGGGAGGGGGTCCGAGCCGCAGCAGCCACTCACGTAGTTGTCTCTGGCAGACCAGCCGGGGTAGAGCTGCATGTGGAGCTGCCGTTCCTTGCGAGCCAGTTCGTAGTACTTGGCCTGCTCCTCCCGGGACAGCGCGTGCCACTGCAAGGACAAGCGTGGTGGTGAGATGTGGCCCCGCTGCCCCCTCCCAGCCCGTCCCACCGTGGCCACCCCGCTCCAGGACACATCTGACTCTGCGTGTTTAAGGGATTTGAAAAGCAGATGCTTGTTACGTGCTCCAGAGCAGCTGCAAGGGTCGGGGATGCTGCACTGGGACGACGGCGCTGAGCCCTGTGTGATCTTACCCTCCTTCCCAAGATCTGGTTGATGGCGGCGCTCTCCTTCAGGGTGCACTCGGCAATGACTTTCGCCCGCATTTCTTTCATATACAACATGAAAGCGTTCAGGGGCTTCTTGATAGTGGGCTTCTTGGCTTCCTTCTCTCTCTTTGGTTCTGGCTGAGGTTTCCTTGGTGGGATGGAAAGAGGAGCTGTCAGCATCGGAGCCGCCCTCCAGCCCGCCTGCCTGGTGGCACCAAGCTCAGCAGAAGACTTCACACCAAACCCACCCGATGGCACAAACGAGGGGGAGGGGGGCCTGATATCTGCGCACCGCTGCCTGATGCGGGCAGAGCTCGGTGTTCATCCATCCCCGCACCCCCCACACAAGCATTAATGGGGAGAAATGAAATGGGGATTAAGGTGCTAACGCCGTTGAGGAGCTCTGCCGGCGCTTCCAACTTACATGTTTCGGTCATAGTGCTCCATCTCTTGTTTGCCGGAGTGGGGCACGATGGCGGGGTGCGGGATGCCGGTGGTGTGCATGCCGGAGCCCAGCATCAGCGGGTGAGTGAACCTGCAACAGAGAGCGGATGAGCCGTGCCGGGAGGGCTGCGCCAGGGATGCTGGGGATGCTGGGGATGCAGCCGGAGCGGTGCGGCTCACGAGATGGCACTCTGACGTGGCAGAAGCAGACGGTAAGCGGAGGACACGGAAAGCAAAACCCTGGGTGCTGCCAGGCTGGTGGGGGGGGGCAGGCAGTGCCCACCACCCCTGGGTCGCCCCCGCCGCGTCGGCAGCGGGCACGGCCGGCCGAGCTGCCGGGTCCGGGTACCGCACGGCGGCGAGGAAACCAGCCTGACGGAGATCAAGGGCACTTTCAACCAGCGGTTTCAGCTCCTCAGCTCTCTCTTCCTGCAATATCTTATTAGCACTGCAAAAAGGAACAACAGACTCAACGCAAGGGTTTGGATGGGACAGATTAGGACCACCCCGCGCCTTTCCTTTAACAGAAATAGCATCAGTCCGAACAGGAACCAAACTGCAACTCTAGGAGGTGCACCTCGCCTAAGCAATGCTCTCCACCAACACGGGACTGAGATCACGAGAGGTCTCGCTAGCTTTCAGGCTTCATTAGCTCTCTCGAGAGTTTCAGAGGGTAAAGCCAGCGCAGTCGGCTTTGCCAAGCTTGCCACTTTATGACTGCAGCTTGAGATGGCAGAATTGCCCATGGGAGATGAACTGTTCATTAGATATGCTGGCACGAAAAGAAAAGCCGTTTAATTTAATCCACCAGCACAGTCTGATCCTTATCTGACCAGGTGTACTTTCTCGGCTGCAGCGGCGCTGCAAAATCCGCCCCAAAAATCCTGCGAGCAGCAGTTCCTGCGCCGGGCTCGGCGAGGCTGCCGGGCCTCGCCGGGGAACCGTTAGCTCTTCTCTCGCCTTCGAGGCCGGGCACAGCGATGCCTCGGCGAGCGAGGAGGGCTGGCGGCGCTCCCTCGCCTCCGCTGCGGGGCTGAGGGTTCGCGTGGATGGAGGGCTGCACGGCTCAAGGGCTGCACGGCTCGAGGGCTGCACGGCTCGAGGCTTTTGCACGGCTCAGGGTTTGCATGGTTTTCCTGTGGGAAACCTCCGCTGATGGCTCTTTAGGACAAGGCGAAGCAGAAGCGAAAGCTGGGGCGCGAGCACACGCAGCGCGCACGGGCATCCCCACGGCGCCGCCGTCCTCGCCGGAGCCACGGGGGCTTTGCCCGCCAGCACCCCCGGAGGGGCTGCCATCCGTGGGGGATGTGTTTTGCTCACTGGGACATCACTGGGCTCTGGGTGTATTTACAGAGGGCAAAATTCGGTGCTGGGTGACCATAAACTCGCAGTACGAATGGTCCGGGGCTGTGTCATGCGCTTACGTCTCAGAGGGCTGAGCTGTGCCGAGGGGGGGACAGCGCGTCCTGCTGTCCCGCTGCCCGTCCTGCTTTTAGGGCTGAGACCGAGTACAACAGATCGGTCTCCGCAGAGCAAAACTCAGCGGTGGTGGCCGCGGGGGTATATTCAGGATTAAGGTTAGTGACAAGGAGCAAAATCCTGAGCAAGGGATTTCACCCCCTCTTCCCAATGCTGCGCTGAAGGCAGAGGTTTTGAGTTCTGCAGTTCTCCCAGTCGTTGTGCATCCTGCCGGGGACGCTGGATATTCCCCCTGACCGCCCTTTGGACCAGCCACTGCCTCAAAGCGCCTTCTCTTCCCACGGCTGCCCCCGGGGGAGGCGCGTGGCCGTGCCGGGGTGGCCGCGGTCTGCTGCAAGCTCCTACCGCACACGCTGCAAGCTGCGAGACCAGCCGAGCTGCTGCCCTGTCTCACACAGCTCATACTCACCTGGAGAAAGAAGCCCCAGCAGAAAGCGCTGACGAATACGGCTGTCTAAATCCACATGACGGGAGCGGATAGACAGACTGGCTCTGCCTGGGATCGGGAAGAAAGAGTCTATAAAGTATCCACAGCTACGTGGCGTTTCCTAAAGATACCCTTTGCTAAGGGGACTCAGAGCACCGATGCCCCAGGGCGTCTCCGCCTGGTGGGATGCTCGGGGTGTCCCCCGGGCTCAAGGGGCAGCGAGGGACTTGGACTTGATTTTGGGAGAAGCTGGGTCTCCCTGGAAAGGTTGGATCCAGCTCTGACCCCCCCTCCGTCCCCGGTGTTGAGTAACACTGCAGCTTTGAGCGCATCCTGTTAAAACGCAAAACGTGGAGGGGTGCTGAAAAACGAGGAGACGTTGCTATTGCACAGACGAAGTTGCTTAAAAGAGCAGAGTTTGACCAAAAAACGAACGCCTGGTCAGAGTCTCTCTCTGTGCGGTGCACAAGAGGCTGTGCAGCCGTGGGCTGCGCCGGGAGGATGCCCGAGCGTGGGAATCTCCCAGTGTCCGGAGAGAACGCACCTCCTCTGCCCTTGTACACGCTTCAGAAATGCTCTGTTTTCCCCAGCGCATCTCTAAAAATGATGCCCATCATTTTTAAACAAGCCAAAAGCTCGGTCCTGCGTTTCTTTTGAAAGCTGTTTCATACTGGGGAGCGGGCATGTACCAGACCTGGAGCTGGAAATGATTTTTGAGATAGTAAAATAACTATGCAGGAAGTTCCTCGTTGTTCCCAGCAAGGGAAACCCCCCCACCACCCCGGTTTTCATATGGCGACAGCTCAAAAATACCTCGGCTTGTTCTGCAAACCTGCCAAAAGATGCTGCCAGCCTAAAACTGAGCATGGAAATCAAAATGCCCGAGGAGGACGCGACGGGGCACTTAAACCCCTGCAGATGCTCGTGCTCCTCCGGCCAGGCTGCACGGAGCTGTGCCTAACGCCAGCACCGGCTGTTTTCAGCTCTAACAAGCAAAAAAACACCCATTATCGTTAAGGTGCGGTGCCCCGCGAAGGACCGAGCTCCTGGATGCCAGGGATTTTTCAGGGCTAAAGACAAGTTTCTGCCCCGAAGAGGAATAACGACAGCGCCGCGGCAAGTCAGGCCCTGGAGCCGTGCCGGGGAGGAAGGAGGTTTCTGTTTCTGCCGCTCTGGGAGCTGCTGTGTCTCGGCTTGACCGAAATCTGCAGGATCTGTCTGTCGGAAAGGCAGGCGAGGCGGCGGGGCTCTGTTTACACCCTGCCAGGCAGAAGCCCTCTCCCACCCTTAGATGTCGGCGGGTATAAACACACCAACAAACAGCCAAGTGCTACCGCGCATCGGGAAACCGAAACAACCTTTGAAGTCGAAGGCGGCTGCCCCAGGGCCGAGAAAACACTCGGAGCTAATCCAGAAGCGACACGCGCTACTGCAGAGGCCGAGATACTGGGGTAGAGAAGGAGCCGGGAATTGCGGCTTCATCCGAAGTGATTCTGACGTGCCAATTAATGCCATTGCAGAATCAATCCCGGCTGGTCGGGAATGCAGAGTTACAGCCCGTATCGCCCGGTGATGGGAGGGCGGTGGGGAAAAAAAAAGGCACGGGAGAGCCGCGGAGGGGCCGCCACGGTGCTGCCACCGCCACGGTGCTGCCACCGCCGCGGTGCTGCCACCACCACGGTGCTGCCACCGCCGCTCGGCCCCGGGCAGCGGGCGAGCGACACGGTTCGCGGGCTGCGGGCTGATGGGTGCTGCCAGGCTGCTGTGAGCAAAACTCACTCAAGCTGGCCTCTCGGAGGCTTTTATCCCACTGTCATCCCAGCTAATTACAGAGAGAGCGACGGCAGCTCCTCCTCCCGAAGCTCTCGGTGAGAACAAAGCCCGTTTCTGCCCAGCTCCTGCCCGCCGGCTCGTGGAGGAAAAGCTGCTTCCCGCGCGTGGCCGCTCCGCCTCGGTGGCACCGGTGTGAGCGTCCCCGGCACGAGCATGCCCAGCACGAGCATCCCCGGCACGAGCATCCCCGGCGCGCAGCCCCCGCTGCCCGCTGCCTCCTGCACGGGGTCATCGCTGCCACTTCTGCACCCACCCGCACCGCCGTGCTGAGCTGAGCCTAATCCAAGCACAATTACAGGTTGGGCGGGGAATGGCTGGAGAGCAGCACTGAGGAGAAGGACCTGGGGGTGCTGATCGACGAGAAGCTCAGCATGAGCCAGCAATGTGCCATCGCAGCCCAGAAGGCCAACCGCATCCTGGGCTGCATCAGAAGGAGTGTGGCCAGCAGGGCGAGGGGGGGGATTCTGCCCCTCTACTCCACTCTTGTGAGACCCCACCTGGAGTACTGCATCCAGCTCTGGAGTCCCCAACATAAGAAGGACGTGGACCTGCTGGAGCGTGTCCAGAGGAGGGCCACGAGGATGATCCGAGGGCTGGAGCACCTCTCCTATGAGGAGAGGCTGAAGGAGTTGGGGCTGTTCAGCCTGGAGAAGAGAAGGCTCCCGGGAGATCTTATTGCGGCCTTCCAGTGCCTAAAGGGGCTACAGGAGAGCTGGGGAGGGACTTTTTACTGGGGCATGGAGTGATAGGACGAGGGGGAATGGCTTCAAACTGGAAGAGGGCAGGTTTAGATTGAACATGAGGAAGAAGTTTTTCACTGTGAGGGTGGTGAGGCACTGGCCCAGGTTGCCCAGAGAGGGTGTTGAGGCCCCATCCCTGGAGGTGTTCAAGGCCAGGCTGGACATGGCCTTGGGCAACCTGGTCTGGTGGGAGGTGTCCCTGTGTATGGCAGGGGGGTTGAAACTGGATGATCTTCAAGGTCCCTTCCAACCTAAACCAGTCTATGATTCTATGATTCTATGGGGCGCTTCAGGAGAGGTTTTGGGGCTCTTTCTGTAAATTTCGGAGGAGCGAAGGCTCTATTAGACACCCGCGCTTCGAGGGGCTGCTCTCTGCTCCGTCAGGCTGTTTGTAGCTTTACGGTATCTGCTCTATTAGTCACTAATGAACGTGTCTGACGAGGTTGCTTGAGGATGCCAAACCCCGCAGATGCTGGGGCAGCTCTCAGCAACGCAAACCCCCTCCGCCACCAACCCACCGCCAAAACCTCTGTGCAAACCAGACTTCCCCCGCCTCCGCGCACTCCGGGCTGCCCCTAACAGCATCCCTTAGCAGCATCCCACCCCGAGAGCGGACCTTGCACTTGGCAAACAGGCTCCTTTCTCACCCCCGACTATTTCTTTCATGTTATAGCACAGTCACCCCAGTACTTGTTTTTCCTGAGGATGAATCACATCATACGGGGAGTTAAATCATCACCCAAGAGTAGCAAATTTAGCACAGAAGGCAAAATGTAATCTCTTTGAAGCCAAACTCTCTATCAAAGGCCTCAGCCTCTGCTTCCTTGTGGTTAAAATATCTGGAACGTGAAGTTCATAAACAAAACAAAAAGCTACCATTTTACTTTGTGCTTTCATACGCTTCGCTCTCCCATTTTTTGCAATGTGTTCTTGTACCTGGAGGTCTCCGCCGGGCTCTGCGGGGGTTTTAGCAGCCGGCACAGGGGAGGATTTGGCCGTCTGCCCCCAGGATCGCCCTCCCCGCACTCTTCCCCTGTCCCGGCCACCCCGACCCGCCGCCTGCAGCCTCCCCGCGAGCCTCTGCAAGGTCCCTGCGTCACCGACCGGGATTAAAAATTAATCTAAAGAGTGACGATGCCCACAGAGCGCTGCCTGCCAGACCCGCTCCCTCGGTGTGCGGTGACAAAAGCCAGCGGCAATGACCACAGAGCACATACCGGTGTCTTTTTAACTCGTGTCCCTGGGGCAGGTTTCCCGACGGGCTCCGCTTCGCGGGATGCTCCTCGGGGCTGGCTCACGCAGGAGGGACTTTTTGGGAGGGCTCCAGCTCACGGTCCCTCTTTCCCCATCCCCCCTGGGGCAGCGGGTGCCGCCGAGCCGGCTGTGCCACAGCCGTGCTGTGGGTACCGGGGTCGTTCGCTGGGCAGGTCTCTGCCACCGTGTGTTTTTTCCCTGCGCGTCAGATCCCGAGGAGCACCATGGCCCGGCGGATGGAGCATCCCATTAGATTACACCGCACCAGCGGCACGCTCGGGGAAAGCAGTGTTTGCGCTGCAAACCCCAATGAGGGAGAAAATTACCTCCTACTCAAAGAGAGAGGCTTTTCTTTCCATGAGGAGAGGTGGGTAGGAAGCTCTCCCTGGGTTTCCTAATCCGCACAGGCGGCTAGATGTAAGGCAGGAGGCGGTTTCGAAGGGGGCAGGTTGCAACCCCGCTCCAGGGATGCCCCAGCTGGGACAAAACCTTCAGCCTCTCCGTGGATCTGCTCCCCATCGCTATAACAGGGCTAAATCCTCCTCCCCATCACACAGCGCGCAGAAGGGACGAAGCCGGGGTGAAAGCACCGTGGAGGTTCCGGAGAAGGGCTGCACGCGGTTTGTTCACTCAACCGTCCCCCCGTGCGGCGCGGCGGGCGGGCTGGGGGCTGCGCGGGGGCCGAGCCCTCCACACTCACCATCCCATCGACGGCGTGATCTGTCCGACTCCACCGGGAGGGAGGGGGTAGAAACCGGGGATGTCTGAGGTCTGGGAAGGACGGTGCACTCCTGCGAGAAGAGAAAGGAGAAGATGAGATGGAGCCGGCATGGCGCTCCCCGGCTGACCCACGCCGCTCCCGACCCCCGCGGCGGCTGCACCTACGGGCACTTGTGGGCAGCAGGGAATATCTGTGAAATAGCTGTCTGCAAGCGGCGGGATATTTTAATTGCCCTTTTTATCGCTGTGGTTCTCTCTGGGGGGATGTGGTGGCTCGGCCGCGTTGCTGCGGCATCCCAACCGCTCGCGGAACGGGACGGGGAAAGCAGTTTGCTGCTGCACAGGCATCGTCCCTCCTCCGTGCCACCCTACGGCCAAGCAGCAACTTGCTTTGTGAAGGATTTGAGGGACTCCAGACATCCCTCAGCCCTTCCCAAAGTGCCTGTTCAGGTGCACAACTGATGGTCAACGCTGTTCCTACATCCCCTTCCCATCAGTCTCCCCCGGGACCCCCCACGAGCGGCCAGCGGGGATGCTCCAGCAGGCAGCACTTCTACCTCCATCTTAAACAATTTGAGTCCCCGTTCAAAGCAACCGTTTCGCGGGCTCCGTGGGTGCCAAGGAACGGTGGAGGTGGGGATGGTGCCAGCTGGGAATTCACCCTTCGCACGGGGAATCCCTGCGTGATCTTCAAAGCCGCTGGCACGGGCGGCATGGCCAGAGGAGACAGCCGCGGCATCTCGCCGTTTCCATCGGGACTTGAAAACAGCCCGCGGAGCCCCGGGGCTGCGGGTGGGACTCAGACAACGACAGTGCTGCTGGCAAAAGCCGCCTCCGGCTGAGCCCCGCACTGGAAAATTTTGGGGGGGGTGGAGCTGGGGCCGAGCTCTGCCACAGCATCGTGTAGTGCTGACTGCTAACGAGCCTCAGACAAAAAATCGTGTGCAGAGATTGTCCAGCAGCTGTCCTGGGCAATAAATACATGGAATAAATTGGCGATTAGTTGCAAGCAGTTCGCAAATTCCCAAGTCTGGATTATTCTCTGAGGCATATTAATGATAAATGATTAATTAGGAACGACACCAACAGATTCCAAGCACCTTATTATGAGTTAACTAAAATAAATACATAACTGAACTGAAAGGAATATATAACTCAGTATGAGATTTGCCTACAGCTGTGCTCAAGTGGGACGCAGCAGTCCCCTGAAGGTCAAACAAAACCGGCATCTGCATCAGGCAGCTGCCAGGAGTTCCTGAGATTTGGACCTCCAACAACAGACGTTGTGTAAGCCAGAGCACAAGTTATTCTCGCTGGCCCAGTGGTTGGGGCACCAGCCACTGACTCAGAAGATCCTGCTTGTATTTCCTTGTCTGCGTGTCCTTGGGCTACCGCGAAACACTTTAAAGGGATGCTGTGAGAATGAGCACGACAGCGACTCTCAGGCGGTTACACCAGGCGATAGTGGGAGATTATCAGCCATGAAACTAGAGATGGGGCACATCCAGAATGAGCGGGGAAGGAAACCCTCGCCCCAGCAGCGTGGCGATGGGCCGCGCAAAGCTGATCGCGGCTGCACCATGGGGGGCAGGTTCGGGCTCAGGATGAAGGTCTGAACCTCTCCAGAAATAAGACCTGGGGGGGTCTCCAGGATGGACAGACTCCCCCCGCCTCCGACGTAAATGTACAGGTTAAATGGGAAAGGGGAGACTGGGAAGTGCCTGCACGGGGGGGTGCAGCCAGAGGACAGCTTCCCCGAGTGACCGACCCACCGCAGAGATGAACGCTTAGGGACTACTCCAGTGCTGATCAAGAGCCTCCACGGAGGGATATAACCAGCTCATCCCTCGGGTGAGCTGCTCCCGCATTGCTTAAGGCTTTCCAGGCACACAGCGAGCCCCGGGGGGCAGCTCACGGCGAGGGGCTTTGTGCTCTGCAAGGCATCTGCAAAGGCAGCGCGAAGGAAGGTGCGGGGGGTCGCCCTCCCGGGAGGACCGAGAAATCCGCACGCTTCCTCTTGAGATTCGGAAATCTGCCATTAGCTGAGCTTTTAATAGGTTTATTTTGTTAACTCTTCATCTTTTTCTGCTGAGTTTATTACGCTCTGGTGGCTGACAAGCAACGTGCTGGCTGGAGGGAAAACGGGATCTGCCTGGGTATCTCTTACACCGCACCGAAATCCTCCCCATCGGCATCCCTGCTGAGTCCAGAACGCGGCCTCTGGATTCAGACCAGGGATAATTCAGCGTGTCCTCCAGCCAAGAGCATCCTCGATACTCCATCGTTGTAGCAATAATGTTAACACGGCAAAGCCGATGTCTCCGGGACAGTTTGGATCGCTCTTGGGTGGAGGCCTTTGCCCAAATCACCACAGTTGGTTTTGTGTCTCCATTTTCGCACTGAATTCTGAGCTCTGGTGAACACCAAATCCCTTCCTGAATGTGCCGTGACACAAAACTGTCAATTTGCTCACTTTCACACGAAATCAAGACCAGGTTTGTGCAAAAGCCTGGGTAAGGCTTTGGGTAATTCTGTTGCATTAACATAAGGTTGAGAAAAGTTTGATTTTACACTCAGCTTGCCAGTAACCCACAAGACTGATGGGCTGGCGTGAATTCCTGTGCACGTACCTATATTTTACAGTTCAGAGTTTAACCTCTACCTACTGTACTTTCCTCCAATTAGCCTCACGAGCTAATTGACGTGTCCTGGACTCACACAAGAAACCGAAGAGCCAAACTGTGTGACAACCACATAACGTGTGGCCACGGACACACACATAAACCAATCCAGTTAGCTATCAGACGCCGATCCTGTTTAGTCAAAATATTTCCTGTTTCAAGCATTTATTTTCTCAAGATGACAACCTGACAACAGTTTGGGTATGAGTCAAAGGAAAGATTACTTTCCATTTTCTGGTTGACTCTTGGGCATCATCTGGCGGGCTGGTCTCATCTACAGGCCAGCTTGCACAAAGAACTGAGCACGCTCGATCAGCAGAGTTGGCACTTTCGATACCAAACTCCCCTCTACCAGGATCACAAAGCATTGCCAATAAACTACATAAACTCCCACCGCTCAGCGATGCCCCGGTTGACCAAAGCTGTTGACTTTTCCCATTGACCGAGGAAAGTGACAGCCGTCATCCCAGTGCTCTCCGGCACCGTCCCCCTCCCACCATGCAGATCCCCGGCGGTGCCATTACCTTGTTTCTGGTTGATGTCGGCGGGCAAGTGGGGCGAGTGGGAGCCGTGGCTGAAATGGTCGTTGCTGTAAGGGATGAGCGGGGTGAGCGGGTGGACTCCGTGGGACGGCTGCACGACGGGAACTTTGTTGGACTGCAAGACACAAGGAGGGAGAGGGCTCAGAAGTCGTCGGGCTCCGTGAGCGAGGAGGGCCGGGGCCCTTTGCGGTCCCCTCCTTGCAGGCGAGGCTGGGAATTACCAAAAACCCCCAACGACTCTCAAGGGCAAGGCAGAAAATGCCCTTGCCTGCTTAAATAAGCACTACAGCATCCTGCAAGAAAAATCCATAAACCAAGCAGTGAGAGCAGCCGAAGCTGATTGCATGGGTAGGTGGAAAACCGCCCAAATCACCATGACGCCTTCCTAATTCAGAAGAAACTTTTTTTCATTCATTTCCAGCATCTTTTCATTCCAGGATGAATGCTACAAGCGTTCGTTGTTACCCCAATGCACCGCTCTTGTTTTCTGCCTTGCGCCACCACAGGGTCTAAATCTGGACTTTCACATCCTGCAACATTCACCCCGAAAGCTGCGCTCGGGCTTTCCTAACCCGGGGCTCTCAAGCAGGGAGAGCCGGGCTGAGAGCAGTGCCTTTGGGAACGCGACGTGGCCGGCGGCGAGCCCTCGGGCTCAAATCCCCCTCGGTCCCAAATCCCCCTCGGTCCCAGCTCCAGCGCTGGGAGAAGGACCGGAGAGAGCTGAGGCAGCGCTGGGGATGCCACAAACCCTGGAAAATTTAGCAAAGAAAAATCAGTCTCCCGGCTACGCACGGCCGAGGCCGTTTGAGCTGTAAAAGGGCTTTTTTTGTGAACGTTTCTGCGTGTTGGAGCAGAGAGAGGGGAACCTGTTCGTAAGAGCTGCACAGATGTCAGGGAAACACACACACACACACACACACACACACGCTGCTGTCTCCCGCCAGCCTCCCCGCCTCGACATGCCCGGTTTCGCCCATGGTTGCCTTTAAACCCAAACTGACTTCACCTCGGTGGTGGAATGTTAGGATTCGTCCCAAACGAATCCAGAAAGAGAAACAGGACCGACAGCAGCCCAAAACGGGGAGAGAATGAGAAGGCAGCAGGTAAGACAGCCCTGCAGGGGTTAGGAGCCAGGTATTGCTGGCCAGACCTCTTGTGTCCCACCAGGACACGTCCGCTTGAGTCGCTGCCTGACTTCTGACAAGTCATTTAGGATCTCTGGACTTGATTCACTGGTGCCTTCCACTTTGGTAGTGATTTTGCTCAGGCAGAGCCAGCGCCAACCGCCAGTCGGGTTCGGTGGAGGTGGCGCAGCCGCAGCTGATGGCTCTGGAGGACCTGTCCTGGACCTCTCCCTGCCTCCTCGAGCTGCCCGAGAGCCCTGGGCAAGTCCTGCATTTTGCATCCCCGCTCCAAGGAGGAAACCCGTGAAGCGGAAAGGAAAACAGACTGACGGAGACGCCGCTTCACATCTGTCTTTCCCACAAAGATTTGCTCATGCAAATAAAACCCAAGAGGCACGCAGGTTCGCGTCTAGGAATGAATGAAAACCCGAATTCCTGATGCTTACCAGGCGTAGGTTTACTGGGTAGAGCGGGACGCTGGGAATGTAACCCCCCTCCCCAGCACAAACTGGTGCGGTACAGGCGTTCCCGTCCTGCAGCAGGGCTATGGGCTGTGTGGTTTTCCCATCGAGAGCGGCGCTGGGCTTAGTTAAACACACGTTTGGAGCTCTGAGCTTTTACTATTCTTGCCCATGAAATGAGACGAGGAATAGCTTTTCAGTGATATTTCTAAAATTAGCTACGGTTTAGCTTATTTAAGAACCAGAAAGCCTAAATTAGGGATACGCAGTTCTACGTGCACATTTTAACGTGACACTGGAGCAGAACGAGCTCGATGCTGAGCAGTTTTGAAAACTTCAGCTGAAGCACTGCTGCTCTTCAGAGTGGGGCAGATCTTCCCTTCCCATTCACACCGCGCCTGATCCAAAGCACAGCACCATCCGCCCGCCGGCCTCGCTGCCTGGCGCCTGTTAGCAGCTTTCGGAGCAATGACAGAAGACACAGACCACTACAAAGGCCCTTGAACAGTCCTGACGAGGAGACCTCAACAGTAAAAAGCACTGAGCACGTGCGGTTACAGCAAAGGCACGGGCTGCCCTTCTTCCCCATCAAAGCAGAACATGGTAACTTGGGGGTACAGTAGGATGCAGATCAATTACTCCGATTTTCCATCAGTTCAGATGGGAAACAAGACGTTGCACCAGTAAGAAGAGCTGGCTTTCCCCGTGTCCCTTCTACTTTTGCACTTGCCTTGCTGGAAAACTTTTCTCCTACTCTTTAAAGTCATAAAGAGCTGGTGGGGAAGGATGCTCGGGAGGGGGGTAAGACAAAAATTTCTGCAAGCGGCTATTCAGCCCCCTCCCGCTTCCTCCATTTGGGAGTTCATCACAGGAACCCATCTCCCAGATGGAACCAACCAAGGGAAGAAGGACACGTTGCACAAAGACGACTCCTTCAGTGTTGATCCCCGGTTTAAACACCGCAGACACTAACGGTCGCGGTCCATGGCCACGTCCGCAGCTCCTGGTCATCACCAGCTGTGCTGTGGCTGCCGCACGCGTCTCTGCTGTGAAATCATACCTCGTTTATAGAAATCTCTATGCCAGAGAAAGAGTCTCAATTCCTCTTTTTTACAAGGTTTAGATTTAGTTTCTGAAATCAGCTGCAGCGCATGAACCCTGAAAGAGCTTCTCAAAGCCGGGACTTATCAGCTGACAACATCTTACGCCATAAAATTAACCTGCTGTAAATGTTTTCTGCCGAGCGGACTGATTTAACACGAGGGCAGTTGGTTTGGTGTCCTCTCAGCAGGTCCCCCGGGAGGCCGCGGGGTGGTTGGTGCTGGTCGGGGCATCACGGGGACGTGCTGTGGTTTGGCGAAGCATCTTCCTGCGTCTCCTCCCCAAAGCCGTGTTTCAGTACAGCTCAGAGCAGTGGTGACGGAGCTGCTGCTCACCCCCCCACCAAACCAAAATAACTCAGCTGGTGCCCAGCGTCACGGCCCCAACCCCGAGTCACCCCAAGCTACCTCCCATCCTTCGGCAGCCGTGGGGGGACATGAAAGGGCTCTGGGGACAGCTTTGTCTCGCCTCTCCCAGCACAGCCCTTTGAGGGCAGGTCGGGGAATGAGCTGTGTGGCCACGACCTCCCTACAGAAATGAAGAGGCGCATTTACAGCAACACCAGAACGGCATTTCCAGAGGGGACGGAGCAGCAGAATGGGTTTTACAGCCCTGGAGGGCCTTTTCTTCTTCTCAAATTTGCTGAATGTGCGATCACAGCCCAGAAGGCCAACCGCATCCTGGGCTGCATCAGAAGCAGTGTGGCCAGCAGGGCGAGGGAGGGGATTCTGCCCCTCTGCTCCACTCTCGTGAGACCCCACCTGGAGTACTGCGTCCAGCTCTGGAGTCCCCAACATAAGAAGGACACGGACCTGCTGGAGCGTGTCCAGAGGAGAGCCACGAGGATGATCCGAGGGCTGGAGCACCTCTCCTGTGAGGAGAGGCTGAAAGAGTTGGGGCTGTTCAGCCTGGAGAAGAGAAGGCTCCGCGGAGATCTTATTGCGGCCTTCCAGTCCCTAAAGGGGCTCCAGGAGAGCTGGGGAGGGACTTTTTACTGGGGCATGGAGTGATAGGACGAGGGGGAATGGCTTCAAACTGGAAGGGGGCAGGTTTAGATTGAACATTAGGAAGAAGTTTTTCACTGTGAGGGTGGTGAGGCACTGGCCCAGGTTGCCCAGAGAGGTTGTTGAGGCCCCATCCCTGGAGGTGTTCAAGGCCAGGCTGGACGTGGCCTTGGGCAACCTGGTCTAGTGGGAGGTGTCCCTGCCTATGGCAGGGGGGTTGGAACTCGATGATCTTCAAAGTCCTTTCCAACCTAAACCATTCTATGATTCTATGAATTGCAACTCTCCTGAGCGTGGTGGCCGCTCGGGTCCCTGTGTGTCTCGTGCCCTCAGCTGGTGCCACCGCTCAGCACTGGGGCAGGCACCGACCCTGCAGCGGCATTAATATCCCCCCCCAACCTCGCTGATAATAATTAAAAAAAACCCCGACTGCGAGGGAAGAAGCTCCCACGTCGAAGCCAAGAAGTGCCTTTAATAACTAGAGGTAATTGGATGAGCAAAGAGAAAACACAGTCGCATTAATTATTAAGAAAGACTAATTGTTGGCAAGGCAAAATTAGGAGACCTCACCGCTCACGCACGGGTGTTTGATTGCGACAGCAGCTCCAGGCTAGCTAGAAAACTCTCCTTTCGCTGAGCACGCACAAACCCAGCAGGTCCTTCCCACCAGGATCACCCTCCCGATCAGAGCCGCAACGTTATTCGGCTCCGAGGCGCCCCATCAGGCGCAGCATCCTCCGCCCTTGCTCCCATCCCGCAGGACACGTGCCCAGCAAGGGCTGCAGCGTGTCGGGCCGCGGGGATATCCAAACCTGGCCGGCACGGTGCCGGTTGTTCAGAACTATAAATCAGTTTGTTTTAAACCAAAATGTGGGGTTTTCATTAGAAAATGGGCAGAGATTGCAATCAAACGTTTTCCGGAAAGCACCTCGTGTTCGCAAGTATTTTGACTCATTTTTTTAAGACCGATCTATTTAGTCGTGACACGCTAAAAATGAGTAGTTTGACTTTGCTGGCTTGACAAAAATTTTTCTTTTAAAGCTTTAAAGCTAATCTTAGCAAAACGTAGCACGGGAGGTCAAAAGTCAAAATCTGAGTGAAACGATCAAACCAAAAAATTTCCACGGCCGGCGAAACTCTTTGCATTTTTAGCTCCGTAAAAAAGTTTTAGAAAAAAATTGTAAAGAATTTTTTTTTTTTCTGCTGTGATCAGTTTTGGAAAAAAAACAGATTAAAAAAAAAAAAAAGAGAAGTGAATGTTTTGTAACCTGTGAAAACTATTCCTTGCTACAAGCGAAAGCAGCTCTGAAGAGCGGCCGCCGGGCATCCCGGCATCCCGCCGGTGCCGCACCGCCGCTTCTACGCATGGGAATTTCTTTAATTAATTCTCTGCTAGAAGACAATTCGTAACGTAAATAAGGCGGCTTAATTCTACTGCCCCTGACAACGCTTGGCCCCCAATTTGGTGCAAAAGGTTTTTGTTAAATTTCATGACAAGCACCCAGGATGGGTCCTCGCACGGGCTGTGCCCCCGACCTGCGCCGTGGGGAGTTGTTTGATGCATTAAAGGAGGAGAGTAAACCTCTCCGCCACAATTCAGATTGTTCCAGCCGAATACGGGAGCTCAGCTTACACGGCTGATTTCGATCTGCCCTGTTGCACACAGGCAGAAAGCATCCTTCCGAGGAACAACCCCTTCTCGGTTTTGATGACTGTATTTCAAGAGTTTTTACGTTTTCCCTAGATTTTGCACAAAAACAACCGAAGTGAAGAGCTGGCTTTTTTTTTATAGTTCTTTTTTAAGGCAAAGTCACATAGATGACGCTGTTTGGTAGGAAAGAAACTTATATTTTACAGATTTCCCATATGTTTGAAATAATAGAACGGATTTAAGAATTTGCTCTCACTTTATAAAAGTCAGCCCTAAGCCCCCAGGAGATGTACCGTGCCGACAGCCAATTCTGAAATATCACCTCCCTGCAAAACCAGGGTATCGGTCACAGCATCACCCGGCTCCCTGCTCTGACTGGGGAAAACTCCACTTGAGTTTCTTCCACGGGGTTTCTGGGCATCTTAATCCTCCTATGCTACTTCTGTGTGTTTTGTTTTGTTTTTTTTTTTTTAACGGGATCTTTTAAAAGCTACTCTGAAATGAGAAGCTGTGCGCTTGCAGATGAGCCAGCTGGGGCTCCAGCGAGGGAAAGCGGTTTCGGCGTTCTGGCTCCAGCTGAGAGCAACTTCTGCAGAGTCAGCATCAGGGAGGTGGGGGGCTCCCAGCTGATGGGGACCCCGAATGCACAGGGGATCTCATAGGCATAGGGCACCCTACAGGCATAGGGGGACTTCACACACATAAGGGACTTGAAACACACGGGACGCTGCAGGCGTTGTGGGTCCCACAAATACAGGGGGTCCCATGAACATAGCGGGCTCATCGCACAGAGAGGATCCCATGCACAAAGGGGACCCTGTGCACAAAGGGGACCCTATGCACATAAGGGACTCCCTGCACATAGGGGACCCCATGCACACAGGGGACCCCATGCACATAGAGGATCCCATGCACATAGGGGACACAATGCACATAGGGGACCCTGCTAGAGGATCCCATGCACTGCACATAAGGGACTCCCTGCAGATAGAGGACTCCATGCACATAGGGGACCCCATGCACATAGGGGACACAATGCACATAGAGGACCCCACGCACATCACATAGGGGACCCACAAAGGGGACCCTATGCACATAAGGGACTCCCTGCAGATAGAGGACTCCATGCACATAGGGGACCCCATGCACATAGGGGACACAATGCACATAGGGGACTCCACTCACAAGGGGGAACCCATGCATAGAGGGGACCCCATGCACAGAGTGAATCCCATGCACGTAGAGGACCCCACGCACATAGGGGACTCCCTGCACGTAGAGGACCCCATACACATAGAGAACCCCATGCACATAGGGGACCCCATGCACAAGGGGGAACCCATGCACAGAGGGGACCCCATGCACATAGGGGACCCCACTCACAAGGGGGACCCCATGCACATAGGGGACCCCCTGCACGCAGGGGACCCCATGCACGTAGGGGACTCCCTGCACATAGAGGACCCCATACACACAGGGGACCCCATGCACATAGAGGACCCCATACACGCAGGGGACTCCACACGCAAGGGCGAACCCATGCACATAGGGGAGTCCATGCACACAGGGGACCCCATGCACAGAGTGAATCCCATGCACATAGAGGACCCTGTGCACATAGGGGAATCCATGCACACAGGGGACCCCACGTGCACGGGGACCCTGCAGGCCCGGGAACAGGGACAGACTGTCAGGACTGTGCACAGCACCAGCGTGGCTGGGACCCAGCGCCTTTGGGGACGTGACCGCAAGGGGTGCTGCGCTCCCTGGGAAGGATAACGGGGTGCTGCCCATCCCTTGCATGAACCTCAGCTCCCACTCACCGAACACACCCCGCTGGTGCAAAAGCACCCTCTAACACCCCGGACCACCGAAATCCCTCTGGTCAGCCAAAAAGCAAGCAAAGCAGGGACGAGCCTGCCACAAAACCCTACACTGGGAGAGCCACCATCCATCCTGGCAGCCCCTCCATGGCTGCAGAGGGGTTTGCAGGGAGAGGAAAGCCCCAAACCCCTCTGCGGTGCCCGGAGCCGTGTGCCCCCATCACCCCGGGCCGTGATGGCCGTGGTGTCACCCTCCCGGGCGTGGAGAGGCTGGAAGCACCCCGGGGGGGTGCAGGATCCGTCCCCCCCCGGGGCCACGAAGCGCCCTGGCGCACGAGCCGGCGGCCGGGGAGAGCGCTGTGGTTTCCAGCCTCGCCGGGGAGCCGAGCCGCGGTGAGGCGAGATTAGTCACGTCACTTTCAAATTTTCCCACATCGCCGGCCCCAAAAATAGCGAAACGAAAAAGCCGTGGGCCAGCCCGGCGGCGGCCGGCGTTGGGGCGAGGGGCCTGGCCGAGGGACGGCAGCTCGGGCTGGCGGTCGTGCCACGCCGGCGGCTGTCACCGCCATGGCAGAGGGGGGGGTTTCAGGAGCCCGAGAGCCCCGTGCCACCGGCTGTGCCCCGTGTCCGGCTGCTGGGAGCAGGTCCCGGGGCTGGTCCCGGCTCTGGGCAGGCAGAGGGATAGGATGCTCGGGCGCCTGCGGGGTGAAAGTCCCGGGTGCAGCACACGCGCCGCAGGCTGCGGTCCGGCCCCGAGTCGCCCCCAAAATGTGTTTGCTTCGACGTCACTTCTCAGAGAGGGCGAGATGAGTCGACGCGCCCGGCTATGAAAAACAAAACCTACGAAGTTTTGCTGTTGCTGATTCAATGAGGAATTAATTCCTTTTCACTCCAAAATTAGTCATCGCGCCACAGAAAGAAAGGTAGAAGGTCAGGCTGCACCGAGCATGCACCGCTGCTGGGGAAGGTACCCACGCCGGGGGGACTCTGCCTTTATCCGACAATCAATCCAAATTAGGGAATTATTAGGGATATATTATTAGGGACATATTATTAGGGACATATTATTAGGGGCATTATTGGGTACGTCCCGCAGCATTGGAGCCGCTCCTGGGAGGGCTCGCAGAGCAGCACTGTCATTCGGGGCGCTTGGGGACCCACAGCCCGTGACTCAAACCCAGCCCTGCGCAGTTTCAGGGCACCTCCGAGTCCTGATAAAATCTCTCAGCTCGGGGCCCCACACCGTGTCAGCAGACACCTTCACCCCTCGCTTCCCCGTGGTGTCGCACCAGGAGATGCTGCGATAAACCATCACCCCAAATACCCACTGCGGACCGTTTTCGGCGCTGACTGCAAGCGCCGGGGGGCCGGAGCGCTCGGCAGCCGGCGGGCGAAGGCAGCGTCGACTCATTTCTCGTCTCAGCACGCTTTTTTTTTTTCTCTTTTCTCACTTTTGCTGCACTCACATCGCCCCAGCCCGCTGCCGCAGCAGAAAGGAAACAGGGAAAGTTAAAGCCACCCACGCTCCGGCGCTGCCCTCCGCCAGCCCTGCACCCCTCCAGCAAAGATGGCTTTAGCAGCAGCATCTCCCCGGCCCCTGCCCGCGTCTGGGTCACCCAGCGCCGCCGCAGCACCCTGGGCTGGATCTGGTCTTCACCCTCAGCACCACCAAAGGTTCCTCCAGGGACCAGAAGACCACATCTCCCATGAGGCAGAAGAGCCGCTCTGCCCCGTGCACCTCATCGCTGGTTGGACCAGAAGTGCTTACGAGCAGCAGTCAAACGAAGGGGAAAGTGATAATTTGCAGCTATTAATTCTTACATTAATTCTGCATAAGAAATGCAGCAAGGAGCTGATCGGTTTAGGGTACACACTTTTGACACTGTCCCACACAACATCCTGGTCTCTAAATTGGAGAGAAATGGATTTGATGGATGGACCACTCGGTGGATAAGGAAATGGCTGGATGGCTGCACTCAGAGTTGCCATCAATAGCTCAGTGTCCAAGTGGAGACCAGTGACGAGTGGCGTTCCTCAGGGGTTGGTACTGGGACCGGCACTGTTTAACATCTTTGTTGGTGACAGAGACAGTGGGATTGAGTGCACCCTCAGCAAGTTTGCTGACGACACCAAGCTCTGTGGTG
>VUYV01000010.1:2162850-2205705 GCA_008711295.1 Anarhynchus alexandrinus | reverse complement strand
CTATTCTATTCTATTCTATTCTATTCTATTCTATTCTATTCTATTCTATTCTATTCTATTCTATTCTATTCTATTCTATTCTATTCTTTGCAATCTGTTAGTCCCAAAGCCCAGCTCCAGAGGGACTCTCAACACGCGAGAACGTCACTGGTTGAAAAAAAAAGACAACAAATCAAAAGTGTCTCAACCCCGTCTGAAGGTAAATCCCCGACGCGGTGACTGCGCCGTGAAAAAATCATAGTAATAACAGTAATAATGATAATAACAATACTAATGATACCGCAATGCCGCTGACTTGTTCAGAGAGAGCTTTCTCCCGCCGCGTATGACCGCCGAGGCCGCGCGCTCGCACAGCGTCACGCGACCCCACGAGAAGATCTTTTGACCCGTCAGACGCAGCTGTGCCCAAGCACATGCCACCGGCTAATTACCAGATAAGACCATACAACTGGGGATGAGAATTTGTAACAGTTATCGTCGTTCTTGGGCACGTGTTTCCCTGCTGCAGTGAAATCCTTTGATATTTATACGGATGCCAAGCGCATCTCCAACAGGGATGGCCACGACTGAAAGAACCGCGGCTGCCCCGAGTCTCCTCCGGGATCTCTCCCAGACCTTTCCGCAGCATCGCTGCCGGGACGGCACGGGGATGGCCGGCCGTGGCTCGGCACGTCGCTCCCCCCCTAGCATTAATTTTTCCAACCAGCCGTGAAGCCCCCGGGGCGAGGGCTGTGGCGAGGGGCATCCCTCCCCACCGGGCTCCCCAAAACCCATCGGGGACCCCCGGGCAGCAGCGGGGGAGAGCTGCCACTGCCCAGCCCGGAGCCGCCCCCGCATTATCCTAATCTGCGCTCACACTTATTTCCCAGTTTCCGTGATAAATGGCTCTCTGGAGGACGTGGGGGGAAGATAATCCCCTCCGGAGCCGAAGGGATGCTTTATTGACACCCTGCAGCTGTAAGGCGATAGCAGCTTTCCTTGTTGCTCACTTTCAAGGGTGACATGTTTACAAAGAATGCTACAGCCGCTAATCCTGGATGATACCCCGCGTCTGCCTGGGAGAAATCCTAATTTTCTTGATAGGAGGAATTAGTTCCTTTAATGCTTAATGCCCCTTTTTTCCTCTGAAAGCAAGCAAGCGTTATTGTGCGGAGCGGAATAAACATTTTAATTAAAATGTGGAATTTATCTTCCAGTCGAAGTGGTACGAGCCCCCGACGATACGTCAAACTCCGCTTTCCCATTTTGAATCTTTCTCTGATCTCTTAATGCGAACGGCTGAATTAAAAACCTGGGCTCAGTGGATTTGCATATAATTAGAGAGCAAGGGAAATTAATAGGGAATTGAATGGTTTTCTCCTCTGCCCATCTGATGTTTTTACCAGATTAAAAAGAGTTGATTTTTTTTAATGACTGTAAAAATGTATTAAATATTATTTAACCTTTTTTCTGTTGGGGGGATGGAAGCAGACAGACTAAAGAAACAAACTTATACATATGATAATGAACGCCTCCTATCGTGGGAAGCAAATATCATTGTAATTAGGATTAGAAAGGAATCCTAATTAATCTTGTCCTGCCACTTGACTTCTAGAAGTTCCTTAAATGTTACCTCCAACGAAATGCAAACCAAGGAGCAGCTTAAAGGCTCGCCAGCTAATCCCTGCGCACAGCGGCCAGGAGCTGCTGTGGCCATTGCCGCACGGGGCGAAGGTTGCCTGAGCCTCCTGGCCGAGGGCCACCAGATTTAGGACGGAGAGGTCCAATCCTGGCATGTGAGCCGGAGTCAGACTGAAGGGGAACACGCAGCTCCACTACCTAAATTTCCTAATTCCCCACAATGAACTGGGTAACGAGACAGCAAACTGAGAGTGATGGGATGCACCAAGAGAGATGGAATGCCCCAAGAGCGATGGGATGCACCATCGGATCCCATCGGATGCCCCAAGTACCACAGCAATCCCTGACTCCATACAGGCATCTTTTCAGTTCTTTTACCATGGGGTTTTTTTTCCAGTATTGTCTAAACAGTCTATTTAGCAATACTTCTTGGGCTCGTTTTCAGGATGCGACTTGAGGTCCAGGATGGGAACAGACGAGGAAACTCCAGCTCTGTGCCATGCCCCATGCCTTGATTCCACCTTCTCCACGCTCGCGATGATAAAGATTACCTACCGTGCCGGCATTAAGTCATACATANTATTATTTTCTATTCTATTCTATCCTACTTCTTATTTTATCCTGTCCTATCCTATCCTATCCTATCCTGTCCTGTCCTGTCCTGTCCTATTCTATTCTATTCTATTCTATTCTATTCTACTTTTTTTGCAATCTGTTAGTCCCAAAGCCCAGCTCCAGGGGGACTCTCAACACGCGAGAACGTCACTGGTTGAAAAAAAAAGACAACAAATCAAAAGTGTCTCAACCCCGTCTGAAGGTAAATCCCCGACGCGGTGACTGCGCCGTGAAAAAATCATAGTAATAACAGTAATAATGATAATAACAATACTAATGATACCGCAATGCCGCTGACTTGTTCAGAGAGAGCTTTCTCCCGCCGCGTATGACCGCCGAGGCCGCGCGCTCGCACAGCGTCACGCGACCCCACGAGAAGATCTTTTGACCCGTCAGACACAGCTGTGCCCAAGCACATGCCACCGGCTAATTACCAGATAAGACCATACAACTGGGGATGAGAATTTGTAACAGTTACTGTCATTCTTGGGCACGTGTTTCCCTGCTGCAGTGGAATCCTTTGATATTTATACGGATGCCAAGCGCATCTCCAACAGGGATGGCCACGACTGAAAGAACCGCGGCTGCCCCGAGTCTCCTCCGGGATCTCTCCCAGACCTTTCCGCAGCATCGCTGCCGGGACGGCACGGGGATGGCCGGCCGTGGCTCGGCACGTCGCTCCCCCCCTAGCATTAATTTTTCCAACCAGCCGTGAAGCCCCCGGGGCGAGGGCTGGGGCGAGGGGCATCCCTCCCCACCGGGCTCCCCAAAACCCATCGGGGACCCCCGGGCAGCAGCGGGGGAGAGCTGCCACTGCCCAGCCCGGAGCCGCCCCCGCATTATCCTAATCTGCGCTCACACTTATTTCCCAGTTTCCGTGATAAATGGCTCTCTGGAGGACGTGGGGGGAAGATAATCCCCTCTGGAGCCGAAGGGATGCTTTATTGACACCCTGCAGCTGTAAGGCGATAGCAGCTTTCCTTGTTGCTCACTTTCAAGGGTGACATGTTTACAAAGAATGCTACAGCCGCTAATCCTGGATGATACCCCGCGTCTGCCTGGGAGAAATCCTAATTTTCTTGATAGGAGGAATTAGTTCCTTTAATGCTTAATGCCCCTTTTTTCCTCTGAAAGCAAGCAAGCGTTATTGTGCGGAGCGGAATAAACATTTTAATTAAAATGTGGAATTTATCTTCCAGTCGAAGTGGTACGAGCCCCCGACGATACGTCAAACTCCGCTTTCCCATTTTGAATCTTTCTCTGATCTCTTAATGCGAACGGCTGAATTAAAAACCTGGGCTCAGTGGATTTGCATATAATTAGAGAGCAAGGGAAATTAATAGGGAATTGAATGGTTTTCTCCTCTGCCCATCTGATGTTTTTACCAGATTAAAAAGAGTTGATTTTTTTTAATGACTGTAAAAATGTATTAAATATTATTTAACCTTTTTTCTGTTGGGGGGATGGAAGCAGACAGACTAAAGAAACAAACTTATACATATGATAATGAACGCCTCCTATCGTGGGAAGCAAATATCATTGTAATTAGGATTAGAAAGGAATCCTAATTAATCTTGTCCTGCCACTTGACTTCTAGAAGTTCCTTAAATGTTACCTCCAACGAAATGCAAACCAAGGAGCAGCTTAAAGGCTCGCCAGCTAATCCCTGCGCACGGCGGCCAGGAGCTGCTGTGGCCGTGGCCATCATGGCACGGGGCGAAGGTTGCCTGAGCCTCCTGGCCGAGGGCCACCAGATTTAGGACAGAGTGGTCCGAACCTGGCATGTGAGCCGGAGTCAGACTGAAGGGGAACACGCAGCTCCACTACCTAAATTTCCTAATTCCCCACAATGAACTGGGTAACGAGACAGCAAACTGAGAGCGATGGGATGCACCAAGAGAGATGGAATGCCCCAAGAGCGATGGCATGCACCATCGGATCCCATCGGATGCCCCAAGTACCACAGCAATCCCTGACTCCATACAGGCATCTTTTCAGCTATTTCAGCATGGGTTGTTTTTTCCAGTATTGTCTAAACAGTCTATTTAGCAATACTTCTTGGGCTCGTTTTCAGGATGCGACTTGAGGTCCAGGATGGGAACAGACGAGGAAACTCCAGCTCTGTGCCATGCCCCATGCCTTGATTCCACCTTCTCCACGCTCGCGATGATAAAGATTACCTACCGTGCTGGCATTAAGTCATACATATTTTAACTCGGCTCTTGTCATGTGTCATCAAATCCTGTTTTTCAGGTATTGAGATGCATAGATTTAATTGCATAAGATTTTACTACGAGAGTGGATGGTCATGAGATTATTTTCATCTTTGAGTCTCAGTATGGAAAGCAGTTTTGAGAGAGCCGGTTTCCCAAATTCAGACCCTGGCTGAAGGTCTCACTTGCTAAATACAGCTAAATACAGCCCCAGAAGGTGCTGTAACGGGGGATTATAACTCAGACTAGCAATGAAACACTGCAAACTTTATGCTAAGGAATAAATAATAAATGAATCCTGCCAGGGCTAGGTTGGCTTCTCAGCTTATTTCTTCCGAGAGCTCCAGTAAATTTTTGGCTATGGCTTTATGAGAGCGACTGTGAGTAACAACCCGGGAATAACATGGTTAGCACAGACATGAAAAATCACCCCTTCGAAACCAGAGACCATACAAAAAGTGCTTGGTCTTGGATTTCGTTTTAACCCAGGCTGATCAAAAGTTCACAAGGTAGGACTGATCAAAGCCTTCACGTTGAAAAAATCAGAAAGTCACAATTTCGTATGGTTTTGATGAGAAAAATAATTGATGCAAGTTTGCTCTTTCAACTCGGTTTTGCTTTGAGTTTGAGGTTCATCTGAATACAAGAAGCAACGGGCGCAAACCCGCAAGGACTGAAATCTTAGTACAGTTTTAATAATCTAGTTTTTACTATGGCAGCTCGCCACCTGTTCCAGGACTGCACGGGGTCAGGAATTTGAAGCAACATTATTTACTTTTGTCAGAAAAACCAAGTCACGGAAACCACAACTCTTTGTATGGTGCATCTTCACCAAAGTTTTGTCGGGAAAACTCAAAACGGAGTTTTGAGCCACCTCCTGGCTGATGCACTCACCTTCCCGAGAGGCAGAAGACCCAGACACGAGCCGTGCTCATCCTGAATCTTGCTTTTTATTTTCACGCTCTGATCAGATCGCAATAGCAATCTTCTACTGGACCGTGACGCTACACGTGACCCACGCTGGCTGACCACAAAGAGGGTCCCGGTGGCCCGACCCCGGCCAGGGAGAGCAGCTCGAGCACGCGGCGGCCGGCGGCGTGTGTCTGTTCCCATCACCACAAATTTGAGATATCACAATTTCATGTAGGAGGTGAACAAGTGTCTGTGTACAAGCATCTAAAGGGTGGGCTGAAGGAGGATGGAGCCGGGCTCTTTTCAGTGGTTCCCAGTGACAGGACGAGGGGCACTGGGCACAAGTTGGAACATAGGAGGTTCCGTTCAAATATACGGAGAAACTTCTCTAATGATCAGGTGGCAGAGCAGTGGCACAGGCTGCCCAGGGGGGTGGGGGAGTCCCCTTCTCTGGAGATTTTCAAGCCCCGCCTGGATGCAGTCCTGAGTGCTGTGCTCTGGGCAGTCCTGCTTTGGCAGGGGAGTTGGGCTGGATGATCTCTAGAGGTCCCTTCCAACTCTGAAAATTCCGTGATTCCGTGAAGGGGAAAAATGTTAAAATATCAACTTTTCTGGCTGAGGTCAGACTCGTTTTCCGAAACAGCCTGCCCTGGGAGCTCGCCCTGCCCCGCGGTCGGCTGCGACACGGGGCTCCGTGAAAAAAGAGTTTTCCAGAAATGTTAAACAAAGCAGAACTGAGCAAACAGAAGGGTGTGTGTAGAGGCGGTCCCACGCTGGGCAGGGACCGGCGCTGCTGCGGCGCAGGCGGGCAGCGGCGTCCCCAGCGCATCCCCGTTCGCGGCTGGTGCCCAGCTCTGCCTCTGCCCGCGCCGGACCTGCCCGCACCGTGAGACCCCAGCCGTGCCACCATGCTGGGGCCACCACAAGTGTCCCCAAGGCAGGTGACTATTTTCGTTTAGGCAGCTCTTTTTGGGGGGTTTGCTGGGGGGCGGAGGGTGGTTTCTGAGCTCCTCCTGGGGGTCACCTCCGGAGAGCTTCAGCCCTCTTTGACACGAGAAAGGTCTCGGGGTTTCCATGGAGGCATTTACCGAAATTGCTGATTTGGGTCCTATTTGGCTCCTGGTGCTGCCATTAAATATAACCGAATTCACTAGAAATGCTGAAGCATTTACACTCATTTTGATGAAAAGAAGAAGAATTCACAAAGAAGGAAGAGCAGATGATAATCCCGGGTACCGTCAGTATATCAAGCTTCTGGCACGGATTTTTTTCCTAACCAGATAATTAATTTAACCCACTACCAGGGATCAGCTATTTAACTGTAGGTCAGTTTGTAACACAGACCTTTTTTTTTTTAAACTTTAACTTTGTAATGTCCTCTGTTGTATTACAATAATTGACAGCAGTAGTTGCTGAATGATGAAACTGAGGTTACGCAGAACATCAATTATACTAAAAAAAATATATCTACCACACCTACACGCGCACAACCCCCACATGCCTACAGTGCAATTTTTTAGCTTAGGTATTATTTAGGGCCTGAGCTGGAAGTCCATGTGTCCCACATCTGCTTTCTGAAAGTCTGGGAATGAAAAACTTCTCTTGCTCTCCGGACAATGATCCACAGGCAGAAAAATTCTCACTTCAGGACACTACTGCGTGATCAAATCCTATACTAGTATTTCATTTTTTAAAGTAAAAGTGCTCTTCATAACCAGTGGATTGTACATTTGCTGAAAAACCCAGTAAAAGCACTATGTCCATTGGGTTAGGTTTTACATTTTTCCTGTAAAGTTTGCAATTAAAAAATAAACCCATCAATCTTATGGCCGCCATCTAAGCTCTTTTGAATGAAAAGGTAAAAACCATATAAAGGATTACGCTTTTTTACACTTCTCTTGGTTTTAACTGAGGTGCTATACACAGAAAGCAATTTCTCCTTAAAACACATGCTTAATATAATATCTTCCCTTTAATTTTTTTTTTTGGCTGGCTTTCTCCACTATTTCAGGACATAAAGCAGCCTGGGACTTTCTAAAGAAATAAATCCCCAAACGCAGCCACGACTCACTCGATGCGATTTAGAAGGAAACTCCATCTCAGAACGGGCGAGTCCGTTAAGTCCCCAGCTGAAGGGTTTTGGGGGGGACCCTCCGGGTCCGGGGACCACCCGCATCCCCTGCACCGGCCCCAGCCGGGACACGCCGCTCCGCATCTCCAGACGGCTTTTAGCAGAAGTGTAACAACTGAGATACGGGATTTACAGGTTAGAAACTACGATTCAACCCATGCCAAAGCCAAGGAAAGTTTTTCCACTGATTTATCTCACCTAAGGCCAAAGACACGCCGTTATCTCCGGCGCCGGCGGGCGTTCCTTCACGTTTTGAGAAGACTAAAATTGGGAAACGCTATACCTCACCGGCTCGGGAGATTTCAGGTGTTTTACCCGCCGCATTTTCTTTTTGTAAACGTGCATAAACAACGGGAGGTGCCTTCAGCTCGTCAGGCACACCGATTCTGCGACGCCGCGCGGGGGAGAAGCCCGAGTGTATAGAGAAGAAAATCACCCTTAAGCTGCGAGCGTAACAACGGCAGGAAATTTTAGCCTTGTTGAGCTCTGCGATGTTTTAGCACCTCTGCTTTGACTCGAATTTACTCATTTCAGAAACCCGCTTCAACTTCCCGGCCGCGCTCCTCGGTACGGGGAGGCACCTTCCCGCGCCGCCTCTGCAGCTGCAGGAGATCCCACCAACGGCGTTCCCGGCTCCGTCTCCGCCCCGGAGCCGCCCCGATCCCAGTTCCCAGCCCCACCACATGAAAGGCGCCGGGTTTCGGAGGGGCTGCGGGGCTGAGCGAAGGCCACCGCGCTACATCACCCGTTATCCGCGGGGCGCGGGGTTCCTGCCAGAGCCCCACCACTCACCCGACGCTTCCCACAAGGTAAATACTTGTTTGTTGTGTTCGGAGGAGACGCGGTGACACGGCCCGTACAACGCTGCCTTGAGTCGATCTCTCTTATCTCTGCATCTATCTGCCTCGGCGCGACTGTTTCGTATTCATACGGGGCTATATTCAGAGCAAGAGTTTAACAGCAATTGCATTTTTTAACTGTAAAGTGTTTTTTTTTTAGGGTGGAGACCTGTTATCTCCTGCATCTGAACAAGATTGAGCTCAGCAGACTCATTTCTGGTTGTGATCTTCACCACGCAAACAGTAAATATTGCTTGTAACCGGAGATTTTATATAAAATATTTGTGTACATTTCACACAATAGCATAATAATAACTACCAGTTACCGACCGGCCTCATCCATTCACTGAATCACAGAATCACAGAATCACAGAATCACAGAATCCCCTAGACTGGAAAAGCCCTGTAAGATCATCTAGTCCAATCATTAACCTCACACTGACAACCCACCACTGAACCATGTCCTTCAGCACTATATCTGCATGACCCTTAAATCCCTCCAGGGACGGGGACTCCACCACTGCCCTGGGTAACGCGTTCCAATGCCTGATGGCCCTTCCAGTAAAGAAGTTCTTCCTAATATCCAATCTAATCAGCTCAGTGGTGTTTCTCTGTCTGTCTGCCGACCCCAGAAAGAGGAGTGGAGAAATTACCAAGGAAGAGAGGCTAATGAGCATTTTTCCTTATTTTATCTTTATGACAGTGAATTTTGCCACTGATTTCAACAGGAGCATCATCCTGCACCCTATAGCCATTAGCATAAAAATTTACGAGGATTAGAAATTGGTTAGAAAGAGCATAAACACGTGCGCACACACACGTCAAGGCTGTCCTGCGCACTGTCCTCCATCCCAGCAGGAGCCGCAGGACATTCCCAGTTTGCAGACAGCGGTTTTGTGCGGGAGAGGTCTTACACCCTGCGATCCGCGTGCTGCAGAAGACGCGACGCTGGCACGGAGACGCTCAGCCGAACTGTTCGGTGGGCTCGTTTCCGCGCGCCGGCAGCACCGCGGTCCGACGGCGAGCTGGGGACCACGTTTTCCACGCTCACAGTGAACATGAAGCCGGTGCAATTGCGACCCACCCCCCTCAGCCATCCCAGAGCTGCTGCACACAGCGTAGCTGTAGGGTGCCCGCACCAAGAAGGCATGAAATTATTTTGAACTGATGATTTTCTTCACCAGAAGGGTCACCAAGCACTGGCACAGGTTGCCCAGGGCAGTGGTGGAGTCACCATCCCTGGAGGTGTTTAACAGAGGGGCAGACGTGGTGCTGAGGGACATGGGGTAGTGGTGGGTTTGGCAGTGTTGGGTTAACGGTTGGACTCAATGATCTTAAAGGTCCCTTCCAACCTCGACGATTCTATGATTCTATGAAAATGGCAATAAATCACCCGGTGCTTACAGACAAGGCATGGTGACCTCCCAGCAGCTCAACTCCAGCACAACACTAACCCCGACCCCGTGCCAGGCGGTGACACAAAGACCAGGTCTCGATGGCCCGTACCCAGCAGCACTCCTGCCTGGCAGCACCGCGTGGGAAAGGGTGGCACGTCGTCGCCTGGGCAGTTTTTGGGTGATGGCGCTGAGCACAGCCCACCGATTTGGCCAGGATCTGGGAAGCCTACAACTATCTGAAAGGAGGTTGCAGAGAGGTGACAGTTGACTTGTTCTGTCAAGTAACAGGTGGTAGAACAAGAGGAAATGGCTTCAAGTTGCGCCAAGGGAAGTTTAGATTGGATATTAGGAAGAGTTTCTTTACTGAAAGGGCCATCAGGCATTGGAACGCGTTACCCAGGGCAGTGGTGGAGTCCCCATCCCTGGAGGGATTTAAGGGTGGTGTAGACATAGTGCTGAGGGACATGGTTTAGTGGTGGGTTGAAAGTGTGAGGTTAATGATTGGACTAGATGATCTTACAGGGCTTTTCCAGTCTAGGGGATTCTGTGATTCTGTGATGGTGCAGCTAGAGAGTGGTTTGGCCACGAGACCAAATTACTGCTGAGGCTTCACCAACATTGACACAACTGCAACATGGAGACTACCAGGTCCTGGAAAGGCCCTGGAGGAAGGAAAGCCAAGATAACGCGTACCAGCACTGAGTCACTCCTCTGATCGACACCCCGGCCCCCGGCGCAGCCCACGTGCTGCTGGCCCCGAGCCCCCCGCTCACCTCCGAGGGGCCAGCGTGGGAGGGAGCACCGGAGCATCGGGGACAGAGCGAGATCTGGGAACATCCCATGAGTTCCCGGTGGGAAGGGAGGAGGAGGTGCCCTGCAACCCCGAACGGGCTGCTGGGCACCGGCACGCTCAGCCCATCAGCCCCGAGCACTACGCCCGACGTTACTGCAAAGCAGAGGAGGAGCCCCCCACCAGCCCTCCTCGTTAATCCTCAGGCTCGTTAGGTTATCAGGACCCAACAATCCCCATTAGACACAATCCACTTGCGTGTTCCTTTTTTAAAAAAGTATTAATATTTTAAATTACTATAATTTGTGCTTGGGACTAATAAATCATAATTATTCAGCAGAAAACAAATTGTAGCGTGGAATTTAATCCCTCGTATCTACTCTATCTACTACAAACTTAGCTACCAGTGATCTAGGAACGAGCTGCCTGGCAATCAGAGATTACACGATTTGTTTTCTTATTCTCGTTTTCCATTGGGTATTATGTGAATACCTGCAGTGCCTCCGTTCTCACCCAACGTGTCCCAAGCTGCGCTGGCTGCAATGACATCTGCTGGTGGTTACAAACCTTCTCAGCCGGCCCAGGTACTTTTATTCACTGTAGTTAAGAGAAGTAGCTATGTGCTCCTGCACTTTTGGTTTTGGGGTCCCCCCCCCGGCTCATTGCAGAGCTATGGAATGGTATTTATGTGAAAAAGAAGATTTTTTCCTCTATCTGACCAAACTCAGGAGGTAAAACTCCCTGACCCACAGAGCACAGTGCTCCTCCAAAACTTCTCGGTGGTTTCTTTAAAAAGCCCATGTGCCACGGTTAAAAAAGGAAGGGGCGGGTTCTGCCATAATGGAAGAGTCGGTGTAATTATAAGTTACGGGATCATGGCAAAATCCAGAGCAAAGAAAGGCATTTCCAGTGGCAGATCTCCAGCAGTTTCAAGGAAAGATAACCTCAGTTCTGTCTTTGGGTGGCAAAGCCGCCTGTTGGACACAACGGCAAAGGACCACACAGACTTGACATTTGTAGGACTCCTGATCCACAGGCTAAAAAACATTTTCCTTTTTCTTGCTCTGGGAGTCTGCTAACGGGCATCCCCCATCTCCCAGTGAGGCTGCAGCAACCCCACTCCGCTGGGCACGTTGCTTCCCAACGCGCCGGAGCGCCCAAGGAGCCCAACGGGGCAAGGCTGTGCCGTGCCAGGTGGCCCTGGGTGGTACGTGTGGTGCCAGGGCTGTGGGACGGTCCCAGCTTCCCATCGGTACGAGGGTGCTGGAGGGGCACCCGCACTGGTGAGAGCCCCCTGCGGTGCCACACTGCGCAGAGGGTGTCCAAGCAGCGTTAAAAAAATTGCCGCCTAAGGTTTGGGTCTCACTGAGAGTTAATTATCTTCATGCTAATGGCCAAGTGTAAGCAGCCTTCCACTCTCTGGAGGGGACCTACAAAAAAGCTGGAGATGGACTTTTTACAAGGGCATGCAGGGATAGGGCGAAGGCTTCAAAATGGAAGAGGGGAGATTGAGATGAGATATGAGGAAGAAATTGTTGGCTGTGAGGGCAGTGAGCCCCTGGCGCAGGTTGCCCAGAGAAGCTGTGGCTGCCCCATCCCTGGAGGTGTTCAAGGCCAGGTTGGACGGGGCTTGGAGCAACCTGGGCTGGTGGGAGGTGTCCCTGCCCAGGGCAGGGGGGTGGAACTAGATGAGCTTTAAGGTCCTTTCAAACCCAAACCATTCTATCATTCTATGACAAGTCTGAATCCTGACTCCCTTCGCAGCAGGATTCCTGCTACCAAACCCGAGGTGCGCAGGGAACGCAGAGGAGGAGACACACCACCAAAGCCAATGCATTTCAAAATCTGGAGGCACGCTGCAGATGCCAATACGTAAAGGAATTTGTCATAAACAATCCTTCAACTACGCCAGCAGTCACGGAGGGAGGTGCTCGATGGCGTCTTTTTGCTGAGACTGGATTCCTCGTGCTTCTGCACCACAGACCTGAACGCCGATTGCAACACCCCTGCCCCAACCGGGGTAAGGCCGCTGGCACCCAGGCAGGACACGTAAGGAAGTATTTACAGTCATCCCTGTTGCCCGGGATTTTTTGCTAGAAGGTACATTACTAGAAGAAAAACACTGTAATATAATTGTATAAATCTACACAAAGCATTGTTCCCAGAGTAGAAAGGGAACAGCCTGATACCACAGCTACTCTGCATCCAGCTCTGGAGTCCCCAACATAAGAAGGGCATGGACCTGCTGGAGCGTGTCCAGAGGAGGGCCACGAGGATGATCCAAGGGCTGGAGCACCTCTCCTATGAGGAGAGGCTGAAAGAGTTGGGGCTGTTCAGCCTGGAGAAGAGAAGGCTCCAGGGAGACCTTATTGTGGCCTTCCAGTCCCTAAAGAGGCTCCAGGAGAGCTGGGGAAGGACTTTTTACTGGGGCATGGAGTGATGGGATGAGGGGGAATGGCTTCAAACTGGAAGAGGGCAGGTTTAGATTGAATATTAGGAAGAAGTTTTTCACTGTGAGGGTGGTGAGGCACTGGCCCAGGTTGCCCAGAGAGGTTGTTGAGGCGCCATCCCTGGAGGTGTTCAAGGCCAGGCTGGACGTGGCCTTGGGCAACCTGGTCTGGTGGGAGGTGTCCCTGCCTATGGCAGGGGGGTGGAACTGGATGATCTCCAAGGTCCCTTCCAACCTAAACCATTCTATGATCCTATGATTCTACTCTGCATAAGGGAAATACTTCTCATCACCACTTACTACACGTGATGGGACCTCTCTCTTCCGTCATGCTGCAATAAGTTATGAGTAATTTAAATTCTGGAGATAGTCACTTAACGATTTCAATGGGACGGGGCTGCAGGCACATTTCTCGCAAGGAGAAACCTTTAAGTCCAGCAGCCATCCCACGCCACAGCGTGACCCCGCCACGCTCTGTGGACTTCCAGGCGATGCAAGAAGCCAGACGATGGGTGAGATCGGGGCAGGATGGAGACTGAGGGACACAAAAGGGTTGTTAGATTTTGCATGGCACTGAAGACGGTAGTCTAGGAGCTTGGGAGCTTTGAAGAGCTCGATTTGTAAAATCGAAAGAAATGAAAATAAAATAATTAAATAACTCAGATGGCAGCCAACAGACTGCTCACCTAGCATTTTCCCACCTCGGGCAGGAGCTCTGATTAATGCTAATTAGCTTATCTCCACATTAGATCCTGATGATTCATCACTTACTACCCCAGGAATTATGACGCACTGGGGAGAGATATATTTGTAGATTCCATGGGTGTATGCCATGTCTGGAACACTTAAATGATTTTGGCATGAAAAGGGACCAACCACAAGCCCAGCTAATCAAACCAGCATTTCTCAACCTACACCTTCCAGTAGTTATAAAAAAGATTCAGAGCAAAGACAAGACTATGGCACTGAAGACAAATTTATCTGCCTCATCAGTGGTGTACAATCTTTGCAGAACAAAGGGCTTTATAGGCAACCTGCCAGGAGCCTGTGGCTGCTCCTCGTTTGCATATAAATTTAAAAAGAATTTTAATAAGTGTTAAATGCACATGATTATTTTTTATTTATAGCTGAAAGTAGGTGTATGCAGCACTTCATAAAACACAGAGAAAAGAAAAAAGTCCCTTTGGAAGTCTGAATGGAAATCAATGGAAAAACCTGTGACTGCTTCTCTGAACTAACTTCTGGGTACGCGGCTTTATTCTCCCGTGGCCACGGGCACCGTGGGGACGGGTTTGAATAGGAGCCGCCTCCTTCCATATGCCCAGCATCAAATCAGAAAGGATGTGCTCACAGATGTGTGCACCTCCCGGGAGAGGCGCGCAGATGGCCGACCTCCCCCGTACCGCCGGGCGACTGTCACCCAACGTAGGGTTGGGAACGGAGCAGCTCATCCTCACACAGCATTGATGGGGGTGGTCTACAACACGGGGCGACACAGTTTGGGGTGGACTTTGGCCTCAAGTTTCCTTGCATTGAGTTGTGAGAACAGCCTGGAGCTTCGCTGCTTCTGATAGTTTTTGAACTGTTGATTACATAAATCCCAAACCCTCTTTTTATATGTAAAACAGGAGTAGCTGTCATGCTCCTTCCAACTAAAATAGTCTATTCTATTCTATTCTATTCTATTCTATTCTATTCTATTCTATTCTACTCCACTCCACTCCACTCCACCCTACCCCACTCCACTCCACTCTACCCTACTCTATTTCTATTCTACTCTATTCTATTCCTGTTTCTTGACCCTTTGTCACCGAGCTGTAAAGAAGGGAAGGTCATCGCCTCGCACTCATCGCACCACCAGGACATGCCGCCTGCCTGTATTCGTTGTTGGAAGCAGGATAAGAAAAAAAAGAAAGCTGATTTTTCTTTCTGTGGGGGTTGAGGATTCAGCTATTTTTCAAAAGCGATGCGGAGTCATGAAACAGAGATCAAAGACGTATTTGCAAACTTTAGAGCTATTATTGGCTACAGTACCTTCTCAGTCAAAGCATCTTTGTCTCTTCTGGAATTCAGAAGAATTTCCTAAAAAATAGCTCCCTGCGCCACTGCTGCGCTGCAGTCCATCAAAGCACCTTATTTACAGGAGGTTAATTAAGGAAACTGTTCTAGCTCAGTCATTCCACAGTGACGACATCAGATACTCTTCCTTGAAGCCTGTTTTTTTTTCCAAGGAAGACTTTTGTCAGACTGTGCACCTATGGTACCAATTCTTATTTCATCCACGTGACAGCAGGCAGGGAAATCTGGGACAGATGCTCCCCGACCCACTCGCTCGGGAAAGCAGCACCCGCGACCGGAGGCACACTACACCATCAGCACTCTCCCATTTTTTCCTAGCTCATGGCTCTTGTGAAACATGAGCTTAAACTAAACCCTAAATTTAATTTGAAGAACGATATGAGCAGAGGGCTGGAGCACCTCTGCTGGGAGGCCAGGCTGAAAGAGTTGGGGGTGTTCAGCCTGGGGAAGAGAAGGCTCCGGGGAGACCTTAGAGTCCCTTCCAGTCCCTAAAGGGCACCCACAGGAGAGCTGGGGAGGGACTTTTTACAAGGGCATGTAGGGATAGAACGAGGGGGAATGGAAGAGGGGAGATTTAGATTAGACATTAGGAAGAAATTTTTCACTTTGAGGGTGGTGAGCCCCTGGCGCAGGTTGCCCCGAGAAGCTGTGGCTGCCCCATCCCTGGAGGTGTTCAAGGCCAGGTTGGACGGGGCTTGGAGCAACCTGGGCTGGTGGGAGGTGTCCCTGCCCAGGGCAGGGGGGTGGGACTAGATGATCTTCAGGGTCCCTTCCAACCCAAACCATTCTCTGATTCTACGATATCAAGCCCAGACCCAACCCCAGTCTCAACTCATGGGACCCTGGATCTTAGTGTGGTTTCTACCAAAGAAAAAGCTTTCTTGCAGCTCCATGTGGATCCTGTTTTAAGGCAGGTTGAATATAGCTTGCATCTTTATGGCTCTGGTGAGAGTTTTGGTTAGGGTTAGTATTTGAGAAGGGGAAAGCGATTGAGGTTGGAGTAGGTGTTAGGATTATAATCCAGGATGAACAGATGAAGTCAGGTCACGAGAAGGTTCAGTGGAGGCTGATGAGCAAACTGAGGGGAGCGGACATGGAGCTCTTTGAGACCATTTTCTTCTGGGACTGGTGATGGCTGCATGAGTTTGGGAAGGACCAGAATTACAGTTTTATTAGGAGAAACTGATGGTCTAGGATAATAAAGGGATTTGGGAGAGACAGCACCAAAATTGAAAGCTCCTGTTGAGTCAATCTGTGGCTCCTTTGAAATCTGGGGTCACCAGGAGTCACCGGAGCAGTGAAAGGGCTGAGGTTGAGGTCAGGGTTAGAGTTTGAGTCCAGCAGATTATATGGTGGACTCTGAATGTGCCGCCACATCTGGAGCCATTATTAAACTCAGAGTATATTTAGTTTGGGAACGGGGAGACGCTCCTAGGGCTGGGCTGACATTGAATGTAGGATTAGGGCTTGTACCCTGAGGAAACCACTGAGATTGCACTACAGAGGAGGTCACTAAAGCAATCTGAGAACTGCCGAGTGCCCCTGGGCCACACTTCCAACCACAGCCAGCAAGGCGCTGATGACCAAGGCTCAAGGTAGCAACTAAAGGTAAGCTCCGACTAAAAATGGTGTATCATGGGAATTCAGAAGAAGCTACACTGTCTCACGACTTTTCTCAGCCATATCTTAATCCTAAATTTTTCCCCTCGTACCCAGGATCTCCCAGCAGCCCTAACCCCCGCGCAGGTCAGTGCTCTCTCCTGGTCCCCACGCTCACTTCCAGCTGTAGCTTGTGCTCGTTTAGTTCATAGGTCTCTACCAGCCCAAACTTTAACCTTAACACATGTCTTATCCTAACTCAAAACCAGGTTTTATTTTTTTGCTCAACTGTACATTCAAGCTAAATCCTCACAAAATTGTTGCCATAAAAAAAACATCATGTCTTGGCTGTCCCAATTGCAGCTGATGTTCTGTATTCAGCTCATTGTGGGTCTCTGCACCAATGAAGAATACAAAGAGCAAATGAGAATGAGACGCTACACATGCAATCTGTTTCCTCCAGGGCAGGTTGACTGACCGGTGAAAGCCACACGTGTTTGTGTTACAGACTGTAAACCTTCAACACCGCAGGAGGAATCAAAAGTGAAAGCAATTATGAACGGGGAAGGCAATTCTCTCACCCACCCCACTAATGCATAACGATAAATACATCCAAGTGTCCTTTGCATAGAGGCTATACTGGGAGATTTCCCCCCCCCAGTCCCAAAGTGGAAGCTTTCCATCTCAGATGGTGCACTGTAGATCTGGTCAACCACACTTTTTTCCCCAACTCTCTGAGCAACAAACAAATACCACCCCGAGACTCGCATCCTGCCCTTCCTTCCACTGCCACACGGCCCTGGAAAACGGGCAGCTGCTGTAATGCGCTGCTCAGGGAGAAGACACGAAAGGTCTCCTGACCCTCCTTGTATTTTCGGGCTTTACTCCCGGGATCTTGATCCTCAGCGTGTTTGGAAGCAGAGGCAGCCGAGATGAGTCCTGCACACAGGTAACCCTTCCCAGCACTCTTCGCTCCCGTAGAAGGGCCGTACTCTGCTTTTTCCCTCCCACCTCCAAGCTGGGAAGATACTGTCATCCACGTGGGATGGTGAAGCATACAGGTCTTGAATGAGCAAAAGCAAGGAATATTTTAAAGCCTGATTTCTGGGAAAGCACTTATAAATTGAAGACTTACAAAGACTTGAACTTGTCTACAGAGGTTTGTAGAGTCCAACTGTTCAGGTTTGTACAGAATATGGGTAAGGTAATCCCCAGACAAGCGTTGGCTCCCTCCCACCGCTGCGGTGAGCTCCTGCCGTGCAAAACCATCCTTCCACGGCTAGGGGTGGGTGGGAGCTCCGCTCCCCACTGCTCCGAGGTGGCCACAGGCTGCTGCTCCCTACCAACCCAACCGCTCTGCAAGCAAAAATGGCACGAGGACATCACCCTACAGCAGCGCACGAGTGTGTGTGTTTATCTGCATTTGTCTGTGCGCGCACCGGGGAAGTTAATTTTAGTTTCACGCCTGAAATTCTCCACTGCTCGAGCTACACGGTCTCCTCTGCCTTCAGTCCGTGTGTAGCGAAGATCAGGTGAAAAACACCATGTCTGTATTTTCCATGGTAAACCACAAGGGGTTTACATTCACATCACTGTATTTGCAAACAAGCAACTTCTGCATGCACAGAATCCTGTTTCATTTGAAACCCTCACCCCCAAAGTGTCTTACGTTAGAGCGCGTTCAGAAAAAAAAAAAGAAAGTTAAATTCTCGACCACAAGCAAAAAACCTCACACTGGCCCCACTGTATCCTGTGTGCCATTAGCGAAATAGGAGCCTGTGTTTTGATTTCCATGCCATGTTGTCTTTCTGGTCTGGCTAGGGTTGGTCTAGACTGTATTCTGAACAGAAGGAGAAGTTAATCCTTCACCTCCCTCCCCCTGCGCATCTCTGCGATACGGGATGAGCCCGGGCGTTCTCAGGCACAGGAGCGGGAATAATCACCCTCCAGGACCGCACATTAATTTGTTCTGCTCTGTTCCTAAATTCAGTCTCTCTTGCTTCAATTATCGCTCTTGTTTTCCACCCAACCCACAGCATGAGACTTTGCAGGATGGGTGGTTCAGGCTCCAGGGCCCAGATCCCAATTCCCCACCTCTGCTCCTGCCTTCCCGTGCCATGGGAGCCCTTTCTTCGCTCTATACGTTGGCTAAAGGACGGGAAGCAAACCCAGGGCTCTAAAAATACTTTTTACCACCCAGACACTTCGTTATATTGCTCTCTTTTTAGCAGGTGCATTCAACAGAAACATTCGACTGAGGGAAAAGAAGATTAATCCGTTTGTGAGTGACCAGATGCTCTCGTTAGCACTGGCTGCTCGTCTTTTCCTCAGAAAGTTGCACCACCGAATCTGGCTTGCCCACATTCTTTGTAGGTAATGTAATCCTCATTTAAAAGAGAGTCTGGGGCTGTCCAACGTCACTTGCTGCCTCCTTTCCACAAATAGCAGTGCAAGGCAGAAGATGCAGAAATTAGACTTTATCATTGCGCTCTACGACACGGCAGAGGCTCAGTTTACCACGACGGAAGTGAACTAAAAAATGGGGACAAATGAGCTGAATTCCTCATCCCAGCTCCTGCAGCATCAGCACCGTGGCAGCTCCAGGGGGCGATGCCCAGCGTTCGGGGACAGGATGAATTCGGGATACACCCGGCCCTCGCCGCGGCTCCAAGTACCTCCCCGCGCGCTCCCTGTGAGTAATGAGCATTATACCCTGCCGACTCATCCATTACTCACGGGTGAATCCACGCGTGGCGGCTTGCAAATGAAACATATAAAGACATTTTTATATAAATATCTATCTAAACATGTTGCTGAGACCATTAGCTGGACTGAAAAGGAAAGTACTGGGCTCGGCCACGTTAGCACTCTGTTCGCCGGGAGGGCGCAGGAGTTATTCCCGGCGTTTCCAAGGAGTGGCCCACCGCTCGGCTGATGGATCGTTTCCAGGCATTTCCACTCCTACCTGTGATTACAGCAGCTCAAGCTTCCCCCCTCCCTCTCTCCGGGCATGTTTTTGGGCGACCCAGCAGTAGCTCGGATCTCCACGCCTCTGTGAACCCGTTGCTTAAGGGAGCAGGAGAGCAGAGACCAATATCCAGCCGCTCTCGGCATGCTCTGCTCATCATTTAAGAAGCAGGGCTTTAAAAAATACATCAGAGTAGCAACATTTTGCTCCTTTTCTGCTCTCTCCTGATCCAACGCTCACGGAACGTGTTATGTCTTCACCAAGCGCACGGACGGGCAGAGCGATGCAGCCCGGTGAATCACCCTAACTAGCGCGCTACGTCCTACAACCAAAGTGACGAACCCGACAGCCATTTCTGCTGCATAGGGAAGTTGGGACATTCCACACGTATGAAACACTGAGATTGAAACAGTTGATATAAAATGGTCCTTCCATAAAGCTGATCAAGAATACGCCAGGCTACAGCGCAGGGCAATGGGCTGCGGAAGCAGCAGCACCCCAGCGCGGTACCCGAGGATGCTGCACCAGCACCGACCTCATGTGCTCCCCTGAGAGCACATCCCCCGGGATACCGGTGTCACTGGCTTAATTCCCTGTTTCGTAAGCACCACTGTGCTGCCGCACCTCCTCCCTTCACGTGGGATCTACCTGCTGTCACCGCGCCAGGAATGGGAAAAGGGAGAGGACGGAGTGGCCCGGAGACGCACCCGGGGAGCGAGGACTCAGCACCGGGCGGCACAGGGATGCGGGAGAAGGATGCGCTGGAGACACAGTCCTCTGCCCCAGGAAGATGCCAATAAATACCCCCACTGCCACCCTGACCCGTATCTTCCCTCAAGGGGGGAATTCCTCTGAGGACTGGGGAAAACCCACAGCATCACTAGGTTTTCTGGGAAGGCTGGAGGACAGAAAAGGCACCTGCCTTCATTCAAGTCTCTAAAACCTTAGAGGCTTCTCTGCCAGCGGAACATCAATGGAATAATACGGAGTGGTTTGTGGGATTGGGATAATTTTCTGTAGAGGTATTTTGAAAAAGCAGGATCACCACCACCTGGCAATAGTGTGAGTCAAAGGTACATCTGAAATCCTCTTCAACTGCAGAAGAGGTGCTCTTAACAAAGTGAAGAGGTTAAAAGAAGATACATTTACAGCTGCTTTCCAAAAGAAAGTAGTTAACTCTTTTTTTCTTAATTCAGGTGGATGAGCATCAGTAAATGGCTTCAAACAATGCTCATGTTGGGTTCCACGGTTGTCACCGTGTGATTTCATGATGCAATTCCAAGACTGAAATGAAATACTTGTTTTTTTAATGTTAGTCACGCAACCTTCCTCTGGGATCTGAATGTCAAGCTGGGTCAAGCTCTCTCCTTCCTCCACACGGTCACCAATTCTAAGGAATATATAGGTCAAATTCTACGCAGACGCTCCTGTAAAGCTATTATTTCAAATTATATGTCAATTACGTATGTTGAATTTAGCAACTCTTCCTTTTAAATGCAAGCTTGCTTGAAGACTTTAAAACTCTTGGTATCTGCAGTAAAACATTTTGCCTTACAGTCGTCCTGAATCCAGACAGGACCAGCAGTGAGAGAAAGTTGTCTTCTTCAAGCAGCAGCGGGGTGGCCTTTGAGATCTATTTCTGACAGTCACAAAAACTCAGCCAACAGAAAATCTCAGCACCACAATTACTCCTAACACCAAAAGGGAGGCAGAGGACTGAATGGACAGAAAAAGTAATGACATTTTCCTCTAAAAGAGGAGGTGTTGATCTAGAGCTTTCTGCCTCTTTGGCGAGAACCTTTACCTTCAAGAACACAGAAAAGTCGTAGAGCGAAAAAAGCCGTGTTCGCATGTAACTCAGGTGGAGCTGGGGAGGCTGCATTAGAGTTAGGATCTAAAGAAAACATTAAAGAATCATATTCCTTGTTTTGCATAGGGCAGTACACATGAAAAAAAAACCACCTAAAGCACAGGAATAAGCATAATTCATTTTCTTTCACCTAATCTGGTCATCTGCAAAGAGACCTGGATAGCATTACACACACGGCAAACCAAAACTGTAAGAACCCAAGCGCAGCCGCTGATTTGAACAATTAAATGAAGAAATTCAAGCAGAATGAGATGGAGATGAAAGAGAATTTCTGAACGACGCCGTTCGGAGTCGTTTCGCAGGCCTTCGCGGCATCACGTCCTGCTTGGCTCCGGCAGCAGGACACGAGGTTCTCCCACTTCTGTATCTGCCTTCAGAAACCAGAGATTGTAGCTTTGTGGGTTAATTAACTAGAACTCATTCTCTTTTATTATTGAAGCACCGTACTGACCAAACGGCAAAAAATCCGTGGTTGATCCAGCAAGGAAAGACCCATTTGAAATGTGGACAGAGTCAAAGCGGGGGGCAAAGGCGCCCCCGACTTTCCCAAGGAAGATCCCATTTAGTCTGACCGTCTGACTGCCCTACACTTAGCGCGCAGCGGATTGCAGCTCCCGGTGAGTCTGGAGAGCGCACCGTACGCCCTGCCAGCTCCCACACCACGGGAATCACGCCTTAGGATTTTCAAATTCAAAACATGCGGGAAAAAATACCGCCAAATATCAAAATACTGCCAAATATCAAAATACTTTTGATACCGCTGAGGTCCCAAAATGTCTTCGGGACGGGGATTTAGCGTTCCTCACTGNCTTAGGATTTTCAAATTCAAAACATGCGGGGAAAAAATGATCCCTTTTGATAATGCTGAGGTCCCAAAATGTCTTCGGGACTGGGATTTAGCCTTCCCCGCTCTGTCTGTGGATGAAGTCCTCCCCCAAGTGCCAGTTGGCAACGTCTGGAAGAGCCCTGGCCCGTTGCAGCCATGAGGTGCAGCAGGGTTCTCACCTGGGAACGTTTCGGACAGGTAATGATAAAGAAAACAATGATTTTCGGCGCTCGGGGCAGGTTTTTTCCACGTCCGTCAGAGGTGGAGGTGTCGGGCATGTGAGCAAGTGGAGAATTCACGAGCTAATTTAACAAAGAAAAGGAAGTTTGACAGGCTTTGAGGTAAAGTCAGTTAAAGTAATGGTATAGCACTGAGGTAAAATAACCGAAGATATGAACTCCACATCATCCTAATCTCTGTTTTATCAATTGCATTGAAAGAGGCTGAGAAAAAAGAGCCTATGCCTCATTCTGTCAGAAATAGACGTTTTTTGAGTCTAGAGGGCTGGCAACACACCATTTGAAACGTCGCATCCTACGGAGGAGCTGAGCTGCTGGAATATCCTTCAGTTTATGACAAATTTTAAAATGTTATGAATAGCTAGGTGTGCTCAAGAAAGGCATAGGAGCGGTTGCTGTTGAGATTCAACAGGAGTTACGCAGCAGAGCCCTCTGAGTACCCACTCAACAAAGCTTTTATCTATCAAACCAAAAAAATTTACAAAGTCCTTTATCTTGCAGGTATAAATCCATCACTTGCAAGTACAAATACACACAAATAATGTCATGCACAAATTGCTGGGCTGGTTTCGACAAGACCATCCATATATGTGAAATCGTTTACCTACGTGAGCACCTGCAGGTCCGAGCCTTACGCAGAACGGAGACTTTGGGAGCGTTGCCCATGGAAGTGGAAGTAACCATCAATTTAGCAACGCAAGGCATTTCTGGGCATAAATCTTTAGTGTCCATACAAATCTTCCAAGACCTGAGTTTTTAATAACTAATATATAGGTTGTGCTGCTTGGACTTTGGTACTCTCTCCGTGGGACCTTTACCCACTGATGGTGACGCTGTCCCAGTTGAAACCTCCCTCGCAGACAGGTTGTGCAGCGTAAGTCACAACTTGTATCACAAGCTTATCCTAGACAGCCCGTATTCATTATTTGAGAGAATTACAGAAGTGAAAAGGGATTAAACCAATAAAATAGGCAGACATTAAACAGCCGCCTTCAGAATTTTATCTAAAAACCTACGCTATTTTTAGAGAACGATACCCTTTGTGATGAGCATGTTAACCGTGGTATGGAAAGGAGTGAAGAATTACATCTCTGAATTGTATCAGAGAATGACACTCCCCGCAACAGAAGTCTGTAGGTTAGGAAAAAAACGCCATAAAAAGATGGTCTGGGATCCTCTGGGAGTCTTGCACGTGGACACATCCTACCTGGAAGTCTGTTTCTTATGAATCTGAGGACACGGCTCTTTTCTGGAATAATTTACAAGCAACAAGAATAGCCAAAAAGTAGGAAGAGCTGCTGCTGGAGAGAAAGAGCAAAAGTGGATCACACAAACCAGGGGAAAATGCGGAACCCCGGGATAACGACCGCTTCAGGGCTTTCCCAACTGCCGACAGGACGCAGACCGTGCCCATGCCGATGCGCGGCGGCCGAACACCCAGCCCTAGCCACAGAGGTCTACCCAGGGATGTCACTCCCGCTCCGAAGCTAAAGAAAACAGATTACCCACCAGCAAAGAGACCATTTTTGCCACTAACGTGTTTTGCAAGTGTAGGACACAGCACCCCCAGCTTCTGCCTTTGCTTGTCATTTTGCGTGCACCGCAGCAGATCCAATCCTTTCCTGATAAGATAAAGCCTTTCTGTGCGGCGCACCAGGCAAAATTGTAAGGCAAATTGTAAATGCAAGGGTTATAATTTATTTACGTACATTAGAAACCGGCTAATTTGCACCAGTGACTAGATACCCTATTGGAGGTTTTCATATTTTATGAATCAGCAAGCAAGCTAATGAACAAACAATTAAGGAGTGAACAAAGAAAGGCACTTTGTTTGTTACTTTTGGTGAGCTCTAATAATATGCTGTATTAGGGAAGACGTTTGGTTCAAGTGATGCAGTCTAGACAGTAACCCGCACCGTGCGCTAAGATATTTTAGAAGAGAAGTGCAATGGCTGCGAGGGAGGGCCGCGGAGCCCTTGCGCGCGATCCGAACGCCGGTGGGCGAGAGCAACAGGCAGGCAGGGAATTTCTGTCCGATGGGATGAGCGGGAGCCGGGAAAAGAGGAACGCTGCCTCGAAAGGTGCGGGTTTATATCCTTAAACACCGCTGCAGGTCAGCGAGCAGGCGGCTGTTATTCGCAGAGAGAAAAATCAGTGCGTTTGGAGGAGGTAGGGAATAAAGCGATCCGCGCAGGGTGCTGTTGCGCGGATGCCGCGGACGATGCGCGGGCGGTGGGAGGGCTGCGACGCTCAGCTCCCCGANGCCATCCCCCCCCCCCCTCCCCTGCCCCTAAACCACCCTTACTTTCAGCCCAGCCTGGTCCTCTCCACCCCCGGCAGGAAGCGTGGCACATCTGCACCCCACCGAGCACCCGGCGGCGAAGGCACTTTGCCTTCCGGTACGGTGCCACCGGTGTGGAGGCTTCACACGAGATGCGCGCGGGGGGACGGCTGTCCCCCGGCCACCCCGAACCTGCCGCCCAAAAGCGGGGACCAGGGCTGCGTGCCGGCGGCTCGGCTCTGCTGCCCGAAATATCCCGGCCGGCAAACGAGCCCGGCAGCTCCGCCAAGCCACCGGCAGCTCCAGCTCGCCGGCTCTTTTTTTTTTTTTTTTTTAGGCCAACTCTTAAAGCTGGTAAACACTTGGACTCGTCTGACAAAACATTCGAGCAGGAGGAAATGGGGTGTGTGCAGAAATACTCCATTACATATTGTAATGGCAGACATTAATTCAATGTTAATAACACTTTGCACTTTTCAATCACATATTCTAAAACCCTTTAGATAGGTGGGGAAGCATTTGGCTGATGATTACTGGGCAGAGCCCAAAGGTGTATTCTTCCCTTAGGCAGGAGGAGATGAAGTGACTTGTCAGAGTGGCAGAGCTGGGAAGAGAATCTACATCTACCCATTTCCAGACCTACATTCCCATCTAGTTGCCAGAAAGAGGAGTTAATTTAAATATTACCGTTTGCTGACCTACTTACAACGCCACCATCAAAACTTGGAAGCCGTGATCAAGTCTATTCCCCTCTATACTTGGGCTTTTTTAGGATAACACTATCTTTGAAGTACGCCTTTCAGCTGCATTAAACAGACGGATCATTATTATTTGCTCCACTTTTCTTAACGAGTCCCTGTTTGCTGCGCTTCAGCCGCTGCAGAATTCGGATAGGCTCTAGCTCAGCCTCGCAACCCTTAAAAACACCTTCCCGGCGCAGCGATTGCTGGCTGTTGGTGTCACCCTACGGCCACCGTCACACCTTGCCCATGGAGCCGGCGGTACCCGCAGCCGCAGCGCCCGCGCAGAAAGAGCAGTTTGTGACTGTTTGTCGTCTTCCCCTCAGTTTTCTTTCTAAACAACCTTCTCCTTCCTCAACCAGCCCATTTTCGGTACTTAGCGGACCACTTTGTCACCTTTTATTTGCCAGCCTTCCTCCCCTCCACCAAAACCCCAAACCCTTTCCTGCTCGCAGAGAGAACTACAGGCGCAACCAAATGTCAATAACCACAGCATGAAACATGAAAGACGAATTCAAAACACACGCTGTCTCCTTCCCGGTGGCCGGCATCACCCATCACAGCTCTCCTCCTGCGGTTTCTCGGGTCCCGATCCCCCACAGCCCACCGGGCATCCCGGTACCGGGCAGGACAAAACCCCACCGGAGGTTTAAGCCGCTGCTCTAGATTAAAAAGCTGATAGTGAAAATTTGAAGTAAGAGGACAGAGGAAATGGTCAGCGCTGTGCCCAATTTCGAGGGCTGACCAGTGCTTCCTAAGTAGGTCACATCACGCGGAGGAGAAATCACTGTCGCCTGAGCCCGCTGTCGCTGAGCTGCCCCGAGGTGCCCCCCCCGGGGTACGGCCACCCCGACCGCGCTCCGCTCGTCCTACGCGCCACCCACGAGCGTACAGCCGCGGAAGGGCGAAATCCCAATTGCAACGCCCGGGGCGCTTCCAGCCCGAGAGAACCGCCATCCCCAACCCCGCGTCGGGGTTCCTCTCCCTGCGCTCGCCTGGGTCGCCGGGAGCCGTTAGACATCCTCAGCCCCGCCGTAACCTCACACTACACAAACTGTTTACAGACATTTTTATCGAGGTGCACCAGGTGTGGATGCGGTTACCGACTTTGAGACTGTTTACCTCATCCTCCTTTCTGCATCACATTGTCACAGACTGTACATAAAAATCAGATAACAATGGTACTTCGGTCACAGCCAGCTCAGCCTCTGCACACTCGATGCACACATGCACCGGGGGGACGCGGTGCACGTACAGCCCTCGCAGCAAACCACACACGAGCTGGTGCAATCAAGTATCTGCCTTATCTCATTTTTTGCTGAAGTAAATGACACTGACTATTTTTTTTATTTCTTTTTTTTTTTTTTTTTTTTTTACCCTTTTCAAAGCTAATACACAAATGACAGGATGTTGTTGAAGGAAAATATGAGCTTTCATAAGCTATTATTATTAGCACATGCGCACCTCTCTGCCGCTTTGATCTTACTGTAGGTTCGTGTTTATTCCTCCCGACTCTGTACCGGCTGAACTCAAACCCCATGTCTGCTCCGATAGAGATCACGAACAATTAAAGTTGGATTTGTTAGCCACAACATCGCGGAGCCAGAGCTACGGGATAATTACAAGGGTGACATTCGGCCGAACACACTATATATAGTTTTCCCAAAGTCTCTCGGCCGTGACGAGGTGTTTGCTGTAAAACGGAAGGGTGGTAATGTGTACTGAATAAGCGCTCTTTGATATTTCGCATGTAAGTTAGAGCATGTTCAGGTTTTGTTTGCAGCGGAACTGTGCTTCTCCCATTGTTTTCCAAGCAGAAAAAAAACCCCTCACCCCGACAATGGTCAAAAAAGCCATTCACAGGCTGCCTTAAAAACGGTGTCAAGGATTCGCAGCCACCTCAGCCGGCTTCAGTGACCAAATAAGTTTATGTATATTATCATATATGGGTTTTTTAGCACTTCTGCTGGCAGCGCAGAGTCCAAAGTGCTGCAGAAAAGTAATTCCCAGGGTGTTTCTGCTTCGGTCATTTGGGGAGTTGTTTGGCGAGTGCCAATCAATTACCCGTCCACAGCCTCACCGAAGGTGGGGGAGTTGTACAGACAACACTCAGGGCATGATTCGGTGCTGATGCACAGGAAGAAAAAAAAGAAAAAACTAAGTTGGCTTTTAGTCCCCGGACTAAACGTGCAAGGCCAGCAACCAGAAACGAGCAGGCGGCTTTGCAGCGAGCAAATAAAATGTTATAAATTATAAATGTTATAAATTAAGTCCTGGAGACTGCAGTACCTGGCAGGGTTCGTTTGCGCCTGGTGCTGTACGGGCTGAGAGCAGTTAAAGAGAAGAAAGTAAGAGGGATGGGACAGGTGATTCTATCCACTGGCTTTACGCACGATTAGATGATAAGTTTAGGCAGTCTGTGTTCAAAGCCCGGCCACCCTCTAAAACACCAGCAGGCCGCCCAAGGCAGCACGCGGGGATGACGCGCTGCAGCTGTGGGAGACCCGTGTTTGGAGGGGGGACTCGTCTGTCTGTCCAGCATCTGCTGCTGCTACTGCCCATGTGCCTCCTTTGTCCTCACAGGGCAAACGGACATGCATTAAAAATCATAGAATCATAGAATGGTTTGGGTTGGAAGGGACCCTGAAGATCATCCAGTTCCACCCCCCTGCCCTGGGCNAACCTGCGCCAGGGGCTCACCACCCTCACAGCCAACAATTTCTTCCTAATATCTCATCTCAATCTCCCTTCTTCCAGTTTGAAGCCATTCCCCCTCATCCTATCCCTACATGCCCTTGTAAAAAGTCCCTCCCCAGCTCTCCTGGAGCCCTTTTAGGGACTGGAAGGGGCTCTAAGGTCTCCCCGGAGCCTTCTCTTCTCCAGGCTGAACAACCCCAACCTCTGCAAAACGGGGTGTACTTGTGTATTTTTCAAACCTCACTCAGCTCATTGACCCCAGAAGGGCCACGCCGGCGTTCCACGCTGGTGGCACGTGAGGGCTCGGGCTCGTGCAGAGCGCTGCCACCGAAGTCTCAGTGGATGCCACCAGGTTTGGAGGTGACACACGCAGTGGCAGGCGGCTTGCGGCGTTGGCACAGGTCCGCTGCCAAAGCAGATGCTCTTTGTATTGGAGGGCGATGGGAGGCTGTGCGACAGGAGCCTCAGGAGGCTGGAAAGAGCCGCGTGAAAAATACATTGGGGGGAAAAAATTACATCGGGAAATAAATTACATCAGGGAAAAAAAGAGATTCTCGATGAATGTTTTTGTGAAAATTCTGACCTGGAGAAAAATGTTACCTGTTCAATGTTGAAAAACAACGCCAACGGAGCACGGGCAGTGTTTGAAAAATACCAAAGACAAGAAGTTCGCAGAACTCTGAAAATTCCCCGTCAGCCCTAACGACTGTGGAAAGGGAATGGGGAACGGCAGCAATCGCAGGAGACAGCGGCTGCCAGCGCTGCTGAGTGATATTTACATCAATGTCCTGCCAACAATACCATTACTGGATTATCAGGGCGGATTAAGCCTTTAGCCAATTACCCCGACTGGTAAATTGTAGATTGTCTAGACTTTTTCATGTTCAACAATATGCATGAAGTTTCTCTTTATCGCTAGAGCATCACACGATGCTCTTGTGGGCTGTAATCCTGCGCTTCCCCGGGAGGTTCAGGTGAGCCCTGCCTGCAGCTCTGGGTTGACTTAGTGCGGCCCTGTGCACAGACAGATTTATTTCAGACGGGATTCTCATAAATTCAGAACGACTTCCAAATTTCTTGCCTAGGAGATCAAAGAGGCGAGCATTTGCTTCGTGCCATCTGTGGAGCTGCTCGACAGGGCAACGCGAGTCTGGGGAGGGGGGAGGAGAAGGGAAAAAAGAAAGTCTCGGAGATTATGCCCTCAAAAACAAGCTCAAATGCCACCCTCACATTAAAAAGCACTGGTTGGCAGTAACAATTAATTTCTTAACTGAAACCCGCCCAACTGTGTCCAAGGGTTTTAATTTGCCTATTGCTACAATATGCAAGGGAGCTGGCAGTAATGGATTTGCAATTAAAACTAAAACTGGCAAAGAAATCGCAAAGCTGGCAAAAGAGCTAATCTGCAAGCCATGATCACAAGATTACAAAGTGTTTATGCACATGCTAATTACCCGAGCACATAGCTGAGAATGACTTGTAGGAGAGAATACTGGGTTTGCGTGATCCAAATCCCCGGATCCGCGCGGCCAGCCCAGCCGGCACCCCACCGACGTCCCACAGCTCCCGCCGGCCGCGGAGCGCGAGGGACATCGCCGCGGTCCCCGCCTGGAAGCGGGGAGAGGGACAAGGGACCGCCAGGCAGGGTCGCCCCGCTGCCATCCCGCAGCGCAGCCGGGGAAGGACGGCGATCGCCCCTCGAGCAGGTAAACGCCAGCGGTCAGCGGGAGGCATGTCCTTGACCACAAGACGGAGCCCATCGGTGTGAAATTAAAGTCGCCCTAATAAACTAGCACCCAGCCATTCACCATATGTGCTCTCATCCTGCTGTCTCTCGGCTCCAAAATTAGTTATTCCAGCAGGTCCCCGGAGAGCGGCGGGTTGCAGAGCGCATGGCCCCGCGCCGCAACCACCGAGGGCAAAGGTGCACCGACCGCCACGAGCGCGAAACCCTTACAAATTACCTGCAACGGACAGGACGGGAAGGGAAAAGGACTTAAAAGTGATCAAACGTCTGTGCAAATAGCTCATAACAGAAAGTGACAGTGGTCAGGGGCACCGTGAAGAGCAATTTTGAACCACAGGAGAGAATTTCAAGGAGAAACCAGAGTGGAAGAGTAGTCCCAGAATAAAAGGCTGCTGGGAAAACTGAGATTCTTTAATATATAGGATTAAGGATTGCCAGTATCCTCAGGGAGGAAATGCAAATGGGGTTCAGACCATTTTTTCCATAAAAATTAGGAAGGAGAAAGAATAGACTTTGAAGTTCAACATGTTAGTAAATGAAAGCAACAGCAAAGGAGACACAAAGAGAAAGCAAGCCCTGGACGCCTAGAATTATGTCTTAAACACTTGGTACTGAAAGACAGAACCCGAGGTGATGAGGAGACTTCCCTTCATGCCGCGCACAGATCCCAGAAAATCTCTAGATTAGAAACTGCCTGAGAAAAAAGTGTTGCACAACAAAGGTAGGACGGAGTACGGCATTCAAATGGGTTTCTTCGTGCCTTATTCAGCCGACCCGGGCTGACGAGGCTGCGAGGAGCACATCAAGGAGGACCCAGCGCGTATGCCAGGCTGCTCCCGGATGCGCAGAGCGGAGCAAGGATTTCTGGATGGTGCTCTTTTGGGTCTGTGAAATGGTGGCTGGAGTCAACGTGGAAGGAGGTGACAGGTAATGGACATCTATGGAGAAATCAGAAATCCATTGGGCACCTCCACAGACAGGGGCTGATCATTTCTGGCACCCTCAAGAAAGCCGGATGGTTAGTCCAGGCTGCAGGGAGGTGGAGAAGGACCAGAAGGACATTGTAAGGATGCACAGCAATAGTCATTGCTGGCTCTGGCAGAGGGATGGATGGTCTTTGTGGTGTCTTCTCGGAGGTATCAATGGCTTTGCTCGATTCTGGCCTAGAAGGGCAATTTGTATTTGGCTGATGGTCATTCCAACCCGTCTACTTGGGTAAGGCAGTTACAGAGCGAGTTCAGCCCATCGTTACTGGTGGCCGTGGAATGCCATGTGTCAGGAAATGGCATCCGACCATCATCGATGCAGATAAGCGTTACGGAGTTAATTAGTTCTATGAAAAGGGTGGTTCAAGGGGGAAGTGGAGATTAATTTATCCATCCCTACCTGTACTGCACTGTCAAGCAGTTAATGGTACGTCCAGCTCTTGGGGCAACTGAGTGGAATTCAGGAGTCCATGGCATAGAGGAGATGACCCACCATGATAAAGAGGAGGCGATATAATGTTGGGTCCTTCAGACTATAAACTCTATGACTCTACAGCTGTTCCTTGCTCCAAGTGAGATGTGTAAGAGTTTAAAGGATATAACAGAACCACAAAGTCTTTTGTTGGAGTTGGGGTTTTTTTTGGGTTTGTTTGTTGGTTTTTTTTAAATACATTTGGGAGAAATTTTTCCTTACATCCAGAGATTTGGTTGGCCTCTCTGTACTTGCTAGCCAGCACCTAAGCCAGGCTCTGCTGCCGGGGTCTGCCATGCTGCCTTTCGCAAGGAGAGCCCCAGATACAACTGTTGCCTATTTAAAGTCATCTACAAACCAGTTTAATAAAAGCTGACTGCATCTGCTTCCATGTTATTAGTTCTGCCCCAAAACTCTGTTCCTGGCAACACAATGTTCCACGCTAATGAGCCAAATCTTCCCCTCCCATGGCAGTACTCCTAAACCTCCACACCATTCAGTTCACAAAGTTACCACCCTGTTTTTCCCTCGGGGGAGGGAAGGATTGCAGCTGCAGAGGGGGTTCTTCAAATAATATGAAGGCCAAAGATCTGTGGGAAAATCTGCTCTCAGACAAATAGCACTTGGGGGCATCTGCAGAGAGAACCAGCCCCTCTTTACTTCTGTCTGGGTCCCACGTCCTTCTGGCAGCGGAGTTTTTTATGAACCGGGCTGCCATTAATCCCCTGCCAGTTCCTACACCCTACCATCCTCTGTGGGCAGACAGCGCAGAGTGGGAGATCATGCTGCAGGGAAGTGGTATTTACTTCAGCTGGATTTTGCGGCTTCATGGGAGAGTTTCTACTCGGGGCAGTTATTTCTCACCCGCTCCTGCTGCAAGACAGAGGGATTTGGTGTGGACTAGGACGACTTTTCTCAGCTCCTTTTCCAGCGTATTTTCACCCGTTCTCGCCACTTTTCCTCCCCGCAGCGCCGAGCGCGAGATAAACAGCGAGTCGAGGTTATCGCGCTGTAGCGCTGCTGCTCACATTAAAGAGAAATCAGATAACTCTCATTACCTAACTGAAACTCGCTGCTAGACTTTTATAGAGAAATGATAACGTCTGCGAGCTGGAGGACTCTGCTGCCCGGGCAGACACCCCACGGCACCCTGGCTGAGCTGGGAGGGGGGCTGCACCCCGGCTCTCCCGCTCGGCTGCACCCGCCCCTGGGATGCGCAGGTGCCCGGGATGCGGAGATGCCCGGGGTGTGGAGATGCCCGGGGTGCAGAGGTGTCCAGGGCACAGAGATGCAGAGATGCCCACGTGCAGAGATGCCTGGGGTGCAGAGATGCCTGGGATGCCCAGGATGTGGAGATGTCTNATGCAGAGATGCCCACGTGCAGAGATGCCTGGGGTGCAGAGATGCAGAGATGCCCGGGATGTGGAGATGCCCGGGATGCAGAGATGTCTGGGATGCAGAGATGCCCGGGATGCAGAGATGCCTGGGATGCCCGGGACGCAGAGATGCCCAGGATGTGGAGATGCCTGGGATGCGGACATGCCTGGGATGCCCGGGATGCAGAGATGCCCGGGATGCAGAGATGCCCGGGATGCAGAGATGCCTGGGATGCAAGGCAGGGCCCAGCCACATGTGGTTTTGGCCTCCACATGCTCACACCTGGAGCCTCCAGTAAGGAAAATTTAGGCTTAGAAGTTGACACGGGCACGATTGATGCCTTTAATATTTTACAAACGGATGCGCTAGCAAAACGGCCGTCTCTACCCCGTTGTGCTGAGTTTCCTCGTGTTTCTAAAAGTTGGACTGAGCTCCTCTGACCGCCTCCTCTAATGCTTTCTGTTATAAACCTTTCTGCGCCACATGCGACAGCAGCATCTCCCTGGAAAAGATTTCATCCGCTTCTGACTTTGCCTCAAGCCATTAACTGACAAACTGGCAGCTAACTACTGTTAACAAATGATTTCCTAGAGATTACTGTTTAAGTAAAAAAGGTTCCAAGATAAATACACTCATTCTTCATGACAAGGAATTTGAATTATGCATCCAGGGGTTTGGTACGTGTGTCCAAAAACTACGCCGTGCAATCCTGCAGGTTGTTCTCATCAGCATATTACGAGCGGGTAAATAAGAAACGACATTTTGTCCCCGGTTTAATAGCGCGGATTCGCCCGGCGCGTGTATTTGAGACAAGGTGTTGGGCCATCCAGGCATCGTTCCCATCCTAACAACGCCACTCCACGAAATTACCGTTTAGGCTAAAAAAGCGATTTGTTTTTAAAGCAAGAAAAGATGCCAACCGCCTTGAAGGAGTTGTGGTTTTAGGGCCACCTGCAACTTGCTAAAAGATTAGGAAATTGCAATTTGTTTAATATCTTGAAGTAAATGGTCTAATAAGCAGCAGAGCTTACTGTTTTTTTTTTGGCTAGTCCTTCTCTGATCGTTTCTCAAACATTCCCTCTCGCAGCAGCCCATGTTGGATTTTATGGGTTTTTTTTTTCGGTATCGACGCGGTTTTCCCCGCAGTGCTCTCCAAACGTTGCTTACACATGAAACGATAAAGCTTCGAACGCTCCTGGGGGAAACTGAGTCACGGAAAAACAAGCTCCTGGGGGACTGGGAGCAGAAGCTGGGATAAAACCGCGCTTCCCCCGCCGCAGCCCCAACGCGGCGGTTACAAGACTATCCGGTTCCTCCGCTATAAAACTTGGTAACATGCCTCACTTCTTACCTGATTTTGAGAACATCCTGTGTTAACACATAAACAACTGCTGTTACTAATGTCTGTTTATTTGGCTATTTACACGCGTCTGAGAGGGCACCTGGTGCTCTCCGCTAAGGGGATCGCTCGGCTCCGTATCAAACGAGCTGCCGGGGCGCAGGCGGGAGGGGGGCAGCTCCCACCCATGGCAAACGGCAACGCGCCCGCCCGCCACCGCACTGTTTTGCAAAAGCAAATCGGGACGAAGACCCGCGCTTTTGGGTACGGGAGCCGCTGTTTCAGGGATCCTCTGCAGCCCGCCTCATCCCTCGCTACGCGCTTCTATGCAGAGCCACGTATTCGATCGGTACAAAGAGAATATCGTCATTTTAAAACATCTTATTTCGTAAAGTTTAAATATATGCATGTCGTTATATACTATTTCCAATAAATGCCAATAACCAAGCAACCGGCACTGACATATTAGGTAATTTTCTGTCCTCTTGAGTGAAGAAATTAAATTTTCTCTACAACTCTTGTGCTCAAGTGCTGTGAGAAGTCCCAACCAGCGCACATTTAGTGTTTTTACCTGAATTCTACTCCCAGCAGGAAAAAGCACAGAGTTCACCAGAATGGTAAAAAACTTACATTACCAGCTGTAACCCTGGTTTCAGCCATCAAATTAATTATGGAAAACACAAAAGGACTTAGGCATAATGTTAACTTCAAGCCAGAAGTGTTCAACAACTTTTTAGCTTTTTCTAAACATCGCTATCTATTGTATTATACCGAACATATATGCCAACATGAGCCAACATTTAGTCGGAAATACATCCTTAAAGTACTGCTGACCGTGTTTAGAAATCATCCTCAAACCAGGACAACGAAATATATTTAAACTCTGAGGTTTAGCTAAACTTATCATCTTGTCAAGGGGTTCCCACGTCCCCCCGTGCCGCTGTTTCGGGGAGCAAAATTAGCAACAGCAAACGCACTTCTGCGATGGCGTTTTACAGCATTCGATTCTCCAACAAAGAAGTCAACGGATCGAGCAGCAAACTCGAGAGCCCCTTTCCGTTGGAAGGGGACTCCAGAGCTGGATGAGGGAGGAGAGCTGCTCTCGGAGTTAAAAGGCGGCAGAGAAGGGCTGTAACTGCGGCAGTGAATCACCCGGCGACGCGTTGCTTGAAGAGTGTGTGTCCTGCCCCATTACAACCACAGCTACATCTGATTTGAATGAAACTTCAGCCTTAATGATTTTCATGCCAGCTATTTCAGAAGCAACGTCGTTTTCTTCAACACCCTGTTATTTCAGTCGCTACCTCCAAATATTTCGCTCCGATTCCAAAAGCAAACTTATTTTGAGGAAACAGACTGTTTCCAAGGGGCTTTAGAGGGGCCACACGCTTAAAACCCTGGACAGGCTTAAACCGCCGCCTTCAGACATCCTCGTGTGTGAAAGTATACATCTCCACATCCCCATCTCTACTTAGAAAAGAAAAACGCAAACACGAGCTCAGCACTGAAGATTCAAACGTTCTGTTGGGTTTTTTGGTTTTTTTTTTTGTTGTTTTTTTTTTTGTTCAGAAACCTATCCCCATAGTAATGATTTCAAACAAATAACAAGCTAAAACCAAAACACAGCGGCAATAAAATAAAATCTGATGAGCTCTTCAAAAAGATCTGAAGTGATACCGGTTGGCAGGAGCGTGTTGTCTATCCCAGAGCTACGGCAGTTTATCCCAGCCGGGGCTTCGCCGCAAACACACGAAAGCCGGCGGGCTGCATCCTTTCATATCGCGAAACGCCGGCCAAGTTCTGCTCGCCGGCACGAGGAAGCCAATTTTTGTTGTGGATACGTTACTGTGTAATTACTGCAGATTTCATTTACTTTCTCTCGAATGCTACGGCAGATCCCAAGGCCGGGTAGACGGGGCAGCTCCTCGTATTGTCATCCGATGCTCTGGGTTTACATTTGGACAGTTAACCCCACAAACATCAGGGATGTGCGCGTGCGTTGAAGGAAAAAGAAAATATTTCCATTGATAGGAAAAAGGGAAATGTAACTGACACTGTCAACCGCTGTCAAACTGATAGCAAGGAAAGAGTTTGGTGTGAAATAAATAAATAAAGCCGTTTTCTCAATGAAATCAGGGTTAGAAACACGGGGATAAGATCAGAAAGGAACACCCCGGGTTAAGAGACTATCGGTGGGACCAGAACGTGGAAAATTCCATAAAGCACAAATGTTGCTAAGAATATTCAAAAGCCAAAGCTTTCTGTGGGTGTGCATGCATAGAGATGTCAACACAACTATTTCATGATCACCGAAATTGCTACTAGCCTGCATCCTCTCTGAATGGCTATTTTTAGGACCCAGCCTTTCATGTGGTATAATGATGTGGATTTTACAAGAGCATTTATAATGTGTTTCATATGGTGTACAGTCCTGGAGAAATTGCTTTGTATCAGAGAAAGTTAAACAAAAAAGGTTTGGGTGTTTTTTTTTTAAATTTTATTTCTTATTTTATATGGTTGCTTCTGTTTTGGATTTAGGGCTCCTATGCATATTTTAATTTATCCTATGTGACAGCATTGGCCGTCCCGAAGGAATACTCAGCACAGCACGAGGGGATCCCGCAAAACGTCACCGGGATTCCTGAATCCGCGCGTCCCTTTGGACGGTCGGATTTCAGAGGTGGCAATGCCACACCGCGTACGCTATAGCAGGAAGGCAAAGCTCAAAGGCCAACTTTCGACCTCGGATATGGCTGTGTCAGAGGTTGTGCGCTGTCTGCCCCGTCAGAATCGGCCTTTCGTCTTTTCGGGCCAAGTCCTACAAAGCGAGGTTTGTGGAAGACGACGACTCCTCCTCGCTATCTCCGCTCCCGCGCCAGTAATTCCACGGCGGCGGCACGTAACGAGAAACCAACTCATCAGCCCCTCCGTGCTAAGAACAACACATTTTCATGTGGTAGATCTTACGGGGGTTTATTTCCTAAACACGAAAGCAATCTCCGCAGCGCCATCGCCTCACCGTTAGAATAAAAATTCCATATTTCTGATCCTTTCTGGGCATTTTGCTGGAAAGAGCATCTCCCCAGCCCTTCTTCCCCAAGCGCGTTTATAATTGCATCCCCCTCGTGCTGAGTCAAGCATACTTTACGATCCTGGGCTTTCACATTTTGCTTTTGTCTAAGTCCCATCAGAGGAGAACCTCTGTTTACGCTCGTGTATGCTATTCCTCAGAGCAAACCACAGCAGAAAACAAATTCAACGTACAGCGTATAAGTCGAACCACTTAGAGAAAAAAAAAAAAGTCTTTTTTTGGTCAGTCCATGATTACTGCATAGCTCTTCAAGGCAGACGTGTACTTTGTATATTATAGTTCCAGATTCCCAATGGAACAAAGGAGATACTGTTGAGACATTTTTTTGCCTATCATTTAATCAAATGTAAAGTTGTTATAACCGGAGGGGAAAAGTGCTCTAGATTCTAGTATCCAGCTTTACTTTGGTTTCGAAAACTTACCACAGCATTGTTGAGTTTATTGTTTTCTTTAACAAAATACTAATTTTGGGACCCCGTGAAACACAATGAACCAGATTCTTTTCGTTGCAGCTGAGCTGTGTTTAGCACAGAAGCGGCGGACGGCAGAGGAGCGGTGGTTTAAAGGCACTTTGGTGACCTCTCGCCCAGTGCCTCCAGTCAGCAGGATGCTCTGGAGGGGTACCGCCGGTTCTGCTCACCCTCCTCATCCTCAGCATTGACCAAATGTCCCACTTTCTCCATGAACCACCTCACAGAGGCAGCGGTGGTGGAACAGTCCTTCATAACTTTGGGAATGGTTATAAATTATAAAGACCCAAAGGCAAAAATCAGAGAAAGGGCCACAGGACAGAGCAGTGACAAGTTGCTCCGTGAGAAGGTGAAGGTGAGAGCTGTTTGTCCAAGATCACTGGGAGGTGACCAAGAAGATGATCCTGCCGTAATCAAGACTCAGAGGCGCGTGATGTTGCAATCACTTCCTTTAAGAAATGAAGTAGGTGGGTTTGTGAGCCAGCAGCATGTGCTGAACCGGCAGTCCCAAGGCGAGAACGAAGACCTCGCCTGACACCCGCGGAGGGCTCGGTATGGACTTTGCAGGTTCACGCCATGAAACCCTTGCCCTGCCTGGGGGCTGGAGGGAGTCGTGCCCTCCTGGACGGAGCGCCGGCCCAGCCGGCAGACACAACGGGCGTTTGGTCTTTACCGATTCAGTTGGATTAAAACTGGAAAGTAGGAAATGACCAGCTCCGTATCCTGTTACCAACCCTCTGAGTCACCCGTCCTCCTACCAAACCTTTGTTTCATCCTCCAGACGCAGAGATTAATGAGCAAGTATCATGTTATAGCCTATTTTTTTTAAAGGGAGATTTGGAAGAATAGCACGTGAAAGAGCCTGTGCAGGGGGGACTCGCACATCCCACCCTGGCATCAACCCGGGATTTGGTCAGGCTGAGAAGTTTTCCCTCTGCAGTGGCTCTGCAAAGAGTTCAGGAAACAACTTATACCTGCTCTCCTATTTCGGTGCCCTCCACCCACCGTTGGTAAGTGATGAAGTAAGAGCATATATACATCAGGTTGGGAGAGATGCTGACGTAAGGCATCTCCTGGCACCAAGAGGAGCGAGCTGGAGCAGCAAAGGCATGGGAAAGCAAAGACTGAGCAGCAAACGAAAGGAGAGGCGTTACGTGATGGCTGCGGACAGCCCAAAGCCTCGGAAGGGTGGGATGGAGAGAAGCTCCCGCAGTGGCGATGCCCTCTCCAAGAGGACAGAGCTGGGGATGTCTGGCATCTAGACCCTCTTCAAATCAACGCAACAGACTGGAGAAGACAATCTTTGAGGATTTCTTGAGGAATTTGTGCCTCACGTATGGTGCAGGAGATTTTAGTGACTGCACGGCAGCACGTGTTCGATTGTTGCTCACCCAAACACGCCCTGTCCGGCACAGCCTCCCCATGAGCACACACGATGCTCACAGACGCCCGGGTCCCTCCTTCACCTCCTCTACGGGCAATTAGCGAGGGGGCTCAAAGGCCAACCCTTATGAAATGGAGACTAAATTCGGTCTTGCCAAATCACTCACGGCCAAAGGGCAAAGAACTGCGGGTGTGAAATTGATGGCAAGCTGTAGATGTTTCCTCAAAACTGTTGGATATTTCTCAGGACTCGACTGTGCTCTACCAATAACCATCATGTCATGTACAGCCAGACGCACACAGTCCGGACCAGATTGCCATCTTAGGTGTGCAGCTCACACCACCCGTATCCTGAAAACCTGCTTCACTTGCAGATCACGCTAGAGATAGAGAGGGATCCAGCCTGCGATTAGGATCTGGCCCTTCACAGAGGAGCTATGAGAGCAGTCAAGAGACTCATCCCTAAAGAGTCGGCAATGTTTAGGCAGAGGAACACCCGCGTGGTTACTTGAGCAGGTACCTCGGACCAGCAAATGCCAGCACACCCCACCGTACGGATTTGTCAGAGTTTCCACCCGAACGCAGGACTTTATTGGTGCCTGTAGACTCGAGGCAGGAGAGGGACTGGAAGCTGCGAGGCGGCACGCGAGCGCGTTGCAGAGCTCCTCGCCGCCCTCCCGCCGCTCCCCCCTTCTCTCGGTTCAAGCTTTGGATACCAGACCAGCTCTGTTCTTTCATCTTGGACACGTCGTGCGCTGCTAACCCCCAAATCACTTTGTTCTTCGCAGTTAAAATTTCAAAAGTATTAATCATTAACATGGATGAGCTCTGGGAGCTTGGGTTGATGTTAGGTTTTTTGCTTTTCTCTCCAAATTCTCAACCGGTTGAGCTACTAACGCTTCACAAACAGCAACAGTTGGAAGCTCGCAGGAACGGTGCCTTTACCATACATAATCTCATAGCAACTCCCCACCGACAAAGCATCCCGTGCCTGGGAAGCCAGTTCCAGGGTAGCCTGCGAAGGAATCCCAGTGGGAGAGCAGATATTGTTGAACTGTCTGCATCACGTGCACGCTTATTCACATGCAGGGATTTACATAAAGCTTGCTTTTGTTTCCCTGTGACATTTTTCTTACTCTTTTTTTCATTCCAAACAATTTTAAAAATAAGGTTATATTAGACCACACACAGGCAGTGCTGTATCATGTCACTGCTTCTTAAGCAGAACTCTCTAATTTATTTCAAAGGGAAGTTCTGCTTCAAAATTGAGGGTGTGATATGAACTCAGAAATTAACACAAGAATTTTCCTTGGGGGGGAACCGAGGCTGAATCAGACATGCAATAAATGACCTCGGAAGCCCTGTGCCTTGGTACATCCACCTACCCGACATTATGCTTTAATATAAAAAAATTATTTTCACCATTATCCTTTTTTTTCAAGCTAGGTAGAAAAGCTGGAAGAAGTGGATTCGCTCTGGTCAGGAGGGAACAAATTACTCATCTGTCTGTCTGCCAGGACGTCCATCAACAGCCACCGTGCTCCTGGTGCTTTCTGCCGGGAACAGAGCAATTTACGGGGACAAAGTACCGTCCCGGAGAGGTCCTGTAGCGCAAACCCTGCTGCCAGGGAACCCGGCTGGGATGCTGCCGGTGCTGCTGCTCTCCCACAGCAGCAGACACCGCTGGTAACGCGTGGAGCTACCGCGCGCTTGCCGCTGCCCTCCCTCCCCGCACAACATCTGGAGAGGGATGCGGCAGCGACAAATCCCCATCACAAGGCGACTCCGGGGAGTTTTCCCCGCTGGTTTCAACAGGATCGCAACTCGACACAGGAAAAAGCAATACTAAACTATTGCCCCGACGGTGCGAGCTAGGACAGAGAGACTTCGACACAGAAGCAGCTGAGCTGCAGATTTCCTTCCGCCAACTGCTGCGGGGGCAAGAAAGAGCCTCCTCGCGCAGAGGGATGGAGCAGCCCTGGGGGAAGGGGGCTGCAGCAGAAGTAGCCGTGTCCCAGAGCTCAGCCGATGCCGCTGGAGCTTCTGTCCGGCGAAGGGCAGCAGGAGACTCTCAGCTCCGTGCTTTTTGACCTCATGGCAGACGTTTGGGACCTGTGGCCCCAGGCCAGCAGTAACTGCGCTTTCATCTCGCCCTGCCCAAGGGGACGCTTCAAACCCACTCAACGGGAACGGAGCTCGCGGAGCCCCGCGGACCACAGGGAGCAGGCTCTGACCGTCGGCACCGCTTCCGAGACCTGCCATCTCATCCGGGGACTCGAGACGTGCAGAGCTCGGGAAGGTACCACCACCCCTCTGCTCCTACAGGAGCTCTGGTTGGACAACTTAATAATTAAGAAAATTAGGTAGCGTCTGTTTTCCACAGAAATAGAGGCTCTTGGAACGTCTGTTTCTCACACAGACGGAAAGTCCGGTGCCTCGGCTTTATATATAAAACATTTTAATTCTGCCTTCACGCACCTCACACGCTCACTACACGCAACAGAGGTGCGCAGAAGGTGTGAACTGCTCCCCCGAGAGCTCTCCCACCGACGGGAGCGGGGAGACCTCGTGCCCTATATATGGGACAGCACGGCTCATTCCCCTATTTTATAAAGCTATTTACAAAAGGAACTTAAAGGAACTTATAAGCGCTCCTTCTACCATTTAACTACCACATGGTACAAGATATAACAATGTTCAGAAAACCCCCTCGGGTCTAAACTCAATTATACAACTGTAGCAAGAAAAATATTTTAATCTGATCAAAGTGTTAACATGTTTGACCATGTCTGACCTCTAATGTTTGTAACCACCTAAAAGGCTGATGTTCTTACTGAGGATGTACCTTAATTTGATTTAAAGTCATTTGTACTATTTAAAAAAGGATATAGTTTTATGATTTTATATTTCATTTAGCAAAACAGTTCCTCAACTTGTTAATATTCTCGGGAAGTTTCTTGCAGATTTTTAAGCGGCAAATCCTACATATTCCACCCGGGGAAAAGCTGGACTTGGTGAGAGTAGGGAGAGTGAGGAACCACCACACAGGCGACACCCGAGAGCCGGGCGAGAAACGGTTCTCCCGGTGCCTTCCAAAATTTCGAGATTTCGGATGCGGGCAGAGTCTGTGCTGAGATGCTCTGAACGCACTCGACCGAGAACGCGGCCTCCCCAGCCCGGCCAGCCGACCGGGGTTCACAGCACGCTCCCAAAACACGCGACACCCGGGCTCAGCCCGGCTGCCGTGTCCCCAACTCCAGGAGCCCCTTCTCCTGCACACCCTGGCCGCCTCCCAGTCCTCCTTTCTCTCCTTCAGAGCTCTCCTGCCAGTCCAGGCTACTTGTGCACGCTCAAACCAGCATCACTCCAGCTCAACTGCCCTAAACTGGCGTTTGCCACCTGCAGCGAAGGTGGCCCACCCAGCTGAGCATCGAGATCTGCCCGCTGCACGGTGGCTCTTGTCACCTCGCTGGGGACATCAGCCGGGCTCGGCGTTGCTGCTGCTGTCAGGTACCCGGACACGTTCCGTGCATCACTCGGGAGCGACACCAGAGCACGTAAATAACACAAAGTGGGTGTGTTTTGGTAAAAAGCGACAATTTTGGCTGGGGAGACGCGGGCAGCCTAGCAGGATGCCGGGGGTGAGCAGCGTAACAGTTAGCGGGCTGCAACCCCCTGGAGGGAAACAAAGCAAAAGTGATGCTGCTGAGAAAAGAAGAAAGAGG
>VUYV01000010.1:1905900-2158993 GCA_008711295.1 Anarhynchus alexandrinus | reverse complement strand
TCTCCCCGAGCCCCGGAAAGTTTCGCTGGGAGCAGCGGGCGCCGGCGGCAGCCAAAGGCACGGAGCGCCCGGTGCCTGTGTGCGATCGCGGCGGCGCGGCGGCCAAGGGCTGCCGACATCAAAGCGGCCGCCGGGTGATTGGCAGCTGCGGGGAGGGGCCGGGGGCGGGCACACACACACACATGTACACACACACACATACACATGCACACACCGCACACAAGCTCCGACGCGCGGTGACTGCCTTAAAGGGACCGCCACCCCCCCCCTCCCCCGTCTCCATCCTTCGCCACCGCGCTATAGCGGGGTGACACCCCCCACCCCACATCTCCGGTAGGCGGAGGGGGGGACCCCGGTGGTCCCCGCGGTGCCAGCCCGGGCCGGGGTGTTTGGGGGTGGTGTGGGGGGTTTGGGGGTGCGGGGTGACCCGATGGTGGGCAGATCTGGGGGCTCGGCGCAGCCCCCCCCCCGGCTAATGCGCGCACATCTGGACACGGCCAACCTGCGTGTGCACATCTGTGCGCACACGCGTCTCTGCCTGCATGTGGGCACAGGCATGCCTGCATGTACGTCTGTGCAACAGGCACTTCTGCACACACACGCCTGCGTGTGTCGGTGCCTGTTTGCACACGCACAGCTGCGCGCACATCTGCATGCACACATCTTCCCACGCGTCCGCGCATGGCGCTGTGTCCACGCCTCTGCGCGTGCACAGTCTGTGCACATGCATCAGCTCACATCCACATCTGCGCAGCCCCACAGACGTCTCTACAGGTGTGTACACCTACAGACACATCTGTACATGCACGTCAGCGCGCACAGCCACACATCTGGCACACGCGAGCACTCACAGACCTACACACACCAGTGGGATCCACGCATGTCCCCAAACACATCAGCACAAGTGAGCACACAACTGCACACACAAACACACCTGCACACACAAACACTTCTTGGAGGTTGGACTAGATACCTTTACAGATCCCTTCCAACCCAAACTTTTATGATTCTATGATTCTGTACACACAAACACACCTGCACACACAAACACACCTGCATGCTCACACCTGTGCAAGAATCTACGAGCACAGATGAGCAGCACACAACTAAACACAGAGGACAGGAGTCTGTACATGGAGCAGCAGACACATATCAACACATATGTGTGCGCACAGACACACATCAGGATGTGTACATGTGCGCACACACAGACACACATCAGGATGTATATGTGTGCACACACAGAGGCACATCAGGACATGTATGTGTGCACACACAGACACAAATCAGCACGTACATGTGTACACACACACATCAGGACATGTACAGGTATGCACACAGACACACATCAACACGTATGTGTGCACACAGACACATGAGGATGTATAGGTGTGCACACACACAGAGACACGTCAGGACATATATGTATGTGCACACAGAGACACATCAGGACATGTATGTGTGCACACAGAGACACATCAGGACGTGTCCATGTGTGCACACAGACACACATCAGCACATACATGTTGCACACAGTCACACATCAGGACATGTCCATGTGCACACACAGACACACCAACAGGGCTACGTGTGCGCACACACACACGCGTGCACACAGCAGCTGCGTGTCCACGGCGGTGGGTGCAGGCAGCGCCCAGGGGCAGCCGTGGGTGCCCGTGGCAGAGCGTGGCCGCAGCGCGTGACCCGGACCAGGGCAATGCCCGCAGCACCCCGCCGGCACTCCCGCGGCACCCCGCCATCGCTCCTGCAACTCCCCGCCGTCGCTCCCACAACTCCCTGCCGTCGCTCCCGCAACTCCCCGCCGTCGCTCCCACAACTCCCTGCCGNGCACTCCCGCGGCACCCCGCCATCGCTCCTGCAACTCCCCGCCGTCGCTCCCGCAGCCGCGGCCCCTTCGGAGGCACAGACGTGACGTCGGATCGCAGAAAATTATTAGTTTTCCTGAGTGGCCCCGAGGGTCAGGAAACATGAAATTAACGTCTTCGCAGCCAATTTCGAAGACACTAGACACTTCTGTGTCGGCGTCGGAGTTTTTTTTTTTAAGCAGTTCCCATGGAAAAGGAAACTCCCCATCTCTTCTGATCACATACGACAGGTCCTGTGCATGTCTCCGGTAGCTTAAAACAACACACCGATATTTATTTTCCTTAATTAAGATTGCATAAGATAGCCCTGGGTCCTGGAGACTTTTCTACAGACTGTAATGACGCCATGTAAATTGTTTTTTATGACCCAATATACTACATATTGTCACATTCAGCCCTTGAATAGGAAGCTAAAAATCTCGGTCCCTATTTTTCTTGTTAATTAGGTTATTATTACTAGGGATATAATCTCATTACTTTTTGGGGAGGAGAAGAACTAGTTGGAACCACTTTGAAAAGTACTGAATATATTTAAATGAAGCAAAATCCGTCTTTCTGCTAATTGCTGATTTTGCATGACATAGAATTATTGTTCTGATGTAGGGGGCACAGTTTACGCCGGGCTAAAGGAGGTGGGAGAGGGGAAAGGATGCTCTTTGCTTTCTTCCTTCTGGGCTCTCCCGTCCAAACGAAGGAGCGGGCTACCCCATAGGAAACTCCGTCTGCAAATTTCCATTCTTTTAAACATCACAAAAATAAAATAAGCTGCAGCCACTTTGAGTAATAATCATTTGAATGAAATATTTGCTACTTTAAGATTTTTTTTTTCCCTTCTTTCAGATGATCCTCTTGTTTTGCATGTGAAAAAAATCGTCTGAGATTTACAGCCCTCCCAAATGGAGATAAAGCCTTGGCAATGAGTTGGAAACCTGTTGTAATCTGTGATCCAGGAAACAAAGAGCCTCATTAATGCAGAGACTTTGGTGAGCCTTTGATGTTAGCTAGCATAGCATTCACTCTCAGTTCCATTTGCATTTAAACATTCATAAAAACATCATCTCTGCTTCCTTTGCCTTAAGCAATTTAGGAGTAAAGTATAGCTTCTATTTAAAGAAACCCACTGTGGTGAGGCTTAGAATACAAATATCACATAATCTTCAAGCAGAGCAAATATTTTATCCTACATTTCTGGTGGGCACATTTAATAATATTATATTTAAGACCCAAAATAAAAGATCCATCTTATTTTCATTAACCTTACACCGCACATTGGAGTGAAAAGAGAGAAGGGGCCCTGTTAATTCTAAATATACTACATACCGATTTGTGGAAGTAAGAGAATCCAGAGGATTTTACATTATTCACAAGAGCTGAATTTTTGATAACTGCGTGCCTACAGCAAGGTGCCTAAATCCGTACTGAGGCACACAACACTGGAAATTTTGAACCAGGTTGGGTTGTTTTTATCCAGATGTAGTTTTCTGAACTGCCGAATCTTCATCCTGGTTTTAGAACGGAGTGAAAAAAGATTTTTTTCTTTTTAAATTTTTAACAAAAAGAAGTATAAAAGTGAAATACTAAAAAATCAGAATAAGCCTAACACGGGGAGATTTTCTTCCAAGAGAAGGCACTGTTGCTCCCAGGTGGCATCCTGAGGGGACGGCAGCATGTGGGGAATTTGGGGAATCGCTTAGAAAACAAAGGCCCATCTATTCTGCTATTTTCAAAAGTATTATTCACCAGCACACCTACGAGAAGTGGAACAGTGCTAAAAATACTGGAGTCGGCTTGACTGGATGTTTGGGAATATTCAACTCGGGTTGTCCCCACTCACTGCACCCTTAAAAGTAACTGAGGGAGTCGAAATCGATCCCCTCACATCGAAAACTCTTTATGTTTTCACTCTTAGGAGCAAATATAAGGAAATCTTTACGTTTGGTGCTGTGAGTCAGTTCAGCCAGACTGATGTTTAAAGCATTATAAGCAAGTTTCCTATATGATGAATATCCAAAATTAAAAACTGAAATGGAAAACACTTAAAACCGACTTTACCTTGGATAAAATATTTCTGGAGCTGGATCAAAGTGAAACAAAAAGCCTGGCTTACTTGTCAGATCATATCTGCGCTGAACTTCAAGGTTTGATTTGTATTATTTACATGGAAAAGGTCCCAAGAAACCAATTTGGCACTAAGTATCTTCATTACGTTTTTTCGCTTGTATGGGTGATTAAATCAATCTAGGGTTCCTATTTTAATTTTTTTTGAAAGGTGCAGCCATCTGTGAGTTGAAGAACTTTTCTGATGTCATCTTTGTGCTTCAGACATACTTTTTTTTCCCTCCTTTTTTTTTTTTTAATAAGGAGACTTTTAAAGGAGCATATTTGCTACATGATTAGAGTTTCTAACTGTCCTTCCAGTAACTGTTTAGAATTAAAGGTGTATACTAACTTTTTAGAACTTTTTACCCGTAACACCTGCAGAGAACAGTAAACCAGATTAAATTATAACCAAGTCTGCCTGTCTGTCAGTCCGTCTGTTCCTCACCCCGCATTTATCAGCACGTTCTCCGACGGCGGTGTGTGAAACTCAGCACATGTATTTTTGCACCGCGCTACGCACAGCGGCATTACGTGGCGTCACCATACNATTTTTGCACCGCGCTACGCACAGCGGCATGTCACCGCGCTACGCACATGGCGTCACCATATGCGTTATATTAAGTGGAACCTCTCCTTTAAAGTGGATGTAAATGCTGCCACTAACATTTCTCTTAGGGCAGGGTTTCGCCTTCTCTTCTTTAAAAGGGGCTTTAGAATGAAGCACTTGGATTTACTTCATTTATTTTTTTCCCCCTCATTTTTTTTGTTCATTTAACAGAATCAGTTTGGAGTAGCTCCCATTTTACTCTTTTTGGACACATTTTATCCTCTCATACAAGTTTATTTAATGTGGGTAAGGGACACATCTATCCCCCCCAGGTTGAACATCCTACATCTGCCTTCCGATTTCATTGTATTTGCAGCAAATATGTTTCCCTGATACACGTACACAAATCAAAGTGTGCTTTAATTTTAAAACAGATTTATTTCAGCGTGAGGTTGTTTTTTTTTCCCATAGCCAATTAATCAATTCTCTACTACGAGAGGAACCTTCTAAATATTTACCATTCTTTTGGAGACACGTTTGCAGGATGGTCCCATAAGGATGGCTTGATTGATAGATTGGCAGCGCGAACGTTTCAGATGAGCCGGATGAAACCTCCCGTGCGAGGTTCCAGCTGGGCGCGGGAGCTGCGGGAGGAGAGGCTGGTACCAGCTGAACTAATCCTGGCAAGTGACCAGAGTAAATCAGGCCACTGAAAGCTCTGTTTTGCCCAAAGGGGTTTACACTGGTGTAATTACCTCAGCATAGTCAGAGCAGGAACGTTTCCTTAGTCTAGACAAGCTCTAATAGGTAAAATAGATCTATCGTTTGCAACTGAAACATCTCGACCCAGCTGAGGCAAGCGCAAAGCTTCGCGTTCTTCTTCCCACTTTGCCTTTTTTTTCGTCCGCCTGCGCCCGCAGGGTACAGCAGGATTTTGTGTCGGTTTGGAACGTCCTCCAGTTTTGTTGGTCTGCGACAGAAAGAAGGGTCAAGCAGCCACTCAGCCGTTTCCCTACTCGATGCGCTCTGCCCGTCTTCATCTTGCACGATTTTAAGTGTCTATTTGACTTCGTGCATCGATTTAATCATACTTAAAGGATTCTCTGGCAGCCGCCAAAAGATTGCTTTTAAATTACCAACAGCAAATTGACTCCCTGACATTGCAATATTTCGGTTGCTTTCGAATGCCTACACGGTTTTCTGGAAATGTTTCCAGCTTTTCGGACTGGAGACTCCTATTTTCCCCTTGGGAGACGAGCAGCGATGGCACTGCAGTCTGCCGACGGGGGCCAGCATCCTGCTTTCTCCAGGAAAAGAGGATAATCTCTCTCCAAAGACTTCATCGGATGTCAAAAGCCATAGTGTGAAATGCATTTTGGAGACCGTGATCTTCGCTCAACTCCCTGCACGTACGGCACAAACACGGCACAAGCCATCGTCCGATCTCCCAGCGCAGTTTTGGGGTTTTTCCTTTGTTTAGAAGATACCCTCTGTTTCGATTTTGTCAGGTTGTACGACCGCCTCTTTAGGCAATTTTCACTTTAAAAGTCTTTTCTTTGTTCCCGATACAAACAACACTTCAGATTATTAAAGGACTTTCAAAGACTCATCTATTTTTCACTCTGTGTGTGTTGTTCACCTCTTGCTGTTGGAACCGGACCAAGCAATTGGCATCGTCTTTAACATTTCTTATGACTTTCACTGTCAGGTTCTCAGGCGCTTGCCCAATGCTGAAAGATCTGAGTTTCAAACAGGAAGGAGCATGTTTATTTGTTTACAAAAACACTTTTCCAGGGCTGCATCCTGTGGTCATACCATCATCCAAGTAGTCCCTGCTCCGATGAGTCATGCCTCTAAATTAAAAGGACCCATGAAGACGGATTTGCAGAATCACACTCATTGCTTCCACAACCGTTTTTCCGTAAACCATAGGGAAAAGCATGTTGATTTTGGGGTCTATAAAACCTTATTTTTACCAAACCAAAGTACTGGGTTCCTTTTTTCACTGACAGTGTCCTTTACGTTTTAAAAAGATCCTTACGAGCCGACAGAAGTAGCCCCTTGCTGCACATTTGGTACAACAGGCTTAAAGTACACTTTGTCCCGGGATTCCTGTTTGTACATTGGATGGAACAAAGTACAGGAGAAAACCAAATATTGTTCTTTTAGCTCAGGCTCTGGTCAGACATGCTGTCCGGGCTGCGGCGGAGCCTGGGTAAGAGGTTGTTATCCAGAGTCAGCTTCCAACCGCTTCTTCCCTTCTTAGAATCATAGAATCATAGAATTGCCGAGGTTGTAAGGGACCTTGAAGATCATCAAGTCCAACCATTAACCTACCCTGACAAAACCACTTCTAAACCATGTCCCCAAGTACCACGTCTACCCTTTTCTTAAACACCTCCAGGGATGGCGAATCCACCACCTCCCTGGGCAGCCAGGGTTTAATAACCCTTTCAGTGAAAAATTTTTTCCTAATATCTAATCTAATCTAACACTCTAATCTTCTTGCACATCTCCCACCGAAGGTGACTGTGCTCCATCAGATGGGGCAGCGGAATTTCACACGTAGGCATTCCCCAACCTGCTTCTGTCCGAATGAGCCCGTTTCTCAAAGACAAAAAGAAAAATTTCAAAAAACCTGAGTTGGACAGATCTGAATGAGGATCACTGCTGACACCGGGGCCGGGCTGTGGCAACAGACAGCTGAATTGAGTGGCAGACGGCGATCTGCTAACTTGATTTTAGTTGTGACCTGGGACATCTGAATGGAGAACTGCTGGCTCTGAATGCTCAGAGAGGTCACTGAAAGGAATAAGACCCAAACTAGAGGCTGCTTCGCCGAGAGGTACCTGCGGGGTCTGGTGCTGCTGGGGAAAAGTGGAAAGGGTTTAGGATTATTATGACAACCTTGGCTGCAGCTCTTTCTGTGATCCCCACATTAGCACATCAAACTCCTGCAGAGCAGAGCTGGAGGCTTTGGCAGTCTCCTGCCTTCCACGAACACGCGTTTGTGTCCCATGGCAGGAAGCCCTCCCCGAGTCTCTGCCGTCTGATCACCGCCTTCCCAGTGCCTCAGCTACGCAGAAAGAAAAGGGGAAAGAAATGGAAACAGCTGGTAAGAAGTGAGACTAAAAGGAAATTGTCAGGGTAATGGTGGTGGGGTAGGTCGGCCAGGTTGGAAGCCAAAGGCAAATGATTCCAATGTCTAAAAGCCACCCATAACACGTCGGGTGAATTGATCACTTTGGATACATTCCTGCCAGCACCACTCCAGACCCACAGCAAAAGGTGTCTTTCTCTGCATTTGTTAGCTTTTTTTTTCCCGCATTGTTTTTAGTTTATGGTTGTTGCCTGCTGTGGGAAAGAAGAAAAAATAATTAAAGAGCTGAAGGGGATAATGAAGCAGGGAAAAGAACATGGGACTAGGGGGGGAACGCTGAATTTATAAATGTTCACACCAAAATTATTAAAAGGAAAAGGAGGAAAGAAGCGAACATATTTACAAATCTGAATTCAGCAAGGCAGAGCTTTTTGCTAATGAATGCAGAACACTTCATTTACCACTTGGAATATACTTTTATTTATTTTGCAGATGTTACTTCTTTCAGATCTTTGCTGACGACTTTCTCAAGACAGACTGACAACAAGGCAGGGTGAGCTTGTCACCATCATACCTCTCTGTACTTCAGACTGAGAAATCAAAGAAAAGTGAGGAAAGGGAAGTGCGGAAGGGAGGCTTGTATCCCTGCATCGTTTATGCCATCCCCCTTACCCTTGCAATTCCCCTCTTGCCAACAGTTTCATCACTTCCCTTAGTTCGAATGGATGTGGGGGACCTTGTGCAAAGTACGGCACGGTTGCTCCTGCCTCCTTCTCTGCGCTTCTGAAGTGGCTATGAAGAAAGCAGATTAAAGCAGCATTAAAAGCTGTGCTACAAATCCTACCATATTAAGCAAGACAATTCCTATAGTTGCGTTGGGCTGGCTGAACAGAAGGGGTGCCTTTGAGTTGAACTACATGTTTCAACAGTATGTTGTTCTGAAAAGTGTTGTATATGTGCCGACATCCGCTGTTGGCATGTGTACAGACTGAAGCTTGCCAGCTCCTCCTAATCTGGAAAGAAGAGACATGCAGTGTTAAATACATGTGTCATCACTAGTCATTCCCCCCCCTCCCCCCCCGCCCCCCCAATTTTATCATTTGGTTGTGCAATATATTTGAATCAAGTCAGCCCATTTAGTTTAGATGAACTTAGGCCAAGTAACTGTACTGGAGCTGAGTTCAGAGGCTTGAGAGGAGTTGCTGGAGTAGCTCTTCCGTAAGTAGATGCAAACACTCTGTTGTGCTCCTTATTCTGCTCCTCAGACAAAGGCCTTTTGGTAGGGTTGCAGTCGGAGGGAGGCAGGGAGAGCCCCTAAGAAAGCAAACAAACTATGCAGCACATTGCATCATATGACTTTTGACTCCCATCGTGTTAAATCTTACAGGCAAAACAGGGCCAGGCCTAAGCAGGGCTTACAAAGGGGACTCCAAGGAAACCCATGCTGCAAGGGATGATTTTGGTGACTCAGTAGGTGACATGGGTTCTTCTGAGTCAGGACTGAAGCAGTGTTCTTGCATGACGTTAGCACACCCGAGCTTAGGATGTTTTTTCGACTGAAAGCCCAACTACTCATGCCAGTAAGGGTCCTGGGAGAGTTTTGCACTCATACAGATGGTGATTCCAGCCTCCTGGTCAAAGTCCAGCTGGACTAATTGTGTTCTCCCTCCATAACTGCTTTCTATGGTGTCAATTATTGCCCCCTTTAAGGCTGTGACCATAGTCTATACCACAGCCCTGACTGTAGCTGGTGGTGATGCACCTTTAACTAGTTAGTTGGAAGCTAACACCTGGGCAACCGCCGCATCAGCTGCTCGGTATTTAGGCAGGGCTCTCAGGGCTCCCTCCTTTCCCCTGATGATGGCTACAGCACCAGCGGTACCTGAGCTCACTCATTTCAAACAACCTTTTGTGGGCACACCTCGGGGTTTCTGGGCTGACTTGTGCTGTACCACCAGCGCTCCGCTGATCACGGGGTGTGCTCAGGAGTTACCCACAGCTCTCTTCTGTCTTTCTTAAGTGGCTTTGGTGTTTCTTGTCTTGTCCAACAAGTGGGCTGATAACAGAAGTCCTGAGTACAGTCAGGAGTCCAGGATAGATCTTGGTGGATGCTGGTCCAGACTTTAGCTCTTGAGACCGTCAGTTTTGGACTGACGTGTTATGGGAGCTCGTGTCCTTAATTCTGTGGTGAACCCGTTAGTCATTTGCTTGGGATGTGTATGGATCCAGGGATGATGCAGTAGTAGCAGATGATGCGTTCTGAAGGCTACGGAGATATGGAAGGTGGGCAGTAGCAATAGACAGCCTGGTAACAGACAAAGAGAAGTTGCTAAAAGTTCTGATGACTAGACAAGAAAGCACAGAAGCAGAGACTTTAGAAGGACAAGAAGAAAAAGTACATAAAAATGTGATCACCCATTTTAATGGCTAAACATGAATTATGTTATGAGACGCTTTCATCTTAGAATAGGTTAGCATTCCCCAGCTTTTTATATTTGTATATAAATATTTTTCTTGAAGTAAAGTCAGCCTAATTGGAAGTAAGAGCTATTCTGTGTCGTTTATTTTAATACTCTAATATATTTCCCCTAGTTAATCATTGCTATTTCTAAATATAAATTTCCTTTCCTTTTCTTTCAAGTCACTTAAAATGAAAGGGCCTGCTTTACTCTTTGACCTTCTCTAACAAGCAGACCCTTGAAATGCAGCATTTCCAGAAAGCAAGCTGCAGGAACAACAGATGGATTTAGTAAATTACAGCCTGCAGATGAATTGTATGAGGAGTCAGTTTGGGATGGAAGCTTAAAATACACAGAAATTTTCTATGCTGTAGCTTGTTTCTTGCTGTCAAACGCTGCCTGGTAAATGTGTAGCTTGTGTGATGTCGGCTTTCTGTAGTGATTGATTTGTAGAAGCTGTTCCATCCTAAATTGCCAGGTATTTGGGTCTCAGCCTGCAATCCTGCTCAGCCAGGAGGCTCTCTCCTCTAGGTACGTTTCAGTATTTTGCATTTCTTTTATTTGCTAAAGCTATTCTGACAGACTACTTACACTGATCAGCAGATTCTAAAACCTGTTTGTGGTTTCCCAGGGAGTTCGTAGACAAATTAGTGCATGTGTGTTTGCAGGACAGGTGACTTTTAAATGATAAAAATGTAGTTTATAATCAAAGTGCCTTTCTTGTAACAATAATCTTGAGCTAGGTATTTGCTTATCTTCCAATGTGTTAATCCTTTTCAGGATTAACAACTCATTTTTCAAAAGCGTGGTCTTGATTCTGCAGCCCTTGCTGACATAACGAAATCTTACTGAGTTCGTGAGCTGTAATTGTGCGCAAGGACTGCAGGAATGGACGTTCACCTCGATAGGTTTCCTCGACGTGCTTTAGCTGCTGCTCTGAGGTTTGAAGCTCCATGGCGTATTTGATAGAGAGTAGCAGCAGTAAGTTGTCATTGTGATCAAACACAAAGCTTCTGTGGGGAAGAATAAATTATTTGCATGGGTGTGAAGAACGCTTGAAGGTTATTTGATAAGTTGCATGTTGAGCACTGGGAAAATTTCTGAATATGATCCACATCGTTCTTCGCGGTGTCAGAAACTTAACATTGAGAGGAGATCATCGCTGGCTCTGGGTATTGCACAGTGTTATTAAGGCTCTTCTGAAATGAATGTCTCTAAGATAGCATGGCAATCAATACAAGATCAGGTAGGCTCAGGATTATTTTACATAAATAAGGATTTATTTCTACTCTTCTATTCATAAGCTGGTCAACACGTTTTACAACAATTTCCTGTGCTGTGTCTGAGTTTGCAGTCCTTCAAGTCACTTGCATTTAAATCACTTGTGTGACAGACTTCAGTGAACCTCTGCATCAGGGTTTTGCATGGAACCCACGCTGTTCAGTAGAGACTCATAGGAACTGCGTCTGCTTTAGCTAAAACACGATTCCCTTTAGTAAGGAAAAGATGCATATGGTAATAGTGAGGGTGGTAATAACAACGATCTTGTCTGCACTTGGGAAACTTGTGCAAAATATCTTCAGTGCTGTTTTCTGCTTGCCCTCTCTATGTGGGCTGCAGTATCAGCAGCTGCAGTTCATTTCTGCCCACTGCCCTGGTCCCCGGGTCGTACCCACTGGGGACCTCTCGGCACGCGGCTCGGCTCCCGGCCGCAGGCATGCCCTGGCTTCCTTACAAAGGCAACCAGGGCATGTGGGGGACGGCTGTGCATGCAGATCTCCTCCTGAAACAGAGACGGTGTGGGGTGAGGGTGTGTACCCGAGGATTGCTTGGGTGTATTGTGGAAAGCATCTGCCCGGCAATGCAGATACTGCCTCTAGGGAACCTTCCTTTAGAGTGTCTGGCATTGTAAACGCTCTGCTTGCAGAGCAAGTCTCAGTGCTACAGTACTTAGTGTGCTGGTAGCATCCAGTGGCCAGGGTACACGTGCGATGCTTACACTCGGTAATGCTGTTACAAGAGTCTGCAAAGTTTTCCCGTACCTCACAGATCCGAGCGGGACTGCTTCTGAGAGAAACTGCTACAGGATGCAAACTTTAACAATCAACCGCAGTAAAACAGCAACCCTGGCCTGTCCCTGTGAGTTTCTTCCAAGGCAGACACTGTGAGTGAAAATACAATTATTTTTTTTTTTTTTAAATTTTCTAAAGGTCCGTCTCGCAACAGTTATCTGCACGGTAGGTTTCACTGCATTCCTAGGGCTACTCACATGTAAAAGGGCTGCAGCACTGCACAGTAACTGGAATAGTTTTTCCGTGACGTGATTTGTTGCTGCTCTAAGGTTTACAGCTCCATAACATGAGTTGTTGATGCAGAATATCAGTGAGTTGTCACAGTGATCAAACAAAGTCCTTTTCTTAAGCCACTCACAGCAAGGCTACGTAACGGTTTGAGATCTGAAATGTCCAGCTGAAACTCTACAGAGAACTGCTTAGGGAGGCAGAATGTAATTACCCATGTTGGAGTCCGGCCAGGTTTCCAAGGTTAACACCTTTCATCTCGACATCAAATCTTTAATGACCACATGTGGTAAAGACATTTGTTCAACATCTCGTTTGGGAATATAGCATATCCAGAGTTGCTGTGCCTCTGTTGTCATGCTGGAGCGTTGGTTCAGTATTGGTCTGAAGGAAAATTGCTCTTAAAGTTGCCAGCAATGCTTCACGGACAACCACGCGTTTCCTCTGGAGACTCCCATTTGAGTATAACCAGGACCCACTGATCTGATTTTTCTTTTCTCCAAACGATCTGATCCTCTGTCCTTCTTAAAAGCTAATAGCAAACACTGTAATTACCCTTATTTCCAGGTTGCCAAATAAAATAATTAGAGAAGTAGGCATTGTGATTTTGGAAAGATACATTAGAAAATGACGGGGAGTGATGACAACATGTTCTTGCAGTGCCAATTAAAACACTGCTGAGGAGATTCAATGCTGCTTCCTGGAGATCCCGGCAGACGAGAGAATCACAGGGATTCGCTCAAACAGAAGGGTTGAAGAAAGGCTCCTTTCTGCTTCTAAGCACGTGGAAATACAGTCAGGGGAATAACCTATAGAGTGACTTTCTTGAGCTGTACGTACCATTTAGAAAGCAGATGGAACAATCTGAAGCATCGTTAAAGAAGGTACTTGCGATATCTGAGATGGTCTAGTTGAAGCAAAGAATCATTAATTGCATTTACCTATTAATTAGTCTTGTTTAGACTCTATCAAAGACTTCTTTTTATAACCATCAAACACATTAATCGTTCCACTCTATTAATCTCTGCTTAACTGTAACTTTTGCTTAAAAAAATATAAAATATCTAGGTTATGAGGGTGTGAGGCACATTAAATAAAAGCACAAAAAGAAAGTGTGCATGGGGGCCAAGGAGATTGTGAATACCTCATAGTATACTGAATACAGACTGTATCCGGGCTGTAATTCTTAATGGACATGGAGAAATACTTCTTCCTCAGCAGCAGTTTTAATTGCTGAATGAACAAGTGGATGCCAGTTTTCTCTCTTATAATGAACTATGTGATCCTCTCCACGTGCCAAGGTGGTGCATAAGGCTTCAGCCTAAGTCCTGGGGTTTTTCCCTTGATTGCACAACCATGATGTGAAGGTCTATTCCAGCACTTTACACCCACTGCTCTTTAGGTACTTTGCAGTGAAGGGATGTAAGTACTTTCATTTTACATATTGGGAAAGTGAAGCTTAGATGTTGCTCGTACGAAGTTAGTCAGAAACTAAGTTTCTTAGCCTCTCTTCCACTACTGATACTGAAGCACAGCACCACAAAGCAAGGGGCAGTTGAGTTTGTCCATTTCTAACAGCACAGCATCTCCTCATCCCAACGTGAACCTTCCTGGGCTCTGTACAATGTATTTTTGTTCATGTGAGGCAGCATTTAAAGTGTAATAAAATTCTAACTTGTGAACTGAAGGAAGACAGGGCTAAACTTGAGTTAAATTCTCCCCTTCAAAAGGCCATTTTGTTTTCAGATTATTGACATGTATCTGTTTCTTATCAGTCCAATTTGTAATCTGCTAAACAGGTCAGTCCCCTTTCTGCCTGGCATCTGTCACATTCAAACATATATCTGCTATAGAGAGCTCAAATGCCCACAGGTGTTAATGTCATCAGCTATGCGATTTTGCTATGCCCCTGTTTAACTGTTTCTCTGGACTCTGTGATGGTGTCTCTCCTTAGTGGGTATAAACCAGCAGGAGTTCGGTGGTTTCTTGTGGAGAGTGTGACCACGAGCTGTGGCAGTTTTCTTAGGAAGAACTGCTGTAAGCCAAGAAATAGAAGAGGTTGAATCATTCTCTGTGATAATTTAGAAAAAGATTTGTCAGAGATTTTTGTGCATATAAATTTAGCCCTCGTAAAAGCTTTGGCTGTTTTCCCTTGAGGCATGCACATCCCATCTAGCCAAAGAGAAGCCACAGTAGCAGTAGAGCAACCATCACCACTGCGTGCCTCCCCTATAGTTGTGCTGCATCCTTGTTGAAGAAAAGCAAGAAGATGTCCTCGTGTTCTGTGCAGGTCTTGCTGGGGATGCCAGCAACTGCTCAGTCATGATGGTGTATTTTGTAGCAAGATACCATATTCTTTAGGAAAATAAGAGCACAATGGCTCTCAAATGCTAAATACAGAGGTGAAAAGAAAAGGAGACTGGAACATCCAGGGCAATATAGATGATAGTTCACATAGAGTTGACCATCTAGAGACTATATCAAGATCATCTTGTCTATGGAACATAAATTTCTGCAATGAAACATTTTTCCTTCCTCGTGGTTAAACAAATGCATGACTGTATCCAGATGGTGTTTGGGATGTGGTCCCTTTGAACCTCTACCAGAATCTGGTCATGTACTTTGCTTCCCATTTTTCTGTCAGTGGCACTTCAGCAATTCAAAATGCCTGGGTTGGTATATTTTGGGCTTTTTTTAGAAGTAATAGTAAAAGCAGCACATTCTCTTCTTCAGCTGGAGTTATGCTGTAGCTCAGGACGAGCTTGTGAGCATGCTTTTGATGTGACGAATAGCTGCCAGGCAAACCTGGAGCCACTATCTCACGTCCCCTGGAAAAGGGAAAAAGTCTCATAAAGGCTTTTGTTTTAAGGTATTGGAAAGCAAAAATCTTCTGCCTGATTCTCATTCCTGATGCTGAAAGCCTCTCAGCAATGGGGAGGCAGTCGGTATGCCAAGACCCATGCTGGCTCTGAGCCGGCGCTGTCCTCTTCCCCTCTACTCCCTGCTCTGCTAACTCACTCCCGCCTGTCTCCTCCTCAGGCACTGAGTGTTTGGGCCATAAAATGTCTGTTTTCTCTTTGCAGTCAGTGTTAGTGTCTTAATGGAGTAAGAGACTCCTGACTGGGCCTGGGGCGAGCTTTGTGTTGGTGGTAGCTGTGCTGTGGCTGCAGCTCTCCACCATCTCCAGGCGGGTCCTGTGGTGGGGCTTGAGTACCCGGCGGTGCCGGGCAATGGCGTCTGTGGTTAACCTGCCTCTGACAGGCTGCCCGCAGCCATGCGGACTCCGGCTGGGATGGTCGATGCCTCACAGGGCTGTGCCTGGGGCTGAGGCCAGCAAAATGGCCGCCCTTCCCCTCCAGCCTGGTGCCTGCCACTTGCTGAGCGGGAAGACAAAATGGCGGGAGGAAGACTGGGAACATACAGACTCCCGGCAGCCCTGTTTCTCCAAACCTTCAAACCAGGGAAGGTTAAATGCAGAAAAGCGAAGCGTTTCCTGCTGGTTTTGATGCTGTGGGGTTGGCTGACACGGGGCTGGCAGGCCTGTGGGTGCTCGCTGGGAGGCCGGCACTTGCCGAGGAGCCACCTGTCCCCGCAGGGCCGGCCGAGGAGACGGCGGCTCGGGGACAGCCGTGCCCCTCTGCCCTGCTGCGGCGTGAGCTGAGCCAGCCTTTCCCCCTCCTCCTGCCCCCATGGTGCTGGCCTTGGCCTCCTTCCACATCCAGCCGCCTCCGCCGGGCTGTCGGGTCTCCGCGCGGCCCCGCGGCCGGCAGCAGCTGGGGCGGGAGGCCATGCCTCAGGCGGCCCCTGCCCGCTCCCGCACTGCTCCTGCCCTCCACAATTCCTCCCCAGCCTTGGGGGAATCTGTAACGTCCCCGCTCCCGCAGTCCCGAGGCTTGGCTTGCTTTCTGTCTTGTGAAAACAAAGCAGCCAAACATACGAAAGATTCTAGTCCTCATGACTCCAGAGAAAAGCTTGGAAAAAAAGGACCCTGGTATTTCAATCAGAAAGGAAGAGAAAGCCTGAACATCTTTATCAGTTTTGGGGCTTTTTTTAATCTCGTGATTTTTTTTTTTTTATAAAATCAAATCTCTCTTTTTTTTTTTCCTTTGTGTGCAGTCTGACTAATGACTTTTGTAAACTTGTGTTGGCAGAACTAACAACAGCTTAAATAAAATGACTAATTGTTTTCATTCATCAGCTATTCATTGCAAGAGCAATTATAGTTTCAGTGTTCTGCCCCCAAATGAGGGCCAGATCCTGCAGTCATGTATTATTTATATTACCTGTCTCCCTATTTACATTCTCCAGCACATAGATGGCCCTGTTCAGTGTCCAGGCCCCTTCTTGTAGAACCTGGTTGCTTCAGATTCAGGTCAGGATTTGGGCAATCCAATGTACCTGCAGCTCATTGTGATTTCGAGCAAGAAATAAATTACAAACAATTCTTGTAGCTTGACTTGTTCATATGGTGGTAGTGGCTACTAAAATGTTAAGAGAAGCTTGCCTCTTTCTGTGAAGCTGAAATTTAGCCCCAAAGGCAAGTTGCCGTACTATGGCCAAGACATCAGGTTCATTTTGTGAAGCATACTAAATATTTCCAGCTTGCTAGTAATTTTTTTTTTAATTTTCCCACATATAAGATTTAAGAAAACAAAAAAATCCCCATAGCAAACCTCAGGTTTCCTTGGCGAAGCACACCTAGTCTGTGAAAGAACCAGAAATAGTTCAGTTTGAAATGGTTAAATAAAAGACTAATCTTTCACCTGCCTGTTTGACATGAGTCGTAGGACAGAGTGAGTAAGTCTCTCTGGGAATGGAGCTCGTGTTCCCCGATGCCCCGGGTAGGGGTGAGGGATGAGTCTCTAAAGGTCTCATCGTCTGGGATTTTGTCGTAGTTGTGTGGTTAGAAATCATACCGGCATGGAACAGCTCAGCAGGGATTCAAGGCCTCTCTCCTCCGAAGGTCCACTTGTGGTCGCGGACGCCGTTTGCCTGGAGCGCAGGGAGTGTTCCACCCGCGGGAGCAGTGGGAGAAATGTGTAGGAATGGAGTCACGTTGCTATAGGCACCTCCATCGGTGAATCTTTATTGCTTTTCACGCCGCTTCACTGCAACATGGGAGAGTCACAGAAATTAACTACTTTGGTTCTATCTTAGAGCTGAAATTGAGCCAAAAGCCCAAGTAAAGACAGCTTTACTGGATTCGGTTGAATTCTGGATGTGGATTGAAAGTTTGTAGTGTTCCCTTGTCTTTGTAGTGGACTGAAGGAAAACGGAGGCTTTGAAAATCGTTGAAGTCTAAATAGGGAATTTCTAATCTAATCCAAATGAACTTCATAGCTCCATCCTATTTATGCTACTGCAAACTACATTTGTGCGTATGATACCCTGAAAGGTGCAGTATTCATTCCTAAACCCCTTATCTGCTTCTTGTCCACAAAGCAGCTGTAGTTGATAGCAAGTAATTCATGGGGGAAAAAAAAATCAAAGTGAAAATGGTAATCTTAACACTCTACTTCATACTTGGCAGATCTCAAAACACTTCACAAAGTGAAGGTGCCTAATTTGAAATCCTTCAGCCAGCCAATGTGCTAGTTAAGAGGAGGGAGGAGAAGCATTTGTTTGTAACTGAGCCATTAAATGTAGGATTTGTGTCTTATAAAGTGGCAGTGTTGCTTTTCAAGGCTGATTAGGAATGGTGAGTAGATTTGGATTCTACAGCCCTCGAAATGAATGCAAAACTCACTCCACTTCAATGGGAGATGGATTGAGAAAGTTGTTCCTATCCCAGTATCTTCCCCTGTGAGTGTCATGAGTAGCACGAATGTTGTACCTAGGTTTTGAATATTCTGGAAGTAATCCTTAATGCTAATGGGTAGCAAAATGATACAAGAAATATGAATCTTCTAAGAATTTAATTTTAAACGCTGCATCTGACAGCAATGCAATTCTATTACAACATCAAAACTACTTTGCATATATATATATTTCTCATTTTCAAGCCTCTCAGTATGATTTATGAGCAGCAATTAACTAAACCTTTTAACACCACGTGACAGAGGTGTTGCTGGGCCCATTTATGAACCAGGCAAGCTGAGGCACAGAGGTGTCAGATGGAGCTTGGCAGTGATGGTATTGCAAAATGAAAACCAGAACCCAAGAATCCTGAATCATAGCCCCTGTTCTAAGAGCCGTCCACTTAATATTAGAAGAGAAGATCATTAGAATCCACTGGGCTTGCTGCTAAGCCTGGCAGACTTTAGAAACTTATAAATGCTTTTAAATGCAGTGGGGTTTATCTTTGTTAAATGATGAATGTAGGAGGGTTTTAACATAATGCTGAAGAAACACATCTAAACCACGGTGGAATGAGAATCAATATAAGTCATTAAAAAAAGAAATCCTGCTGGAACGGATTTTTCCTGTTATTCAGCAGTGTTTATAGTCTGTGCTCCCTTTCTGCTGCTCTACCTATATAACATAAAAGCCTTTTAAAAATGGAAATGGCAGATGGCTTGAAGGATATTGTACCTTAGTGCTTGCAGACCGTGGGTTTCCTTCCACCTCTGGTCAGCAGGACTGAGACTCCAGCGTAGCCTTCGGCGTAAGGGGCAGGCGTGGGCTCTGCGTGCGTTTTGAGCTTACAGGACAGTCTGGGTTTGCAAACCCCTGTTGGAAGGCTGTCCCCAGTGCTCTCGTTGGAAACCTCATAGGATGGCATAACGCTCCTGACTGGGGAAAAGGGGCTTGGGAAAAGGTGCTCCAGTCAAGGTAAAATTTACCCTTGCTTAGCAGAGACCACCGCGGTACACAGACCTTGCGGTGTCCCTCCGACACCCTGTTCACCCTCAAATGCACCGCTGCTGATGCGGCTGTAACGCTACTGAGGCAGAGCTGGAAGTAGATAGGAATAGCTGCTTGCAGTCACGACCCCCAAGAGGGTCTGCAAGAGGTGCTCTAAGTATCAGCTAACGCTGAAATCAGACACAGCCAAGTGTGATAGAAAAAACGGATGTCTGAACCTCTATTTTACAGCACTATGTGCAGAAGAAATTTATAACTTATCTTGTAGTTTCTTACCTGCAAGTACATTCATATTAGTAATACAGTAAGAATTCCAGAAGATCTACCTTGCTAATTGTGGAAGGATAGAAACATGTGAAAACTTGATAAATACGGCACGGGGACTTGCCATGTGTTTAAATCTTGGAAAGGGACAGGCTTTATTCGCATCTGAAACTAACAGCTATGTAGTAGTGGAAATAGTACTTTTTTTTTGTTGTTCTACAGAGATTGCTGCTGCATGGCAGATGATTTAATCAGGGGATTTTTTTATTTTTTAAATAAAAAAGGAAAAGTAGAATACAGATGTGGGCAATTAAATATAGGAGATCCTATTTCTGGTTTTAGTGTAAATGCATTTACTAATTGTAAACCTGAGTCATTTGTAAAGACACAAGAAAAAAAATGGGCATACATTCAGAATTATCCAAGTCCTTGTACGAGTGTGCACAGCACTTCATAAGCTGGTATCAAAATGTTCTCCAGTCATGGTCTGGGCTACCAGTACAGTTATTGCTGTCACTGATATACGTGTTCTGTATGTTTATTTTCACACGCATCTATATTAAACTCTGGGCAGTATTTTTACCCTTTGCAGATAAGTACTTAAAAGTGAATCATGTAAGCAGATAATATTGCTGAAAATAAACTCAAAGATAGAAAACCCATTCTCAAAATCAAAACCAAAGGCAAACCAAGTAGCCTTTTAGGACCCCATAATCCAACACAAACTTCACAAATCATAAGACTGGGTGGTTTGATGATCCTCGTGTTGCCCTGGGCACCTGATTCAACTCAAAATCCTGCTAAACTGTAAGGCAATCCCTTGCCTATTGTTTGTTTGGTGTGTTGGGTTTTTTTTTTCCCCTGGCTGAAGGTGCAAAGCAAAATAGGTCTGTGGTCCCGCTCCCATTACAGCCTGTGAGAGTCTGCTTACACTGAAGTCACTGACAAAACCCTCAATAGCTTTAATGGGGGCAAGAACAGGCTCACCGTGATTTAGTCTAAAGTGTTCGGCTCAAGGCAGAAAGACGGGGGCTCTTTGAAAATGACAACTTGTGGGTTTTGGAGAGGTCATTAACATATTTGTCATGGGGGAAAGAGGGTAAATAAGGAACTTGAAAAGAAAGACAGATATTAATTACGCTTCAGACAACATTGTTGTGTGCTGATGACATACTGTAGCTCTCCAGACGACTATAATTTGCAAGTGAACCCAACGAGCATGAGACTTTACAACAAGCCGAGCAATTAGTTCTTCCTGAGTTGCAAGAGTGACATCATGTGTGCAAAACATGCCTTCGCCTTCAGCTAACAACACATACTCATTTACTCTTCCTGTAGGGTCACTGTTTGCCGTGAAGGCCATTAAATCATACCTCTGATGGATGCACTAACTTTCCGAGTCTAGTGAATAAGGGTCCCTGAAGCGCAGATAAAGAAACACGTGTCCAAAGCACCAGCTATCACCAAAAGCGACCCCAATATCTGATTTTATGCCCTATAGCTGATCTACAAAATTCTTGTATTCTTCTAAATACCTTAAGTTATTTTTCCAGGGTCTTGAAAACTTGTCCCTGTTGGAGGGATCTGACCCGATGGGTGTTTTTTCTTTTGGTCTGGAATATGTCAAGATGTTGTTGGAGAGCTTTTATGAGCTCCTCTTTATATAGACCTCTGAAAAAAAGCAAGGAGTTTATTTAACCAAGAAATGTAATAGAAATTAAATACTTGAACAGTGATGATAATATGTATTGGGGGTGTGTGTGGTTTCATAGGCTGGATCACTTAATGTTTTGCACTGCATGAGTTTATCAAAGTGACTATAAGGATCCATCTGATACCCAAGGAGGAATAAATTCTGGCATTGATCTACAGAGACAATTACATTTATTCTTTAATCAGATACGTAGTCCCACTGGAGCCACATACTACTTACCTGCAGTAAATTAAGCTTCTGCTTAAGTGCTTTGTAGAATCAAGAGCCAAAAAAATATCGTGAAGTTTTTTTCAGCTCTTTTGTCTGTTAGAAGTGTGATGCAAATTGTCATGTAGTTTTTGGTATTTTTGCTGGATTAATGAAAAAGAAAAATGGGATCTGAACAGGCTTGACTTCAGAGATATATTTCAGTGTGTGAAAAGCTGCTTTATCTTTTGAAGAAAACTGTTACTACAAATGCAAAATGAGCATTTTACCGCTACAGTTTTTCCTAAACATAGCAGCGGGCATGAAGATTTGGCAGAGCAGATGCAGAGTGGGGCCACAACTAGCGCGGCACCGAGAGCAGAAGAGCCTCACATCGAATGGCAGCAAGCTTCTCCTGCTGCAGTGAGGTGCCGGAGAGGGCTGCACACACATCTTCGTTGCCTTTCCCCAGTCCTGATAGTGCTTGACGTTCAGCGTTGGCCACTCTCAGTACACCTCTATCTGTCCCCAGTTTGCTGTCTCCCAGTGAAGTCGGTGGGAAAGCTCCTCTTTTTAGCAGCAGCCCAGTCAGACCCACGATATTCCTGTGCTGCGCTTTTCTGTTCTGCAGATCTGTGAAAGTCCAGGGCAGTGACTTCAGTGTAGCAGGATATTTGGATCTGATGACCCACCCCATGCTTTCGGCAAATAATCTATATGGTTCTCGTGTTTGTTACTAGCTCGCATGTTTACATAGTCCCCAGAAGCTTCTAAAATTAGAACCTAAGGAAAATAGAAACCTGTTCTCCAAAGCCAGCAGGATGTCTTAATAGGAGCTGTTATTGCTATTATTAAGAATATTAATAATCTTATGTTAACCAAAGGCAGTAATGAATCTCTTGCCGGACTGTGTCTGGGATGTGTGACATGTCTTTATGTCCTTATAAAGCTGTGGCAAAAACCATCCAAGAGAAATGGTAAAGCTGAAGATGGCTGTTGGGTGGAAAGCCGTACAGCGGGGAGCTGGGCAGCCTTTTAGTCCCTGCCGACACTGAAGTTTCTTGGTATTTCTCCTCTTTGTGACAACTCGTCCCAGCATAGAGAGACAGATCGCGTACAGCGTTCAATTCACAGTTTTCTGCAGTGAAGTTCCTGTTTTGATTGCAGCCAACGAAGGAAGGTAGACATCGAGAGCGTGATGGTAAAAATGCCATGCAGAGCCCAAAGGGAGGAAAAAATTCTGAATTCTGTGAAAAAGTGTGAACTGTGTTCCTCAGCTTCAACTGCAGGGACTTTCCTCCTAACTGAAACCCGAGGGATGCCTTCACATGAGCCTGTTCAGTTAACTTCTTTATCTGTAGCTGCCAGCATGGCCACAGATGCGATAGGGGAAACCATTTGGTTTTGGTGGTGTGGTCAAATGAAGAGCAAAGCATGCTTGCATGAACTGTCTTTTTGGCTAACAAGCTCTGCACAGCCTGAAGAAGTGAACCTCCCACAGAGCCAGAATCTGCCTGCTTCGTGGACCATTCTGCTTGAATTATTCCTCTGGCAATGCACCCCCTGAGCTCAAGTTTAATAATGTAAAGCTGGTGACAGGCTGGTTTAGGTTTTAAGTGCATGGTTTTGATTAATTCCCTACATTTCAAGGGCAAAAAATGTGTAAACTTGGTCTTTCCTGAATACTACACCACTTTCCATGTGTTGTTGACCTACCAAAATTGTACACCTTTTTTGCCTACCTGACATGCTTCTCTACATACTGGCGAGCCGGAGCTGGGACACTCCACGTTTAAATCAATACTTAACAATCTACTTGAAGCTGCACGGGAAAACTGAGGTTGTGTAAGAATTAGGGTGGAAGCTTTCAATCTCAAAAAAATGAGCGTGTGAGCAGAAAGTGCAACTATCACAGAACATACATTCTGGTCTCCTGTTCACTTTGCCGTAGTGACACAGGGTATACAGAAGTAAAAGTCGTCTCTCGCCTTTCTTCTATATACACACATGCGTGCGTGCCCGTCTGCCCATGCACGTACCCACCAAGCTCCCCACGCGGCACGTAAAAGAGAATCTACTCGGTGGTTTTAATGAAAATGCAGTTTCATAGCTCTAATGATCAACAGCTGGGAAAATGCATGCTTTTCTCCTTCATCTCTAAACTTATTTGAAAGATTTTTGTTTTGTGGCTTTACTGGGTGACTTTCCTGACGAACTGATTTAAAATAATCATTTAATTTCTTCGAAGACCATAGTGGTTACCATAGAAATACGTTAGCAGCAAAACAAGGAATAATTAGTTTATGTTTGTTCCTTTGTGTCTCCTAATTTCTTCCATTCAGGATTTTTAAGCGTATAATTAAAGGGATTATTCAGCTTTGTGATTCCCCCCCCCCTATAAATTCATTTAAAGACAAAACTCTGATGTCTGTAGAGCATAAATAATAATGATTATATGTGGTAATTAGTCCAACCTGTTTGTCCACATAGCAGAAAACAATGTGTTTTCTGTCGAAAGACTGCGATGCTGACTAGTGGTCACTCTCAGCTTCGACTGTGGCATTCCCAGTTATCTATCTCATCCCTTATGGCTACTCAACTAATTACCCTTAACAAAACGTGGTTTTGAGCACCGCGGGACAGCTTCTCGTGTCATTCGGGTTCGGGGGCAAGCTAAATTTGACAAGAAAGGCATCAGCAGGCTCCAGAAGTCTCTAAGGTCAGGCGACCATTGAGCAAGGACGGGGAGTATTGCGACACTGGGGTTTCGGGTAGTTATTTAACACCTCTGCCCCGGCAGGATTTGCCGAGTAGGCAAAGTTCTGCCTGTCTGCGCGGAAGGGCTGAAACTTGTAGGACTTCTCCAGCAACGCTTGGGATGGACTGGGCTTTTTGCAAACTGGCAGTTTTCCCTGAGCACAGGAAAGGGTGCAGGAGCCCTTCAGTTCAGAGTAATTCGGAAATTAAATCACTTTGCAGCAATTCTCAGTTGGGAGAAATGCTCTTTTTTTTTTTTTTTTAAACCTTCAAGATGAATAAGCGGGAATGAATTTTATCCCAGAGCTATGCAGTCCTGTTCCCTTTCTCCGATCCAATCAGTCTGGAAATGTTCCATACTAAGGGAAAAACAGGAGCAGGATTCTGTTGCGCATCAGACCTGCAGTTTGGTACCCAGGATGCTGCCTGTGGAGGTGAGGAGTATGGTCCCACACTCCTGGAACCCACAACCAATGTCCCAACCTTTGAACTTTTCTATGGAAAAGAAAGAAATGCTGCCAGTACCTGATCTGGCAAGTTATTCCAACAACTCTCCTGGATCCAGCCTTTCAGGAAAAATAATAACAATCGGTGTCATATGGCTTTCGAGGGCTCAGATCCGAGCTAGATTGTGAGATGTTTTTGGCATAGACAGAGGGGCTTTGGGTATTTTGTCACCTGCAAATGGATGGGAATTTTGTGCATTACTATGTTGAGTGTTGGGCTTTAAAGCCTACATGAGTCCCACTTTATGCATCTTAGTCCTCCTTTGACCATAATTTTCAAGCTTCTCTTTCTCTCAAGCATTTCACATCCACCTTATCACCTGGGAACAACTCAATTATTTTTTTTTCCCCAGAAAATGTCACAAATTACTCAGTGTGTGTGCATGTGCACTATATATGCTGTGTATGTGTGTATGTGCGTGTTTCTTGCCAGGCTCGTGCCAGCTAGTCAACCATTTGAGAGCCTGGTGCCAAAGACGCTATACGAATAAAGTTCATCAGAACGTCCCGAAACCCATTTTCCACTCTGCTCACCCTCAACCCACCCACGCCTTTATCTCAAAATACAGCCATTTATTTAAGGGCCTAAACACGCTCCCACTTAACTACAGAAACCAAACGCGAAAGGTTGAGCTGTGCTGTGACAGACCAAACTGGGACCGGTGGGAGGGCTGGGACGGCCGCGGGTCACCCGACCCACGCCGCGAAGGTTTTGCTCCCNGCGCGGGGTTCGCGGGCTGCCGGAGCCCCCGCGGAGCCTTGGTGGTCGTGGCTTCGCTTCGGAGCCGTCCCGGCGCTTGTGGCGGCCCGTGTCGCACAGCTGGCGTGGCCGGGGAGGGCTCCGGGCGCCACCCGCGCCGGGGACACCGCTGGCTGCGTGGGAGCTCTGCTCAGAGGGGTGCGGGAGAGTATCGGCTTCGGGTGACCACGGGGCAAAGTGCAAATCGCTCTCTGACAACGCCTCCAATGAGTATTGGTCTTGTTCAAACCTAATTTGCACTTTGACATCGCCTCTGATATTCAGGGCTTCATTTCCAGTGTTGTTTTTTTTTTTTTTTCCTTGTTTCGCATACATGTGCTGCTTTTGCTTCTTGAAATATAAAATTAACTTCCGAATGCAAGGATGACTTTTGGTAATAGAACATAATATCCGGGCATGGACATTCAGGATAGAGCATCCCACTCAAGGCAATTCTTGCACAATTATGAGTTGTTTACCTTAAACATTATTCTGAGGAGTAATAATAATAAAAAAAAAAAAAGTAAAGAAAATTCTGGTTAATAACCTGGGCAAAACAATTATCCTGCTAAGACTCTTTACTGAATCATGTATGCAAAACACAGAAGATTTTCATAACAGATGTATTTAATCTTGATGCAATGCTTGGTTTTAACCCCACAGTGTCTTGCAATTCAGCCCGAACTGGACGAGTTCTGGTGTGCTTGAATAGAAGACGCTGAGCCAGAAGCCTCTGGGATCACAAACAAGACTTTGCTATTGTGGAAGCCCCTCAAAGTCTTGTTCTTGTCCAATAGTAACCATAATAATAAAGGCCTGGAAGATCATTTATATAACAGTTCAATGACTTGGTTAGTTTTCATAACTGTTTGCAACAGGCTTTTGGAAGCTCTCCCAGTGTTTATTGAAATAAATGTCAGGGCAAGACTATTGTGTTGTTTGTGTCATAGATGTAAACTCTGGCAAAAGAATAACCTAGTGGCATGCATCGCTCCAGAGTTTTACCCTTCTAGGGAGACGGCAGCATCTGGCAGCACTCCCTGCTCTTTGGTTGCTCTTCAGAGTAACGCTGCATATATTTGGCTCCTGCTGTCACTAGTGGTAGTGGTCAAGTGTCCTGGAGCACAGCAAAAGCTCGAGTCTGTGGAGCTGTGTCAAAGAGTGGCCATGTGGACGCAGAGGTATTGGGAAAAGGCTCCCCTAAAAGCAAGTGTGTCAGACTTTACTGCATCGTATCCCATGATGTGGGCAGGTGTAAATAGTGCACCAGCTCTTAGAGCTGGCAAAGCGCTAGGGGGTCACCTAGGCAATTTCCCTGCTTCACAAAGGGAGATTCTCCTTGCCGAATATTTATTAGGGCTTTATCGTGCTTGCTTTTGAATTCTCCAGTGAAGGAGTTTCTACAAATGACCTTTTTGCCCCCAAACTATATCGTATTCTAATTTTCTTCTTTAATTTTCTTTCCTCATATTGAGCCTAAGTTTCTTTTTATTCACTTTCTTATAATTGCTCCCAGTTATCCATCCTATCCCATCCTGAACGCTTCCCTCCCCTCTGTGAAGCTGATACCTGTCAGATATCCCCTGACTGCTTCCTTTGGTCAAAGATATACATATGCAATTCCTCTAATCTTCCCTCCACCACCCGTTCCCTCAGGCTCTTCATTATTTTGCTAGCCCTGCTCTGAACTGCTTCCCATTTATCGATACTATTTGATGGCGATTTCTGAACTGCTCGGGCTGCCTTCCTGGCGTTACTCTCTCCCCTGCCCGCGTACACGCCACCCACAGAGGTCACGTTTTGGGTACAGACCCGGCTGATCCCCCTCTCTTAGCTACAGAAGCTTTCACCCCCAGGGAATACCCTGTCCCACCGTGTAATCGCATACTCTGCGAACGGGAGCATGGCATGTCAAATGCTCCTTGCAGTTAAATATTTACCCAGAATAAAACATTAATGGCAAACACGACGGATGAGGGGAGAGGACGGGTTTTCCTGATCACTTAAAAATCTTTTTCTGAAGACTCCTCTGGTGTCTGAGATCTTTGCTTGCCTGGTTCTTTTGCAGGCAGGAGCAGAGAGCAGGAGGAGTCGCTGAGACACAGCGATAAGTCATGTAACTTGCTTTTAAAATCACTGTTTGCTCTCCATCGATATTGTCTGCTGAGGGCAGGAGAGCAGAGTCTGTGCTTTCAGCGTGTCTGTCTCCTGTGTGCCGGGATTCTTGCTGCCGCGGTATTTCTTGCGACAATAACGGAATGCGATGCATTTGTGATGGGGTGTGGTGTATGCGCCTGTGGTGTTATTTTAAGGGCTTTTAAGCTTATCTGGAAAATAAGCAGTTAGAATCTGCAAGTGAAGTTGGTTTTGGGTAAGAACATTTTGAGACTTGACTTTGCCTTAGTCTCTTGGATAGAACATTCAGGTTTCATTCTGTAATGGACAAGGAAGATTGGAGAAATATATGTTTAGGAGTCTTTTTATAGTAAACAAATTATGTTAATATGTAGAACAGAAAGCAACTTTTAAAACCACTAAGTGCTAGTAGTGAAATATAGTGACCACCAAGTGTTTCATTTCTGAAAATAGACCACCAGAGAATTATATTTCAAAATGTTTTGCTGGCTGAATGTCTCTCTAAAAAGTTAATCTTTACAAGAACAAAAGAAAAGGCTTGAACAATAAGTCTACATGAAATAATTGTGTAAGTAAATATCAAGCTAGTTAAGGGAGCAAAACTTGAGTGAACCTCATGCACACAGTGTGTGTGAACAATACGCCAGACCGTGACTGAACCGGGTGGCCAGACCCTCCTTTGGGATAAATCACCAGCATAACGCGAGGATTTGGCCCAGGGCTTACGGTTACAATGCCTTGCTCCTGGCTGAAGTGCAGGATGTTCTGTTGGTTGTTTATCTTTGCCTTGACTCAACGCTGAGAAGAATAAGGGAAGGATATAGGCGGAAGGCAGGAGCTCCTGGGACAGCAGGCGCTTCGCTCAAAGAACGTGCGATTCTGCTGCCTCTGTGGCAGTTACAGTAACTCATCTTTTTGCTGCTCAATTTATTCTTTTCTCTTAGTGCTTGGAAAGGCTGATCTCAGAAATGACCTCTCTATAATGGACAAAATCTTAAGGTTCTTGTCAATGCTCAGATGTTATATCGCCAGAGGAGCTCTGAAGGTGGTGGGAGTGGGTAAGGGACAGCCAGATGGTGGGTGGGAGTGGAAACAGGATGACAGTTGTTGTTGTTGGAAAAAAGACTGAGAAAGTAAATATGAGCCCAAGTGTGCCATGGAGATCCTTCTGTGGAAAAGCACTTTGTCCCTGGAGCTCCATCCTTCTCACTCAAGCCAAGCCAGTTCCTGCAGAACTCTGTGGGTTTGGAAGTGAAAAGCAATCAAGGTGGACTCTTCCCTGTTCCCACCGTAGATCTCTGTCAGCAGAGTGGTATTGCATCATCTCTGTGGACCTTCTGGGCAAGGTTGGCCACTAACTGTTGTTGAGGGTTTAAAAATCCAGAAAATTGTATCATTACAACATCCATGAATCTGCAGTTGCATTGTGCTTGGTTAAGTGTTCACTTTGATCTTCCCAGAGAACCTAACCATAGCTAGCTGTTTAATAAGCAAGGAAAGGCCTTCTCAGGTTTTCTGACCCATCCCCTGAACCACTACAGGAAAAACCACCTTTGTCGTTCTAGTGAAAAACTTTTTAACCTGTTCTTAAAGACTTCCCATGATGGGAGCCCTACAGCTTCTGCAATCAGCCTATTCCAGTGCTTGTCTCTTCCTAAAGGGTTTTCTTGAAGTCTAACCTAAGCTTTTCTTGCCAAACTTTGCCTGTCCACCTCATTATATCATCTGTGGCTGTGCCAAATAAACTATTTTCTTGTTTGGATGCCTTTTACGACTGTGATCGTGTTGTTCCCTTACTGGTGAGCAGGGGCTCAGTGTTGAGCTGAGCTCAGAAACCTCAGTTTTCTCAGTCTTCTCCTGTGGGCCATATTTTCAGGTTGCCTGATCATTCCTCTCTTTGACTTTTGCGCTCTCTCCAACTGCTCCATATCTTTCTTGGAGTTGAAGCCCCAAAGTGGCCTGTTGGTACAGCTGAGACTGCGCTGATACTGAAAATAGCTGAGGCATTTCATGGTGTATCCTGCAGGAAATACTGCATCATCATTTTTTTTTGGAAACAACCTGCAATTATTGACTCCGATTCACTATAACCCTTTCACAAGGTGCATCTGCAGGTGCGTACTAGTGCTCACTCCTTTCATGTATGGTACTCGTCCCTATGGAACTTCATCCGTTTTTATTTCTACTGTAAAGATCATGCTGAACTTCAGGGTTGTTCTCGGAGATGTTTGCAATGGCTTCCACGTTCACATCATCTGCAAATCTCAACGTGCCCTTTCTGGTTTATCATCCCTGATTTTAGGGAAAACATTGAACGGAATTGGATGTGAGACAGTTTCCGTCAGAACTTTGATGAATCAACTTGATAATGAGTTGCTGATGTTCCCCCCCCGCCCCGGGGCATGGCTGGATACCCAGGTACCCGGGCATGGGTAGCCGCTTTGGCACCCGTGCCGAACAATCACTCAAACCTTATGAAATCTATAGGGCTAAAAGTGGCCAAGTACCCCCATCTGCTCTATCCAAATCTGAGGCTCTTTTGTGCCTGAAAAATTATGTTTGTTGCCAGTTCAGAACGGGAGTTACTGAAACCCCCTCAGGGCAAAAACATTACCTTCTTTGGGAACTGGAAACAACCCGAGAGCCACAGTCTCACGAGATTTCCAGCTCGTACAAACTAGCTTCTGTGTGGGTAGGAAGCATTGCGGTAAAGGGATCTGAAGATGAGAAGGGGCAGAAAACGTTTGAACGTAAAGTGTGAACCAGAGCACAGTGAAGTCACTGGAAACTCTCTGACTGGTAGCTCATGGCCATGAGGAGAGCTGTTAAAAAAGAAGAGCAGAGAAAGAAAAAAATGTGCTGTTGAAGCAAAAAGATTGTTAAGATAGGAGAGGAAAACAGATTTCTGTAGAAACTTTGAGGGCTGTAGGAAGATCCTTCCAAAGGCTACTTGGAAATGTTTAGAGAAAGCCCTTTCCAGTTAAGTAATAATGATAACACGGGACCTGAAAAAGAGAGAGAGAGGAGGTGGAACAGAATAAAAACAAAACAGAAATACAACAAATTCAGAAAAATTAAACCAAACAAACTGCTATCTTTCTGAAACTCCAGTTGTTATGTGCCATACTTCCCACGTTTTAGAGTTTCTGTTTTGAAATTTTACTTTCTCCTCTCTGGGTAGTGAGCATAACATCAGTGCTGCAGGGAGAACTGTCCCGCTGTCTCCAGTTCCGGAGCCATGGGCTCCACCAGCAGCAGGGCATGATGGAGCCATGGGCTCCACCACCAGCAGGAGACGATGGAGCTGTGGGCTCCACCAGCAACAGGGCACGATGGAGCTGTGGGCTCNATGGAGCCATGGGCTCCACCACCAGCAGGAGACAATGGAGCCGTGGGCTCCACCAGCAGCAGGGCACGACGGAGCTGTGGGCTCCACCAGCAGCAGGAGATGATGGAGCCATGGGCTCCACCAGCAGCAGGGCACAATGGAGCTGTGGGCTCCACTACCAGCAGGAGACGATGGAGCTGTGGGCTCCACCAGCAACAGGGCACGATGGAGCTGTGGGCTCCACCAGCAGCAGGAGATGATGGAGCCATGGGCTCCATCACCAGCAGGAGACAATGGAGCTGCGGGCTCCACCAGCAGCAGGGGACAATGGAGCTGTGGGCTCCACCAGCAGCAGGGCGCGACAGAGCTGTGGGCTCCACCAGCAGCAGGAGATGATGGAGCTGTGGGCTCCACCAGCAGATGATGGAGCCATGGGCTCCACCAGCAGCAGGGCACGATGGAGCAATGGGCTCTGTGTGTCTTTGGGACCCAATGCCATGCAGCTTCTTCCCCGTTCTCCTCCTTACTTGTGCGTTTTGTTCCCATTCAAATGAAAGGGCTGTCATGTTGCTGGTTTGGTGCAGCATTTTCCTCAAACAGATAAACACTCTGCCTCCTGTCTTGTCCTGCTAATTGCTATTAAAAGTGGTGCTGTAGGTACCTTTTATGGGTCTGCCTGCGTACGTGTGCTTATATAAATGTCTGAAGGCAGAATTTGTCTATGCTCTAACGTTTTCAGGGTAGCAATTGGAGTCCCTGGCTGCTGTTTGGTTTCTAGAGCCTGTAGACTGACTGCTCGTTACAATAATGAGAAATGCAAGTAAGCAGCATCGCATCAGCGCTTGCAGTCCCACTTTCTATTGCTGTCATCAAAGGGTTTAGGAAAGTTTGCATTCCGAGTAGGTTTTTTACAATGCACATATGCATTTGCACAATCCTGTCTGGGAAATCCTGTACTGTAGATAGCAACTCGTGGGTAAGGTACGGTTTGGGTTTGGGCGCTCGGTTCCAAGACGTGGTACTTGGGGACATGGTTTAGAAGTGGTCTTGTCAGGTTAGGTTAATGGTTGGACTTGATGATCTTAAAGGTCCCTTCCAACCTCAGCAATTCTACGATTCTATGATTCTATGATTCAGTGGTGATGGCCAGGTGAGAACCAGGATTGGAAGCAGAAAGTCAAGGTAAGTCCAGATGACCCAAGAAAGAAGCGTGGCTGGGAGCTGGATCATCGCCAGAAAGCTAAAAAAGTGACGTTGTACCGCCCTGGTGTATGAAGCTGATGTGGGTTTTAACCGGAAAACTGGAATCATCCCGACTCTCAGAAAGCACTTAGAGCGAACACACTTGGAGGACTGTGGATGCCCACACTTTGCAGACGGTTGTCATTCATTTCTGCCTTTTTTTTTTTTTTTTTTTTGGTTTGGGGAAGCGGAAGCTTTGTACTGGCTAAAAATAGCGGTTCTTACAACCACTTACACACTTTTCATTGTGCTGCAGGGACAGAATTATTGCTTTTAGCCTGGATTTCCAGCTACCCGACAGTTAGTGTTGAAATCTGGAGGTAAAATTCCATGGTGATTTCCTGGCATTGAATTTCATGCGGTGCTTTCAATTTTACCGGCCGCACAATAGACTGGATAAAACTGATAATGATAAAATTAGCAAGAAATGTTTTGCTATAGAGAATCCTGAAATGGCATCAAGAGGAGCCCCAGGAACACATCAAGGGGTTATGAACAGCCTCTATTGTGGCCAAGAATAAAATATTTACGCAACATAGACCCCGAAAGTGAAAATCACAGAAACATTTGCTAGGAATGAGAAATTCATCAGCTGAAAAGTGACATTTGCAACCTAAGAGTAACCTTTTGCTTTTAAGAGCAAGGATTTTTTTTTTTTATTAATCCTTTTTGCTGTATTTTTCTCCTTTTTGCTTTATATTGTCCCTCCAGCCTGGAATAAAATAAAGCGAGGGATTGTCACAAAATTTTTGCAGCTTTTATGGCTGTTGTGAAGTTTGAAGAGGGACGTAAACAGGAGATACTGAGCTGGCCTCATCTGAGTGCCAACTTTCACTTCAAGTGAACACTCAAAATTTGTATTTTGCGTAAGATGAAACGCAACTATATGTTATATTAAAGGATCTGACCTTATTATTCGTGTACCTAGCTGTGTGTTAGACTTTGTCCTATGCTCAGAAGCTATTTCAGGTGTCCAAGAAGTACTGAGGTCTTGGAGTACTGCTTCAAACCTCCAGGAAGGCTTTGGGAAACAGGTTATAAACTCTCTGTACCAGAATAATCTCATCGTACCAGAGTTCTGGATGGCATTTTAGCATTGTCATTGGACTTTGCTTATCATTAGATTATTATTATTATTTAATTTTTTTTTTACCCACTGGTAGGTTGCTGATTTTACAGTGCTTTAGATCACACGGCTTTTTTTGGTGTTCTCTGGGAATACCCTTTTTTTCCCCCTTTCTCAAACCCACTGCCATACAGCCCTTCCTGTACCTGGGCACAATGAGAAGTTCGTTGGAGAATGGAGTGATAAATTTGGAAAAGTCTTCAGCCTGTTAATTGATGTCTGATTCACATTTTGGTTATACAGACAAGGTTTGTTATCAAAGTTGTGCTTTTTAATCCTTTGTTACGAAGACTGAGAAACCATCAGCTATAGTTGTAACTGAGCTCTACTGACCGTGAGGGAAGGAGAAGGCTCTTGAAGCCATCAGATTTCTTTAAGAAAGCAAAGTTAGTCAGAGTCATCATCTGGATTTTATTGGATTTATTTATTTCACTTCATTAATTTTTAAAGTTTGGTTGCAAAGAAATATATATCCTCTTTGGAATTGCATAAATATCAGGATGAATATTTAACACATGATTCCCAGAGAGATGGGGTTTTGAAACACACAATGTTGTAGCTATTACAAATTAATGAATGTTCTCTTAAATATTTCTGTTTTATATCTTTGCTTCCTTAAAGCCTTGCCAGGGTAGGGGAAAAGAAAGCTTCATAAAAATAAGCAAATTGCTTTTCAGTTTGCTAGAAGTGATTGATTCCTGCAGACATCTGAATGGCTCTTCCAGCAGTGCTGGGAAACCAGTGCATGGATCTCATGGGCTTCTGAATCGGGCCCTCTGCTCTGAAATTGAACCTTGTGAGATGTCGTAGTCCTGCTGAACTCACCAGAGCTTTACTGGTTCCCACAAGCTGATGATGCAGGCTTTTTTTTTTTTCCCCAAAAATGGGTGCTTTGGTTTTTACAAACTGAGGTACTAAGTGTGTTAGAGGAGCATCTTCACTGCGGGCTTAACCTGAGCCCTGGGGTTTGGTAGAAACCCCACCTGCCCAAGAGCATGGTCCCCAGAGCCTTGGGGATGGGGCACTCATAGAATCATAGAATCGCAGAATCATGGAATGGTTTAGGTTGGAAGGGACCTTGAAGATCATCGAGTTCCAACCCCCAAAGTCAAGTGTGAAGGCTACAGGGGACAACCTCCAGCCAAACTATGGGTAATACCATCTAACCCAACTGTGGCTCTTGGTTTTGGGGTGTGTGAGCTGAGTCCTGTATCAAAGCATCTTGCAGCAGCCACGGCTGTGGCTGGTTGCTGGCAGCGAGCCTGGGGCTAGATCCCAGCAGCAGCGTGGTAATAAAAGACAGGGAGTGGCGAAAAAAGATAGAGGAGGACTGGATGTGTTTGGTTTGTAATCTGGTGGGTATCTGTTTTCTCCAGTTCAGAAAATGTTTGGCTCTTCTCATCTAGAATTAGTTGGAGAAGGATCCCGACTTTGCTGAATATTCACCTGATAGCAGCGAGAAGGGGGGAGCGGACAACGGAGAGTGGGGCTGCTCGGGGAGCTCCACCCGTGACCGAAGGTCCCATGCAGGACCCCAGCCATGACACCAATTAGAAAGCCGTATTTCGCAAATTTTAGCTTGCTGCTTTAGCTCTGCTTCAGATCTTCCACGTTGCGATCGCCTCACTCGGTAGTTCAGAAATTATTTTTCTGCTAAAAAAAAATAAATAAAATCATGTGCTAAATGCCAAAATAGTGTGGGAATCAAAGATAGTTATTTCACTTTTATATGTTTGGTTGTGCTTCAGTGCAGCTGAAAGCCATGTCCGTACACACTCCAGCACCGCTGGATGGGTTGTGATCAGCTGTAACTCACGGAAAGCATATAAAAATGTATTACTAAAGAAGTAAGAGAGAGAGAAAGAGTTCAGTACACTCAAACTACGAATTTTAAAAGTTTCCATTGTTTACTTATCTAATTAAGAATCTATCTCCATATAGGCACATGAACGGCAGGTACAAATATATCTAGATGTCTATCTTTGTTCCACTGTACGTTTGCCTGCAGGTCTCTATAGATAGAAACATAAAACGGCGTGTATATCCTGCTGGCTTTTGAAACTTACAGAAAATTACCAACAGTTTCTTTTCTCTAGTTTGCTCAAATGCTTGTGGTTAGATATTCTGAAAGTATAGAATTAAAAAAAAAANTAAAAAAAAAAAAAAAAAGAAGAAGAAAAGAGCAAAAGACAAAAAAAGATTTAGACACTTTGAAAATTAGTTGCTTTGTCAAAAATGCCTTTTTTCTTTTGGATAAGCCAACACATTATTTTGATTCTCAGCCTCTCTGTGTCCTATTTGATAACATAAAATTGGGTAATATTGCTGAGAAATATTAATTCAGAGCCGGAGTTGTGTTCAGTGCGCAGCACCCGATGGCTGGAATTTAAGAGTGATACAGGAGGGGGTTACAGAGCAGGGCTGGACCGCCTGTTTGCTACCGGGAAAGTCTGGATAGAGTAAATACAGCTTTTGCTCAGAGCACACAGAGCCCTACTGCATCTTATTAACTGTCTCAAAATCCAAACTAAAAGGAGAAGCTGAAAAGAAAAAAATTTAAATAAGATTGAGGACTATTCCCTGTAATTATTTTATTCAAATAAAAATCAAAACATTTAGTAGCAGCACTTAAGCATGAAGAGTTAACTAAAAAGGGAAAATTCCTTAATGAAATTGTACTGAGTGAACAGAATGAACAGAAATCATGTTCGGTAATTGAATTAATCTGACTTACTTATCTCTTGGCTCAATTTGATTATCTTCCCGATTGTCCATTAATATTCAAAATGTACAAAGAGTATGCGCACACCTGGCCTTGTTATTTGCTAAAACAAGGCTGAATCCATGGGGACAGCACTTTGAATGTAATAACTCACATCAGGACTTGAAGACTCAAAGGATCAAAGGTCTGCAATGTGTTATTTTAAGCAGTTTCACTTCGAAAGTTATTAAAAAATTGGCCACAGAGTAGTATTTGGTTAAAACAAATCCTTCGCTCTTGTAAATTTGTGATGCTGTAGAGCTCTACATGAACAACCAGTGTTCCCAGTTTAAATTTTTTTTCACTGCTGTGTCATGTAATACTGAATTAATTCAGTATTATTTCTAGTTATGGATCTCCTGGGGTTTTTATTCTTGATACTGCTAGGTTTTATCTTATACATTTTTTAATTATGTAAGTCCATTTCTAATGATAGTGGTATGAATTACTACAGAAAAGTTAATGGCTTAATCATGATATCCTCAAATACATGACTGGGTAATGATTTCAGTGACAGGAGGATTCCTCCAGCTTTCTCTTGTGATTTATAGCCCTGATTCAGGGAAGCTCTTAAGTACAGGTATTAAGTAAACCACTTACTTAAGTCCCCATGATTTCAGGGGAATTTCAGCACCAGACCACTGGGAACATATTGCTTATAGTGCATTTGTCAGCTGCACCAGAACAACCAGTTAAAATCCAGCTGGCATCCAGTCTTGCTGGGAAAAAAATCCCACTTCACTAAATTTACAAAAATTAATACAGAAACTCATGAATTTATCTGAAAGGGTTCTAGCTCAGAAATAAAGACACAACACCCAGTATTTTAAGGGGATAATTATTTGCTGAGTTTCTGTCCTTCCAGCCGTGTGCTCCGAGGGGTTGAGCTGTGCATCAGGTGTCTGAGGAACTCGCAGATTGTTTTCTGCTTCGGACTTACTGGTTATTACCGGTAGCTTGAGGACGGCTTGTGCAAGCTGAGTGAGTTTATGACTAGCCCAGATCTGAAATCCCAATTGTTGGTTAGCTGCAACTGGCTAGCCCTGTTGTAGGGAATTGTTCTTTTCCTCAATTGAATGGTTTTAATTTTCAATTTACTTCCATGTGTATCACAGCATGCAGGCTGAGAACTTGCTTTCTGTGAGCATTCACTGCAGTAGAAGAGGCTCACTCGCAGCAGTTGGAAAGACAAAACTGAAAAAACCAAAACAAAAATCCATGAGAATAAGCAGAATCCAATAGTGGCAGATCTTCACGGCGTTGTCTTTGGTGTCTCTGTAGCTGTGACCCATTCCTGCGCTTGTAGAGAGGTGAAATGTTTAGCTCTGAGGTGCCACGGGTTTTTGAGAGGAGCTCATGGCCACCGTCTCATCAGCTGTGGGTTTGACATTAGTGACGTGCAGGTAGCCCTAAAATCGATGGGTTTGAAGGTCTGACCCTGTGTGGTGCTGAGCACTGTCCCCCATCAGCTGGGGACCCCTGTCGCTGGGCAGGACACGGCCCAGGAGAGAAGTTCAAATAATCTCCTGGTTGTGTCTTGGTGTGGTGGTTTCATGGTGATGGATGAAGTTGATGTTTTCCAAGGAGAGTGTTCCTCCTGAATGACCTTGTCTCCTTCATCAGGGGTGTATGCAGAACTGCCTCCAGTTTCGGTGGAAGCTCTTTGTGGGGCTCAGTTTGGGCTGTGACAGAGCTGATGGCATGAATTTGGGATCTGCAGTTTTGAGGAGAGTCTTGCCTCAATGAATGAGCAGAAGCAGCTCGAAGTTACTTATGAAACGGTAACACGGAGCTATGACCTGCCTGCACCCCCCGATGTGACTTGGGCTTAGCAGAGCGCTGGGAGGCCTCCTCTTAGCAGAGTTTTTGAAAAAGATGGTTTGCGTTAGACTGCGAGGAAAATTGAGGCTGTTTTGTGTATACAAAGGCACTGTAATGCGACATTAGGGGTGGTCGAAAGAAGGCGGCACTGCAAGCGTGCGAGAGCAGAAGGGGACGCTGGAGTTGGAGATCCGCCTGTGGCATGGAAGGGACGGAGCAGGGCGCTCTGGGCTCTTCACTTCACACCTGGAGACCCGGGCTGGAGGGTGAGCTGCAGGTCCGCGGACGGCTGAGCTCCTTGGAAGGTGTTTGGTCAACTGGTTAGACTTTGTCCAAAGTTATGAGTGAAGAGAAGTTTGTAGGGGCTGATCTCTGCGACAGGAGGAAGCCGCGTGCCGCTGGCTGGCAGGCTGCCTCGCGGGGGAGACGGGCTTTCAGCTGCCATTTTGGTTGATCGCTTTGGCAGAGCACTTTGGGAAGTCTCTCACAAACGGGACAATTCTCACCAGCGCCTCTCAGAACCGGGCTGGGTGCCGAGCTCTGCTCCCGTCCCACCAGCGTTCCCACCCAAATCGACTGGGTTTCATTTCTGCTGCCCGGGCAGAGTCCCTCCTGGCTCTCCTTAATGCAGGTTGCTTCGCTGGGCGTTGCAGCTTGGGGGAGATGGCAAGAGGGCACGTCGGCATCGTCCCCCGGCGGTGTCACCCGCAGGGGAGAGCGTGGCACGCCGCCGGGGCAAACCCAGGGTGGCATAAAGCCGTTTTCTCCAGCATCTAGTTTCTTTTGCAATTGTTTGGGTATTTCTGTGAGTGAAAATCGTAACGAAGGAAAGTTTTAATTTGAACAGTCAAACAGACACGCACACACACACACACGCAAAAAAAAAAAAAAAAGAAGAATGATCTGGAAAAAAAAATCCCCCAAACTCCTTTCGCCTGCCACGCAGCGAGAAATGGAAATAAAGGTGGCCACTGCCTGTACTCGACAACGCTGCGACATGTGATATTTTCGGAGGTATCTCGGGAGCATCTACCACATTTTACAGCATGTGAGGCATATCATCTGGAGCCGTTTTGATCTCCTGTAACCTGTTCACAAATGCATATATTTCATAACAGGCCCTGCGCCCCGATAAGGATCTCTGAGTTTCTTCTGCGCGGTATCTGCAAACAATTCAAAGCTGTTCCACACAAACAAATGTGAGAACCCCCTGACCACAGACTGCCTTTAGAGCAGACCAAGATTTGATGTTACTCATATCTTCCAGTACCTGTCAGAGTTCAAACAGGAAACCTGGTTTTTCCTCTCATGTCAACAACTTTTTTTTTTTTTCTTCTTTTTTTCTTTTTTTCTGAACAGGCGTTCGGCAGCAGGCTCGTGCTCGAGCGGTGGAAGTCCTGTATTTCTTCAGGACAAACAAGTACTTGCGCTGGTACGTCATTGCTGACATTAACAAGAGCTGAATATGTGGTTTTCGGTGATCCTGTGGGTGCTTCTATAGAAACGGACATATTGGCTTTGAACAATCACACAAAAAAGGAATTCATTCATACAGGATATAGGTAACGCGCAGCCGAGGGCTCGCCGCACACACTGCTTTGCTTGGGAAAGGTCAGAAAAAAAAACAACGGGTACTCTTCCTCCTGGTGCCGCTGTATTTTGTGCTTACACGGTAACACTTCGTATCGCTTCAGCCTGTTTGTCGTTTAAACGATATCCTGCTTGCCCGGCGAGGTCATGTGAAAAGACTAAACAGGATAAATCATTGTATTTGCCGATGAGGAAGTTTTATCTGAGCATCTCGACTATTAATTAATTAACATGTCCCCAAAAAGCATGAAAAAAGCCTCATGCCCATGTCAGAGATTTGACTGTAGCCACTCACGTGTGTTGTGGCACTGCTGGGAACAGGAATTAGGAATTATAGCTGACGTACATCCCCCTTAAGCGGTACTCATTACTTATCTTTCGTAATGCTGATCAATAAATCTAGTCAAACCTGAAACTCTCTGCGCTTCCCAGTCCAGGGTTGGGAATGCTTTAGGAACGTTTAACTTCACCTCCCGTGAATGTGGGAAGTGGAAGTTTATAACGGAGAATAATTCTTGACACTGACTAATGTTTGTGACAGAAAACACTGACTGTCAAGGAACGGGCTAGTCCTGAGGATCATTTTCCCCCGTTTGATTTATGCCTGACAGATGCGAAAACCATCTCAAGTACAGCTGCGTTAAGAAAAGAACACACAGGCATTTCCACGACTTTCATCTTGCTTTGTATTTATGTCATTATAAAACATGCTTTTGTGGCATGCATAATCAAGGGGCAGAACATCTGGTAAAGTCTCGTTACAGCAAAACGTCCATAAAGTTAAATATGATTGTTGTCATCTTTTTTTTTTTTTTCCTTTTCTTTTTAACAACAACAAACAGCTGGATAACATTATGACTAGCAATAATACTTACTATGAGTGATACATGCTGAAATAATGGTTTCAGACTCACAAGATGAAGAGGCAGAGAGAGGTCATGGAGTCCCTTGGTCGTGAGCTGGGGCAGAGGAGCGTGCGACGGTGGGTACCTGGGAGATGGTAAAATGGCCTTTTGAGTCACCCTTGAAATCACGCAGGCCCTTCCGGTAACGGGCTTTGTTTGCTCTTTATTTCTACTTTTCCAGTAGGGTTTCTGCCCAAATGATTAAGTTATTTTGATTCCATTACATTGTTTCCAGTAGCCGTTTCAGGAGCCAAGCGCTTTATTTAAAACATGATTTATAAAGGCTTCCAGAAAATGGCACCCTCGTGCTGTTTGGGTGAGTTGGTGCTGGTGTTCAGCGTGCTCCCGTCGCTCAGCCGCAGACCCGAAAAGACCTTCACCTCTCACTGCCCCAACCCCTCTCTGCCTTAAATGCTTGTAGACCAGTGGCAAGATGAAAGGAATTATTTGCATTTAGTAAAAGAAATCTTTCTAATTTTCTTTCCAGCTCTTAATATTCCATGATACTTCAGCGAAAAAAAAGTATTCCAGGTATGGGCTACCGATAAGCCTGATTCGGAAAAGAAACACATATTTAGGGTACATGGCGAAAGTCAAGTACGTGCTGCAACATGCTGCTGAATAAGTACCTGTGGCTCAAATCAGCAGCTCAGATCAGAACTTCACTAAGGGCAAATCGTGCCTGACAAATTTGGTGGCCGTCTACAATGGGGTTACAGCATTAGTGGAAAAGGGGAGAGCAACAGATGTCATCTACCTGGGCTTGTGCAAAGCGTTTGACACCATTCCGCATGACATCCTGGTCGCTAAATTGGAGAGACATGGATTTGACTGATGGACCACTCGGATAAGGAATGGGCTGGACGGTCGCACTCAAAGAGTTGCGGTCAATGGCTCCATGTCCAAGTGGTGAGCAGTGACAAGTGGTGTTCCTCAGGGGTTGGTACTGGGACCGGTCCTGTTTAACATCTTTGGTGACATGAATGTTGGGATTGAGTGCGCCCTCAGCAAGTTTGCCGACGACACCAAGCTCTGTGGAGCGGTCAACACGCTGGATGGAAGGGATGCCATCCAGAGGGACCTGGACAGGTGGGCCTGTGCCAACCTCATGGAGTTCAAAAAGGCCAAGGGCAGGGTCCTGCATGTGGGTTGGGGCAATCCCCAGCACAAATCCAGGCTGGGTGGAGAATGGATGGAGAGCAGCCCTGAGGAGAAGGACTTGGGCATGTTGGTGGGTGAGAAGCTCCCCATGAGCCGGCAATGTGCGCTGGCAGCCCAGAAAGCCCCCCGCACCCCGGGCTGCATCCCCAGCAGCGTGGCCAGCAGGGCGAGGGGGGGATTGTGCCCCTCTGCTGCGCTCTGGGGAGACTCCACCTGGAATATTGTGTCCAGCTCTGGAGCCCTCAACATAAAAAAGACATGGACCTGTTGGAGTGGGTCCAGAGGAGGGCCTTGAACTGAAAGCCAGAGCCCCTTTGCTGGGAGAACAAGCTGGGAGAGTTGGGGGGGTTCAGCCTGGAGAAGACAAGGCTCCAGGGAGACCTTAGAGCCCCTTCCTATGCCTAAAGGGGCTCCAGGTCTTTCCTCTGCTGAGGGCTCCAGAGCTGGAGAAGCATTTACAGACCATTTCAAGTTCTTAATTATTTGCCTTCTGCTTTTCAAAATAGTTGCCTGTGTCCGCTTGGTTGACACCCCACCTTATCCATAGGATCTCCACCCACAGACTGCGATTCTCCGGGAGCTGAGCCTGACCCTGAGGACGCTGATGCATGAACATGGGTTCTGCAGATGTGTCTGGCTGGGCTTCCCTCACTGCAGGGTGACATTAGCAGGGTGACGTTAGCAGGGTGGCAAGAGCCAGCCGGCCGGCGTCATCTGGGTACTGATTAAACGGATTAGTTCTTGGTGCTCCCATTCCCCAAAGGCAACTAAATGCTCCATGTGCACCACCACGTTCAGAGGTATCTTCATGAAAGCGCTGCTGATCCCCGCTTAGTCAGGGGTGTGATGAGCTGCAATTAGGTAAATATAAGTAATTACAGTCAACTACTGTTTTAGGGCAAACTGAGCTTTACCCAGTAATTGTAGGTATTACTGTATGCATACAGTGGTGTGTATTTTTATGGTTATGAAAGCTTAGTAGTAATTGAATGATAGATTATTGCTACTAGCCTGTATGTCAGGGAGAAAACAGATAATTTTGTTGGTTTTTCATGGGTTCTGTTACAAATAGGAGAACTGATCACTCCATAATATTTAGAAAAGAAATGGCTTCACTTTGCTGGAGTAGCACGTGCATTAGGAGCATGTGCTCATGGAACCCAGCATCCGTAGCAGTTGTGATGAACGTACACATTTGGATTTATGGAGGGTTTTAAAGTGATTGGACAAGTCTATGGAGAGCGTGACATCATGCCCCAAAGAGCGGCGCAGCTTGCTCATCCCCTGCGATGTGCAGTGAGTGTGCCCCGAGCTTTGAACGCCACCAAATTCAGCTCCTACCAGCATGGCCAAGCTCTGGGAATTCAGTTATTATAAAAACGGACTGTTTAGCTTCAAGCCTGCCCGGGTGGTGGTCTCACTGGTGAGTCCCGGGAGGTCTGGCACTGGTGGTCATCTCAGCTACGCTTCCCATTAGCACAGCCAGAGCCACGGCAGGGCCAGCCGTATCCTGGCGCTGCGTTTGTCCGAGAAGGAGTTAACCCGGTGCCACAAACTTGTTTATATTGGCTGTTTGATGGCAATTCTTTTGCACTCTGGGCTGGATTTTATCTGTTTGAAATGGAAAACTCTCTACCGATATCCTTCCATTTAGCTCCCTGTAGTATTTTCATAGAATCATAGAATCATAGAATGGCTTAGGTTGGAAAGGACCTTGAAGATCATCCAGTTCCAACCCCCCTGCCATGGGCAGGGACACCTCCCACCAGACCAGGCTGCCCAAGGCCACGTCCAGCCTGGCCTTGAACACCTCCAGGGATGGGGCCTCAACAACCTCTCTGGGCAACCTGTGCCAGTGCCTCACCACCCTCACAGTGAAAAACTTCTTCCTAATGTTCAATCTAAACCTGCCCTCTTCCAGTTTGAAGCCATTCCCCCTCGTCCTATCACTCCATGCCCCAGTAAAAAGTCCTTCCCCAGCTCTCCTGTAGGCCCCCTTTAGGGGGTCTTTGCAGTACAGAAGGCGAGGAGACCAGCTGCTCGAATGAAATCAAATGTTTTCCAGATTCTGCTCAAGAGTGATTTCTCTCTTAGACTCCATACGGTAACAGAAGGGGATTTTCTGGGGACCCCTGAGCCCCCCAGGGAGCTCAGAGAGGGACCCGGGCTGGTGCACGCATGGTGGCACTTGGGTCCCTCGGGAGGGAGCACTGTTAATCTCCTCTGTGGCTTCCACCTACGGTGATGCTGGTGCCATCTGCTCTTACATGCTGGGGTTTTACACCTTGCCAAGGTGGGGTTTGAGGCAGCACGGGGTACGTGCGCTCACAGCAGCGTGGGGAAGGACTCGCCTCCGCCACACACCGGTACCTGTCCGCTTTGCCCAGGCTCAGCAGGACAGAGAGACACCGGTGCGAACGCACAGCCTGTCCCGTGCTGGGCCGGCCGCACCGGGATGTACTTTTGGGAGGCCGCAGAGGTGCTTCGTGTCTCCAAGGCCATGACCTCACTCTAAGATGTCGGGATGACGTGTGGCGGGGGAGAAGATGGTCCTGCCTTCCTTTTCTGCTCCTCCACATTCACCCGTGTGGCTCCAGCCACCCCTGGACAGGCCGTCTGCTGTGTGTGAGGGTTGCACTGGGGAAAAACGAGTGTCCCTCGCTGCCGTGCCGAATCCTATTTCGGCTGATTTCAACGCCAGCAGTCACATGCCGCAAGATCATCACTCGGGCCAGTGGCAGTCTGCTGAGAAACAAAGGGTTCCTTAATAGTGGAGATAGAGAGGAAGATAAGGCACCGCCGTGCTATTTAAAGCAGAGTATTTATGCCTGAATAAAGTTACTCCAATTTTGGAGCAGGGTGTTTGCCTGGAAAGCCGGTATTTACATTCCACCCCGGGGACTGAAGCTCCCTTGCACACTTTCATGTGTCTCCTTTCTTCAAAGCCATACATACGCCTTACCTACAGCTTCATTACTGCCTGCAATTACAACGTACAGCTCCCATCAATCGTTTTGTAGCTTTTTTTTTTTTGATAAATAGGGGTGGCAGGCACAGAGGCACATCCAAGCTAAGTCTGTGCCTCATTACCCCGCTCCAATAAAATGTTGCGCGCTTGGGGACAGCCCCGCGAGTTGGGAAAATGGTGTGTTTTACAGATGGGGAGTAGAGACAAAGAGCGGGTGAGCGCCTCGCCCAGGATCCCACGGGATGCTGGCAGCGGGGAGCTGTATGTCTGTCTAGTGCCCTAACCACTGAACCGTCCTGTCTCCTGCTTTCGGGCGAGAGAGTCTGAAAACGCCATTGATTAGAAAGTGCTGGCGAAGAAAGGTGGGACTGACTAGACTGTACTGGGAGACATGCAAAAATAAACAGAAGACAATAAACAGCGCGATGTAAACTAGCTTTGTAAAACTCCTTTCTGCTTTAACAATCTAAACTGTTATTTAGAACACACGGGCAAGGAGATGTTTCTTTTTTTTAAAAAAAAACCCACCAAGATATGATTTTAACCAGATAAAATCCCTTTAATTAGTCTGAAATTTTTGCTTGTGTTTTATAACAGCGTATTTCCATGTGCCTGCCAGAAAGTCGGGGAAACATGGAAATCATTGACAGTTTGCAGCGTTCACTGCTGGGACACAGCAGATTCTTTCAATGAAACCTAGATAAATTCTCTGCTTGTAGAAAACATTTGTTTGGTGGTCCCCTTCCTTTGCTTCGTCGTCTTCCACCGCACATCTGTTTTGGGATGGAATAAATGAGGCCAGGCTTGAGAATCAGGTTGTTTATATGCTGCAATATTTAGATCATTTTTGTTTTTCATAAGTCTGGAAAAATAATTGTTATCTTGGTGGTGTGGGTTACAATAACGAAGCCCTCCTGTTATTGCAGGCGAGCTTGGGCCGCTATGGAAAGTGGTTTTCTCCAAAATAGAGATGCATTTGCACTCAGTTGAACTGACGTGGGGACGAAGCTCCTGCTAAGGCTGCTCAGCACCGAGGTGGTCCCGGAGGGAACTTTGGAGTCTACTGCGATGCGAGTGATGGGGATTATCAGTTGGAATAAAATCACAAAACCTCTTTGTTCGTGCATGTCCCTGGGCGATGCACACGAAGGGGTGATGGGGAGGCGCCGGGCCCCCTCCTGCCCTGCCAAAGGTGTGGGGCACAGAAGCAGCTCGGCCGTGGGGCCAGGTTCGGGGTGAGCATGTGCTGGGGAAAGGAACGATTTTGTGTATTTTCCATTTAACTAACCACAGGCAGTTTGTTTTTGAGCAGTTCGGTTATTGCGCTGCGGTAGGAATAGGCAGCGTCGCCGCGTTACCTCCCGTGGCCGCTTCCCCATCTGAGAGCCCGACGTGCCGTGGGGCTGCGGGGCCCAGAGCTCAGCCCTGCCCGGGGGACCGTCTCGTGCCTGGCTCAGTGCGGGGCCGGGTTGAGGAGCTGCAGGTGCCGAGAGCTCCTGCGTGCTCTTCCTGCAGCCCTGCCTTTAATCTTGAAAGACTGAAGGTATTTTCCCCAAATCCCTGGTTGTCCCCATGAGGTGTCTGCTTGGCCCCAAGCTTGGTTGATACTCCTGGGGACACCAGCTCCTTTCCACCCCCAGCTTCTCCAAGAAGGACCACAAGGCATTGACCCCCCAAGCGCTAATTACCCATCTGTAAGTTGGCACGATATTTTCCCGTCTGTTTTTTAAAGCTGCTGCGAGGTTTGGCGGTGACGGTTGGCAAACTGAGGTGTCACCTCTAGCAATCAGACAACGTGTTGAGGTCTACCAGCTGCAGAAGCAGCCGAGAAGCTCAGAACAGGGGCTGATTCGGAGAGCTTTGCCCAGGAAACCCCGGTCCGGGATGCGCGCCTCTCGCCCGGCTCCCAGCCCCACGGCCCCGCCGCGTGCCTCGGGCTGCCACCCCCCGGGGAACGCAAAAGAAATGCTTTAGCAGAGAAACACCCACCTGCCCCCGCCGAGGCCCCGTGGTGGGAACACAAAGCAATTTTCTTCTCTTTCTGAATTTCTTTGCCGCCTTTGCTTCCAAGCTGAGAGCGGGTGGTTGCGTACACGAGAAGACTTCTGCCCTCCGTTTTTCCCAAAAATACCTGTACAAGTGGGAAAAAGCCGGAGCATCACTTTGAGAAAGGATATTTTTAGTGTACCTTCTAACACGGCATTTTTTCCACAGCCGTGCTGTCCACTGCCGGGCCCACGGTGCCACCAGAGGAAGCGTTGGCAGCCGAGGACACCCTCCCCTGGAGCACCCTCCATCCCTGCGCGGGGACCCCTCCGTGTCAGATGTCCCCGCGCTGGCTGCTCCCTCGGGAGAGCTCTGGACCTCCCAGTTAACGCCAGGGAGGGAACCCCAGTGCTAACCAGGGCATCGGCAGCTTCTGCTCTGGGGGGCTATATGGTCTTGGAAGAGGGGAAACCTTGATTTTCCAGTCACTTACTGGCCTGGGTAAAAGAGCTGTGCAAATAAATGCAACATACAATAAAAGTGAAAACTGTCAGAATTGGGTATTTCACACTCGCTGTAAAAACGAAACCCGATTTTTTTTTTTTGTTTGTTAAAAAATTCACTGGTCTTTTTTTTTTTCCATTTAGAAATGAGTTATTTTCGAATAAAGAGATGAGGCTTTGTTGAGAAATGAGTAAAATTTGTCCTATCTTTAAGCAAAGGGGATTTGCAATGGGAATATCTCGGTTTGCGCAGTGACATACGTGTGCATGTTCCTACGTGAGAACTTCGCTTGACAAAACAGAAAACCGAAGTTGGGCAACGGCGTTTGCAGCATCACCCGAAAAAGGACGGTGAAGATGCTCCGCAGATACGCTTGCCGGCTGTTTGCCGAGTCGGAGAAGAAATCCTTTTCCTCCTACACACTTTTAAATTGTGGTTTTATAAATATTTTTTCCTTTGAGCAGTTGGGCGGCAGAAATGCTCCGTCGCCGCAGGAGCGCCGGCCGCGCTTCCTCAGCATCCCGCGCTGCTGTTAGTGACCGAGCGCGGTTGACATTAGTGGTCTGAAAGCTCTGATTTTCCCCCGATTTGCACCGATGTTGTGCGTGACAACACCTCACCTCCGTTTGCTCTTCTGTACGAGACCGTAGAGCCCCGGCCTGAAGTGCCCGCGCAGTCTGATCGCTGGGGGCTGCTGCTTTGGGAGAGAGGAGAAGGTTTCTGCTGCCTTCAGGAGGAGCTAAACGAAGCCCAAAGTCATTCATTACATGGTAATAGTCGTCTTATTCTTTCAGAATTACCCACAAGTTTTTTTTAATCTTTCCATCTTGGAAAGAATATGATCTTTCCCGTACTTTTGCAAATCTCATCACTGTTTCTCCGAGCTCTCTGCCCTTTCCAGCCGTTCCCCTCTTTCCATCACCGCTGCGGCTTTATTTAAGAGAAGAAAAAAGAAGTGGATTTGCTGTCTGCTCTGCGGTAATTACGGTGATCGCTTGAGCTTTGCTCAGTGTTGCACTGCAGCGAGCTGAGAGCTAGCACGAATCTAACAAACAGCAGGTCACGACACGCATATGGATTTTTTAAGAATCTGGGTATTGTAGGGTTTTTTTCAAGTTGGGCTCCTTCTCATGTTTTAGCTGGTGTTTTGGATGAGAGCACTACAGTAGCAAGACAACCAGCCAAATGTAAATGAGCCCTTAATTTTATTTAATCAGAGCTGACAAAGATTATTAAACACCGGGAAAAAGTTTCTCTTCTGCTACTCATTTATCAAAAAACTTGTAGTTTCTCAAATGCATCATTTAGGCAATTAATACGAAATGAAAGACAATTCCCATATCTTATAACGTGTCACACTTGTAGATGGAACAGGTGAACGAAGCTGCTCATTCTCACCCAACCCCGACCTCGGGAAAGGGGATGAGGAGCCTTTCACCAGCATAAAACATCCCTTAACACCAGTGTTTGCACAGGAGGCAAACGAAAGTAACCAGTTACAAGCCAATTCCTGCTTGTCAGCACTGGTGCTAATAGATTTTATGGATTATTTGCAACCACCCAATTTTTACTGAATTTGGCATTATTTAATGGACTGCCAGAACATTGCTGAAACGTTACTCTAAAACATAAATGCGTGTTGCAAAAGCAGCGTGAGGGCAGCATCCAGGCAGGTCGACAGCAATAGTTCTTCGACGTGGGCTCCTCCTGTGCTGGGGACAAGGGACAGAGCAGTTTAAGTTGCCCCACGGGAGGTTAATCAGCTCTATTTGGGAATGACGGGTGAATCCCACAGCCCAGGTGATGCTCCATCTCAGCCTGCGGGTACCGGAGGCGCAGGGGAGAAGGCACAGGGAAATGGAGATAAATGGAATTTATTGACTTCTGCTGTGGGCCGTACAGAAACAGCTCATTTCCCACTACACCACACAGGTGAATTCACTCACTTTTCTATTTATCACTAAACCACCGCCTCCTGGTGCTCTTGACCATAACACTGCCTAAATTAATCCTTATTCTTTGCAAACAAGAAGCGCTAACCGTTTATTTCCCCCAAAATGTTGTCATTTCACGGTGGCCTTGTGCTGGAGATGGGGTTGTCCCCCGGGTACTTTAATTTCTGTGGGCACTGTCACCATCTAGTGGCATCTCGCTATGGGTTTGCAGGGGCAGCTGCGGCATTATCCCCCCCACCCACCCCCCCGTGGGGTTTGCCCCAGGGTCACTCATTTCTCCCACTGATCAATTTAACTCTGCCAATTTGCAAGTTAAAAGCCTGCAGGTGCGATGGCAGCTTTAGCTGGCAAATTTTCCCCTCTGGTCCTCTAAAGGAGAATCTTTGCCTGCTTGAATGAGGAGGATCTCCATGGTAAGGTGTTTTTTGGAGGGCTGTGTTTGAAGGAGGGTGGGAGAGTTCTGCGCTCGTGAGTTTTTTTCACTTTTGCTGTGTCGCAAAGCGGGAATGCAGAGAGAGCTGTGACCGGCTAAAATAATCTCCGGCAATAACACAGCGGGGATGGGTGTGTGTACGTGTTAATCATACAGCTGTGATTATGTTGTTTAGTGGTTTGTTTCGGTTCATGAAGGAAATGTGCAGTGAAGACACCCCCCACCCCCCCCGCTCACTGCTCAGGTCTCCGTGCCATCCCCTCCGGCGTGAAACATTCACTTCTCATGATCAAAGCCCGGCTCTCACTTTCCTGTCTAATGCTCAAAAATTGGAGATGAGCAACGTTGTGTGCTTATCCTGGATTTCTTCCCCTCTTGCCATATCCTTGACAGCCGTTAGTGGGTTTCTGTGATGCCCCACGGGTGGGTGATGTGTTCACGGCTGCTCCTGTGCGGGAGCTGGAGGGTGACACCGCTTTCTGCGTGACAGCGCCTCGATTTTACAGGGGTTGTTTCCACACAGAAAAGCGAGCAATGGACCCGTAAATCAAAGCAGTAATTTCCCCTTGCCAAGGCTGAGAAGGGCCACTACGCAGGAGGAGGGTTGTGGCACTCCGCCTGGTATTGTGGGTTTCTCCAAAATGATTTTCCGCCCTATAGATCCCACTCGCTTTACATAATAATGCGACTTTTGGGCTTTTCTTCCCTATGTGCAGCTTTGGCTTGAGTTTTCTTTGTGAAGTGGCCCACAGCGTGTGCACCCACAGGGGATACAGCCATCAGCTCTGTCGCAGAAGCGAAGCCTGGTCTGGTCGACCCAGCTCGCTCTGCCTTCCCCACGCGACGTCCCGGGGAGCCGAGCTGCTCCCAAGGCGCTCTCTGGTGCGCTTAAGAGAGGAAGGAGTCATAGAAGTAAAGCGAAAAAAGGTGAAATGGGATCCTCCAGCATGGTCCACGTCAGCCGGCAGCCTCAGCGCCTGCCGAAACGCCCGTGGGACCCCCAGCAGCCACCCTTGGGTGCGTGGCTCGGTGTAGGAGACACCTTCTGAAACTGGAAAGGCGTTTGGGGGCTTAACTCTCTAACTTCTACTGCCGGCGTCCGTCCGTGCAGCTGAAGGACTGAAAAGTCTCAGAAAGCAAAAGGCGATGCGGTGAGGTCATCTCCTTGGGGAGAGCCTCATCCCTGCGTGAAATGCCACCCAGGGACGCGTGTGCCGCCCTGGCCCGGCGGACGGCAGCCTCGCCAGCCTCGAACAACGCCGCTGCCGGCGGCTCGTCCATAGCACTGAGAACTTCATGTGGTTTTTCAGTTTCCTATTTTTAAATTTAAAAGATACCTTCCTCTATCCATCTGCCTCTCCAGTTAGCGAGCGCCCCGTGAGCAGGGGAGAGACGGCAAACAAGGAGCTGTTCTAAGAAAAATGAAGGTAACCACATCTGAAAAAACAAGAGCAGAACCCTCACAAAGAACAGAAAACGAAAATGACTGCTTTTAGACCAATTAAGCTAACTGCTGATTTTTTTTTGGTTTTTTTTCTTAATTTTTTAAAAAATTTATTATTACTCCTGGATGGAGCTTGGAGCTAATGAAGCATAGGGAAATGGCAGAGAGTCAGCTCCCTTGAGATGCCTATTAGCTCCTATGATTATTTGATATGGACTACTGAAAGAATTGTATAAGTTCTGGTCAAAATTTGAATTAAATTATAAGAGCTGAGCTCTTATGAACTTTATGCTATGTTGTATATATGACTTACAGGACACAGAGCTGGAACCTGTGATTTTTTTAAAATTTTTTTTATTAAATGTGATTATAGTAGCATACATGTCTCTATGGAGCAGTCATACCTTTATGGCATTGGCATATTTTTAATGTTGGGGGGAGGAAGGAAAGAAATGAATAAAATTGTTACCAAGCAAGGTAAACGATTCTGTAACGATCTTTCATACAGGAGTGTTATTGGTGTCTCCCTGGCGCCCGGGTTGGATAAGTAGTCAGAGGTTTGTCTTAAGAATGGCCCAAAAGACTAAATGTCTGTTCTTTTCCCCAGGATATACACAGAGTTTCTCTTCAGGTGGAGTGGCATGTATGCAAATGAAAGAAAATTTTTGGCCTCAACTAACTTTACATAGTGCTGGTGGAATTACAACCCCACGGAAATCAGTGGTGAAGCTGTTGGCGTCACCGGGGTCACCTCCTGTCCCCTTTCCTCCCCCGGGAAAGGCATTGGGCATCAGCGCGGGGAGGGGACGGGACGGGACCCGCACTCGGGCAGCGCGTGCCATGGACCTTGGGAATGGAGGAGGCCCCTTTTTTGTTACATTGCCATGGTATTTGGGAAGAATGTACATCTTAACAGCACTGATAGCACGTTCATATTTATTCACCTCGAAATCTCAGCTTCAAAGGAAGAACTCACCGTTCATTTTCCCTTTATTGACGCACTTTAAAAAAAGAAAAAAGAACGCGACTGTATTCAGGAAACCTACTTTTGGGGTATTGCCAATTAAAACATTTAGCAAGCTCAGTCCTGATTAAGAGGCAGCACATGGAGGTCAGTTTGTCTACGGGTACGATCCTCAGCGCTGTGGGTGTTGGGGCATGGAAGGGGAAATCATGCTCACCAGGCAGTCGAGGAGTATTAATGCTCAACAGCAACTTTGTTCCTGTAAGGTCCAAATCTACCTACAGGTTACCCTTAAATACCTAAATAGCTCCTCATCAGCTCAAACCAGATGTACGTTCCCCACTGAAAGGCAAGTGCCGACACGGGTTGGTGGGGCTCTCTGGACACGGCAGGAGAGGTTCCCTTCGTCTGTTCACACAGCAGAGGATGCTTAAAGCCAAAATGTAATTAACTTATTGGTATTTGACCAGGATGCTGTGGTAAACTCTTGTGAGAGGTCATGAGGTCTCCACTGACCACAGGAACTTGGTTTTGCATCTCATGGCAGGTATGGTAAACCTTCAGTTATTGTCTCTGTATAACGCGTCAGGCTTTGATCTCCCTCTGTAGCAATCCTTTACGCCCAGCGTAATAAACCATGTTTAGTGCATGGGGAAAAATCCACTTACCTTTTCTGCTGACTTTGTCCAAAAGGTGAATTGGACACCTACTCTGATACTTGCTTCCAAGTTTCTGATTCTTCTCGCTGGTGTGTTTTTAATTCATCTCTAGAGAAAAAATGACTTAAATTTCACCTTCCCTCCCCACCAGAAAAGCAAAGCGAAGGGGGTATAATATTTTACACAGGTGTTCTGTAGAATCTGTTTTTATATCTTTTGTGAAAGGAAGTTTGGGGCTTTGGCTGGGTTTCAGTTGACATCTTATTACCGCAGAGCTGTGGTACATCTCCTGGAGAGCTGGAGCACAAAGGGCTCGGTTAGGACTTGCACAAAGGGATAATGGACCTAAACCCATTAAATGCAAGTTCTGACAGTGCGGGTCAAACTTGTATGTGTCAGTCTTTGGGTTCCTCCTTTCTCATTGTCCTAATTGGGCTCATTTTCTGTTTAAAAATAATTGACAGAATTTTATGATGTGAAAACAAAAATAAGGCAACCGCTGCTGAGATCTGTGAAGGCAAAACATTTTAATGTGCTTTGGAGATCATGTAACAAACCTTTCTGTCAAAAGATGTGCTAAGAGATGCATTTTGCCGTGACCTGCTTTCGGCTGGTGCTTGGGAGGACGGGGGCTCCTTTCTGTGACTGAGTGACAGAAATATGGCTTTTCAGTTTGGATCACGTAAAGCAATGTGTGTAGCGATGCCCTGTGGATCAGTCAGGACCAAGAAAAAAAACAACACAGACAAACAAAAAGAAAACCAAAGGGGGGAAAACCCCAACCCACTCTCCCCCTTGGACTTCTACGATGTGGCTACAGCATTGGTAGATAAGGGGAGAGCAACAGATGTCATCTACCTGGGCTTGTGCAAAGCATTTGACACCATTCCGCATGACATCCTGGTCTCTAAATTGGAGAGACATGGATTTGACAGAGGGACCACTCAGTGGATATGGAACTGGCTGAACAGTCACACTCAGAGTTGTGGTTAACGGCTCCATGTCCAAGTGGTGAGCAGTGACAAGTGGTGTTCCTCAGGGGTTGGTACTGGGACCGGTCCTGTTTAACAACTTTGGGGACATGACTGTTGGGATTGAGTGCACCCTCAGCAAGTTTGCCGATGACACCAAGCTCTGTGGAGTGGTCAACATGCTGGGGGGGAGTGATGCCGTCCAGAGGGACCTGGACAGGCTGCAGAGGTGGGCCTGTGCCGACCTTCGGAGGTTCAACAAGGCCAAGTGCAGTGTCCTGCATGTGGGTTGGGGCAATCCCCAGCACAACTCCAGGCTGGGTGGAGAATGGATGGAGAGCAGCCCTGAGGAGAAGGACTTGGGGGTGTTGGTGGATGAGAAGCTCCCCATGAGCCGGCAATGTGCGCTGGCAGCCCAGAAAGCCCCCCGCACCCCGGGCTGCATCCCCAGCAGCGTGGCCAGCAGGGCGAGGGGGGGATTCTGCCCCTCTGCTGCGCTCTGCTCTGCTCTGGGGAGACCCCCCTGCAGTGCTGCCTCCAGCTCGGGGGGTCCCAACAGCAGAAGGCCACGGAGCTGTTGGAGCGGGGCCAGAGGAGGCCCCGGAGATGCTGCGAGGGCTGGAGCCCCTCTGCTGGGAGGACAGGCTGGGAGAGTTGGAGGTGCTCAGCCTGGAGAAGAGAAGTGTCTGGGGAGATCTTAGAGCCCCTTCCAGTATCTGAAGGGGATCTAAAAGAAGGCTGGAGAGGGACTTTTTACAAAGGCATGTAGTGATAGAACAAGGAATAATGGCTTCAAACTAGAAGAGGGTAGATTTAGAACAGATATTAGGAAAAAATTGGTGGTGAGCCCCTGGCCCAGGTTGCCCAGAGAAGCTGTGGCTGCCCCATCCCTGGAGGTGTTCAAGGCCAGGTTGGACGGGGCTTGGAGCAACCTGGGCTGGTGGGAGGTGTCCCTGCCCAGGGCAGGGGGGTGGCACTGGATGATCTTTAATGTGCCTTCCAACCTAAACCATTCTATGAACATAAGAAGGACACGATCTCTGAAAACTCAAAGAATAAGGAAAATCAATCAAAACTTCTTCCTTGTCATATTTTAGAGAGTTTTCTTCACACAGCACTTGTGAAAGGAAGGGGGGGGGGAAAGGTCATTGTCCCCCAGCGCTTGGAGATAGGGGTTTTATGAGCAGGGATTTGGTCTGTATCAGTTCAGCTGCGGTCCCAGCTTTTTGCCAAATGCTTGTTTAAAAATAATCTGTATGGGCTTGATGTCTTTTAGAGAAGACTTCCCAGCAATTTACTGGGAAATTAAAAGAGAGGGGAGGGAGGAAAGAAAGTGGGCTGCAATCCTGGATGGGATCACCTCCTGGGCTACTGCAAGACCGGGCACGGCTTCGTGGTGCTTGGTCCTGTGTTGGGGAAGGGCTCGGGCATGTCTCTGCCGGACATCCAACGTGTCCAAAAACGGGCAGCTGTCTCCTCGCTCTTGTTCTTGCTCCAAGGAAGGAGCAAGCTGCGCTGCAGCCATGCGTGGTACAGTGCGTCGTCCAGCGTGCCCTGTGGTGTGATGCCGTGGCCAGGAGATGAGTGCCCCTGGCTCGTAGACCCGCTGTCTGCTCACCTCTCCGTCTCCGGGAGGAGGCACAGGCAGGAGCCTAATTCAGGTCCTAACAATTTTCTGCAAGGTATTTCTTATTCCACACTGTCCACTGAGTCACTTCTGTGAATGATGTATTTCTGTGCACTTCTGAGCGATTTGTGGGTGTCTTTGGGTTGTAAATCCACGTTGTTTCCCACTGGATGCGTATTTTGCATGATACACTTCTGTTCCCTCTTTAGGAGTAGGTATTTCTAAGTTTCAGCATCTGATCATCATTCAGTGCAATGAGCTGAAAATGTGCATTTCACCCTTACCCCGAAATATGGGATTACAATTTGCTGTCTCGGTGACTATTCCCAGTGGTGGATTTATACGTTTCATGGGGCCTTAATGGAGTGAACTCCCCATAATGAAAATACTCCCCTTACGCATCCCCCCTAGAATGAGTCCGAGGGGTAAGGCTGAGTAATTCCTTGAGGGTCCTCTAAAAACTCCAGCCAAAAATATTTGGATTAAGCCAGCACAAATGGCTGTGAAACTGATGGAAAGAAATTAGGTTGGGGATGGAAATAGCAATTCACAGTTTGGGAGACAAGGGGAAACGGTCACCAGTCATTCCACGGGCTGGTCCAGGCGATGCGTCGGATGTGCCTTAGCAATTAGTGGGTTTCTTTTGTCAGAGTGAAATCTGCTGCTTTGCCGAAGTTCTGAGCAATACCCTTTTCTTTTCACAGTTTAAAGGGGGACTGAAGTGAAACGCAGACCTTGCGCTGACTCGGTACGACAGCAAATTTCACTCCAAGTGAGCAGAGGGAATCGCTGGAGAGCCCTTACAGCTGAAGGTTTATATATATATATATATGAAGAGAAGCAGCCAGAGACTTTGGCCTCTCCTGATGTACAGTTCAAACCCCCGAGAGTCCCTCTGACATGCAACTGTTGGAGGGAATTGTAGAATTTAATATGACTACAAAGTTTCTGCTGGCTTTATAACCATCATGTGAATATGGATTATTCAGGCCTTTAGAATTCTGTAGGATGTGTCAGGAGACAATATAAAGAAGACTCTGTGTTTTTGCAGCACCTTATATAAAGCCTTGTAACATTTTTATAGCTCTGCACTACTTTCATCGCCATTGCAAAAGCGTTTCTTACGGCCAGTGTTCTGGCAGCGAGGAGCCGAACGGCTGAGGCATGAGTTTCTGGAGTTGTTTACCCCTCTGTCTGCATTCTATTGGAGTTGTCTGTGAATTTGCAGTCGCTCATCAGATCTCGGATGCTGGAGGCGCTGCGATGGCTGCCGTCGCGCAGAGCGATGAGTTCCTACCTGAGAAAGAGGAGAAAAGCGTGTGGAATGTTTTGTCAGGTCTACATCCATCTTCACAGCGCAGTAGCTTTGACGATGGCTTGGCACTGCTCTTGCTCTGCACAGATATGTCAGCTGCCAGATTTGTTTTTATCATACGAGGAAACAAACTGTTTAATGAACGAAACCAGACGCGCAAGATTGTGCTGAAAGACCTACAGTCACTTTGTAAAGAACTCATGCCAGAAACCTTGGAAAAGGCACAGAAAAACATTAATGGAATTTATTCTTGGCAATTAAAGGTAAATATGCATTATGCAGATATTCTCTTTTAACTGCACTATACCCATTCCTTGTGTTTCCACACAATCTGTGTGGTGCAGGACTCCTGCACGGCCTCTCTGTTCCTCACCACCCTTCTTTCATCGCGTGTAACGCATCGTGGGGCATTGGCAGGGAACAGGGCTGGGGCGGTTCCCTGGTTTCTTCAGAAAGATCCAGAAACACAAATAGTTGGGAGAAGAGCAGGTCTTCAGAGAGTAGGTAGAGCAAATGTGAGTTAATTCTTGAAATGAACCAGGCGGATACAAAAACTTGCACAAACGGCTGGTTTCAGCTCGGACAATTCCCATTGACCCGAGTGGTTTCTCCAACAGGACCCACATGGATTAGTCAGTATAGACTGCCCGTCATCCACCGTGCAACCAGCATGTGTTGCAACATGTTGTTCCATGAAACAAGCTAGTTAAAACTTCCCAAGAGCTACCGAAACGCTACTAAACTGAAAAACAAAATGCCTTGTTAAAAATGGACTGGATCGGAAGATATTGTGCAACTTTACTGTACAGCCCAAAGCACTTCTTTGATACTCATTTTATTGCTACCAATCAGATGAGAATCCCATTGTAACTTGGGTGAGAGACTGGTCTGGTTTTTTTAATACCCGAAGTTAATGATTAACTCTTCCTCGAGAGTCTGATTTTCACCTTAACAGAGTCAATAGCTGCTATTAGAATACGCTGCGGTGACGGACTGGACTGTTAGCCAAGGTGTGGTGCCACCAGCCCAGGTCGGCAACCAGGCACCGATGGCATCTGGGAGGGAGGTAGGATGGGCGAACCCGGCTGATGCCATTCCCATGACGCACGGGGACCAGCACAATAAACGGGAGAGCCAGACTTTTCCAGGTGAATCTGAAATGAAATTAAATCATTTGTGTTTGCTTTAATATAGGGATGTCTGATATTATCTGTCTACAGCATTAGTCTGTGCTGCTGCCTTTGAAGCGAGTAATTGGCATTAGGGTGGTGTGTTAGTTTCCATGTTAGGCATGATTTTGGAATGAGCCTCAGTTATCCAGACAAATGGGCATTTTCATGGTATTACCCACTACCACATGATATTACATATTCCTCATCAGTGGCTGTGTTCAGGTTTGGGCATCACTGGGGTTTGGGGTTTTTCCTTAGCTAATTACGCGTTGTGAGACGGGCAAAAATGTTTGGGGTGTTGGAGAAGAAAGGTTAAACCAGCAAAATAGGGCACGCTTAGCCAAGTGATGCTTAAGGTGGTCACGGCTTGTGATGCTGAAGGGGTTCGGCATTGGGGATGCCACCATTCATTAGTGCAGCGCGTGGAGCTGCAGTTAAGGGTGGGGAGATGCAAAACGCAGATGAAATATCAGGTTGTGCCCTTGGAGAAGGAGATCTTTAAAGCCCAGGTTGGTCCCTTGAAAACTACATTGCTACAAATCTCCGGGAGGTTTGGTAGCGAGCGATCCCAGCGGGAGAAAGGCAGGCTGGAGGAGCCCAGGAGCTCCTCACTGGCTTTGGTTCTTTGGTTTTGGGTGTAACTGTTGACTCCATTGCAATGGGCTTACATTAGGTATGAGTTGGATCTGGTTCGTGCAATGGCTTGAGTTTTTTTGGATTACGAGTTCTTAGATGATGGCCACAAAGGAATTTTAATTAGGAAAGTAAGAAAGGTTCTGCTGCGAGACGGGCAAACCACGATAATTATTGGCAGTGAGAAAGTCAGCAAAGAGCAAGTAATCAGGGAATTTATAGAGGTCGTATTGAGAATTACCTAAATGTAATTTTTAAGGATACCAGTGAAAGAATCTCTCGTAAGGAAAATGACTTAAAATGACAGTCATGTCCCATCCTATGCTTTATCCGGAGTCCAGCTGTACTTACAAGCTTTAATGAACACACAGACGAAGATCAAGGCTAGCTGTGTGGCCACTGAACATGTAATCACCACAAACGTCAGGGGCTCAGGAAGAACCCACCAAGTGATGTGGATTCTGTGCCGGTGTCCGTGCAAGCTCCCAGGCTCTGGCAAGGTGATGGAGATGCACAGAACAGAGCTAATCTGCATTGCTGGGCAGCAGAGCCAAAGTCCTTTCACAAAGGGGCAAACTGCAGTTTAAAACCAATTCTGTAGGAGTCTAAATGCATCTCTCTTGAAACCAAATATCTAAACATCAAAATGAAATGACGCTTTACATTTTTTCTTTAGGAAATAGTGGGTAGGTTTGCTCTTCTCTCCTAGATCCTGAACACCAAATAACCTGGTAAGGTCATCACCACACCAGCGTAACGCATCCTTTACACTGTACTTTGAGTTTAAACTAAGACGACCAACTTCACATGAAAATGCTCTCGGAGTAGCAAAGTTCTTGCTTGGCTAAATCAGCCTCCTACTTCTGTCAGCAAAAACAGCTGCACAAATTCTCCTCTGCCGCTTCTGTATATGCGAGCAGGACCCAAAAGCGTCGCTCTGTGCTATTGATAAAGCTTGAACTTTCCTTCACAGGTGGTCAGTTGATGGGATAGGCAGAACTGCCATGTACACAGTTCAAGGCTGGTGTGAATGCAGGATACCTTTACTGGACAGGGAACGACACCCACTGCTTGACCTAGAAGACATGCCCGGGCTGAGCAATGTGCACACCTACGGTCTTCTCATGGGAATGGTTATTCCATTCTAAATAAACGGCCTTCATGGCTTTTGTGGCGTCACGCGTTTCCATCTTGTGGAAGTATCTTGGTGGAAACATCTAAAAAAGATCAGACCCTTATTGTTCCAAATACCCTCTCTGGCCTTGGCTGAGCTTTGAGTAAGACTGTTCGAGTAGCAGAAATGGGTTGTACTTCTCAGGTGTATTCAGAAGATCAAATCTGATTTTCTTAGACTCTGTGACATTGTTGTGCTCTCTCCTAAGGTTACCTCTCTGTGTATCAGCAAATGGGGCTGCTACCGAAGGCGTAGGAGGTTTGTCTCTGTAAGAACAAAACCAGTATTTGCAACAGATGTCTTCCCAAGAGGATCCCAGCTCTGACACAGGCCCTGCACAGCCTCACGCTAACTGCTCGGGGCCAGGCTGCCGAGGTATTTAAGTGTTGGTCACCTTTGAAAGGCTGGTCTTTAACCTCTTGATCTTGTATTCATAATGAAACGGGAGGGGTAGCAGGAACTTGCACTTTCTGATGTGGATTTCACTAATTAGTCCAAGTGCTTCTGTAACACATACGGATATTTAAGGCTGTGCACACCACTAATGCAAACCGCCTACTTGTAACGGAGTAAACAGCACTGGCTAGACCACAGCGCTAACGCCAGTAGGCTCCTGGCTTGAGAGGCTGTGGAAGGTTGCTCGCTGTGCCCAATGCATGTGGGAAGTAGGTTTTGCAATGGTGCGACTGTATATTTTACTCATGTCCAGTGGCTGACAAAAGCAGCCGCGGTAGGTGACCACAACAGACAGCATCTCACGCTGCTGCTGGGAGGGGTATCGGGTACCCACCTCAGTTACTGGGAGCTGCAAAGCCTTGCTCCTCCCTGGCTGCCGTGTGCATGTTTGGGATGGAGGGGCGACGGGGCAGCCCAGGACGTGGTGGTGGGGTTGGTACTTGGTGCCAACCTTGGACACGAACCACGGAGCCCTGGCTTTGTCCAGGGCAGAGACCTGATGAAACGGGGTTCTTCTCCCATTGATGAGTGCTGCAAAGATCAAAACGACGCGAGTCCCTTTGTAGTGGTGGCTGGTCTTTTTAGCTCTGTACCTCTTCCCGTCTGAGACTGTCGCACACACCGAGGAACTGAACCACTCGGCCCTTGTAAGCACCTCGCTGGTGGGTGCTGCCTGTAGAAATAAGGTAAATGGCTTACCAGAAGTCAGACTATGAGCTGGTAGCTCTCAACCTTTGTTACCAAGTGCGTGACACATCAGAAAAGGGCAATGGGACCTACATCTTCTTGATGCAGAAAGCAGGTGACGTAGTGACCATGTCCTCGCTGGTGAACGTGTGCGGAGTACCGCAAGCAGACCCCGGCAGTGCCGACCTCGGCATGAGGTCTGCTGGAGAGGGTCCAGCAGAGGGCTACAAAGATGATGAGGGGATTGGAGCATCTCTCTTATGAGGAAAGACTGAGGGAATTGGGGCTTTTTAGTCTGGAGAAGAGAAGACTGAGGGGGGAATCTTATTAACGCTTACAAATACTTAAAGGGAGGGTGCCAGGGGGATGGGAACAGTCTTTTTTCAGTGGTGCCCAGTGACAGGACAAGAGGGAACGGGCACAAACTTGACCATAGGAAGTTCCATCTGAACCTGAGGAGGGCCTTCTCTCCTGTGCGGGTGGCAGAGCACTGGCACAGGCTGCCCAGAGAGGTGGGGGAGTCTCCCACTCTGGAGCCATTCCAAACCCGCCTGGACGCCGTCCTGTGCCACTGCTGGAGGTGCCCCTGCTCTGGCAGGGGGGTTGGACTAGATGATCTCCAGAGGTCCCTTCCAACCCTGACCGTTCTGTGATTCTATGAGACCCAGAGGAAGCTTTTCCTATTATAGCAATTATTTGCAATGGATTGGGGAGGACTGGTTTCAGTTCAAGCCCGCACACCCACAGCCTGGAGTGCTCTGGCTGTTGCCAGATACAGATGCAGGCTGGCAAGAGATGGGGTGGATGGAAGATGGTAAAAAAGGAGCTGTTGTCATCTTCCTGTTAGACACGTGCTGTGAGTCGGGTGAAGCAGCTGTAGCCTGATACACAGCCACACTTCTGTAAAGACCACGGTTGTGTCCAGCTCTGCTTAAATATTTCTTGAGCAAATCCAATGGAAACTGCTCGTTAGCTCCTACAGCCTACAAAAACCACGTACCATTTAAGTTTCAGTTAAAATCTCCCCTCTGACTACGGTAGTATGAAAGGGCCTCAGCAATTCATGAGCTAGTTTAAAGGGAGAAGGGGATTTGCTACATAAATAAGGTATGTGGTAGATGTCACAGACTGAAAACGTGATTGATCTGCGAGGCTTTTCTCCACATCATTAGAGACTGTGTTACTGTTAAGCACAGAAGAACAGATAACTCCTTTAAGTAGTTAATTTGAATATACAGAAGCAAAAGGAAGAGTAGGAGGAAGATGTAGGTCAAGTGCTTCAGGAAGATGCCAGGCGAATGTTCAAAGAACCACAAGATTGGTTTTTACCGGTGTCAGAAGTAGCTGCATGCACTTCAACTGTTGGTATGGAATTCATTTTGCTCCTACTAGAGGAAAATTAAAAAAGAAAAAAAAAAAAGACAAGCAAATAAGTAACGCTGGTGGTGCTGCTGGTGTGCAATGTGAGGACATCTTGCTACAGCTCCTTCGTGTCCCTGTGCAGGAGCTCACCTCCGTATGGTGTCACACTCATGGTCTGGGCTGTCTCCGTCGCAGCTCAGCTCGACAGATCGTGGTTCCCGCTCGTAAGAGCACAAATTGCTGAGCCCAGCAAAGAGTTGGAGGGAGAACTTGGTTTTGCTGCCTTTTTTTAGTACAGTGAAGGAGTAGGATTTTATGATTGATTATTTTTCCCCTGATTTCAGAGGTATTAAAGGATGTTTGTGAGTCTGTATGAGACTGGGGAAATTTGGGAGGCTGGGAAAAATCTGCCACTAAGTCTNTTTTTTTTTTTTTTTTTTTTTTCCTGAGAGGCTGAACAAAAGGGCCTTCAAATTTTGTGGGACCATCAGACCAACTCAGGAAAAAAAACCCCATCTCAAGTGTAAAGGCAAGCGTACGGGCAAGGAGAGCTTCAGCTTTGCCGTCTGACCTCCTCCAGCCCCACCGGCACCAGCTTTGTCCCAGAATGGGGTTTGGACCCCGTTTAATTGTGCTCAGGCCATGCCCCTGCCCCCCAGCTCAGGTGGGTTGGGCAGGCAGCGTTACCCGAAGGAAAGCTTCACCACTGCAACAATTCTATTGTTAATTTTTCATTTTATTTTTTTTATTGTGTATTTTATTTGGGGGCTGGAGAGACCTGGTGTTTGTAAGGGAACTCTGCACAGATGCTGCTGCCTTTTAGGAAGAAACCCACTGAGCAGCCATCGTTAAAACCTATAACTTATCATTAAAGTTTAAAATTAAAAATTTTTGCTTAGTTTGACTTAAAAAACCAAAAAAAAAACCCCAAACCAACCCCTTGACATAAAGCCCAAAGCTTTTAGCCTCTGTTTTAATATGACACTGTTCCTGAAAGCGGTTGTGAAGGTGCCTTTCGCACCAGCCTGTCGTAGGCTGCGGCACTCTGCGATAGCCGCTTCCATCGGCGCTCCTTGCCCACATAAAAAGCAGACGATTCTTCTTTTGAGAGGGGGGAAAACCTCGCGTTATTTCTTCTGTGACCTGTTTGGGTCTGAGAGGCTCCATGCAGAGCAGCGCTCTGCACCTTCGCTTCGATGCTCTGCCGGTGGTACAGCCTGTAGAGGTTTTGGGGCATTTTTGGGGCGGTTCTTGCCGGCCCTTCAGCTGCCTGGTGTCAGCCTGGGCTGTGTTCATGGCACAGTCTCCCGCTTCGAGACCACTGAGAGTGGGCAGAGGTGGGAAGAATCAGGGCAGGAGATGAAGCGGAGCCAGTCCCGTGGCTCGAGGCTTTGAGGTGGGTGGAAAGGATGGTGGGATGGGAGGAAGAGGGAGACCTCCAAATCGCTGAGCTGCTCCACCAGAGCTCATTTTGGCCGAAGGAACTAAAAGAAAGAGAAAGGAAGACCTAAACTAGGTCAAATGTGGCTTCAAAGAAGAACCAAACGCTAATGCCTTGTGTGTGATCTGCGCTGGGAAAGTTCACAACCCGTTTCCACTTTGGGGTTCAAACGGTAACGTATGTGCACTGCACATATTGACGGCCGAGCCGCCGCCGCAGATGGTCTGCGAGAGCCTGTGAGCAGGGTACCTTCCAGGAAGGCTAGGGCACGAAGGCTCCTGTCCGTGCCCATCTCCAAAACCTGTCTCAGAAGGTGCCTTTTGCACAGTAATATTAAGAACAAAGAGAAGTGAATGTAGTCTTTCTTCTCCCTGGTTCCCCTGCTCGCCGCAGACTCGGACAAGGAAGAGTTTGCCACCTGGGAAATGCCATCCATGGCTTTGAGAGTGCTGAGCGTGAGTTTAACTCTTTGGGGAATTTCTAACTTGTCATCTCTGAATTATGAGGTTAAACTCAGAGCAGCTATGTGGATACCCATCAAACGTGGGCAGTGCAAACCTGACTGGTCCTAAAATGGGAATGAATTAATTTCTTTAACTCACACCTCCATCTACTGAGAACTTGTTGAAGGAGAGCTATGACAGCTGATCTCCCCAAAGGATGCAGGAAAGCTAAAACCAAGCGATGTTTTCTCCCCAGAGTGTAAGAAGCTGTTAATTGGCAAGATACATGGTGCTGGCCATAATTTTTGAGAGCTTTGCTCTTTTTTTTTTTTTTAATGGCTGTTTTTAATCACATTTCTGCACTTCATAGTTGAAATCTTCTTGCTGAAGTCCTGAAAGGGATTTAAAAGGGGACAAGACCCAATAAAACCTGGTGGCATAAAAATATCAGCTGGTAATCACAAGTACCGCGAGTCATTTGTGCTTCATCCCATTTCACAGTCCAGTGGAGGTCTGGTTTTGTCCACTTTGAAGCATTTTCTATAAGTCAGCAATAAAGGCAAACTGAGATTTTTGTTTCTGCTGTGGTGGAAACCAGGGAGGGGACTGCTGGAGCTGCAGAGGGCAACTCGGAACTCAGTGGAGGAACTGTGCACAAAATGAAAGAGAAACTATCTCTGAGTTTGTGAGCAGCCTGCCAAGACCTCCCCAGACTTGCAGTGTTACGGGGACTCCAAGCTCTGCCCCAGGAGACGAGATTTTTTGCAGGAGAAGACACCTGAGGCAGAAGACAGCACAGCTCCTGAGGTCCAAGCCAAGCAACGTCCCATGTTGCTGCCCCGAGTGGGTGACTGTCACAGCGGGAGTAACCTCAGGTGGAAAGAGGAAAGGTGTGATCCCACCTGGGTGAAGGAACCCAACCTGGGCCAGGAGGATGGAGCCTGCCAGGCTTTCCAGAGAGGGGAGAGACACCAGCGCAGCAGAGACGGAGGGACTATCAAAATGTGAATGCAAATGGGGTATTTATGGCTTTCAGGTTGGCAAGTGATGAGCACCTTAATGTCTTGCCAGAAACAACGCTCTTAATGTTAAAAGAAAAGCTGCAGGCCATGAAAAGCGAGCAAGAAGAATTGAGGGCTTTCAGGGATAAACTTAAAGAAATATGGGAGTAGGTGTATAGGGAAATGAGAGATAACATCTTCAGTTGTTTCAGGGAAAAGGGCAATCATTTGGGGGTTGAAAGTGAGCCGAACTATTCATCTTATTACTGAAGAAGGAGGGGATTAAATATCTTAGGAAGAATCTGGGGGTGTCTTCCAGGTCCTATGGAAGGTCTCAGCAAACTGCAGGGTTTGAAAGAGCCAAGGGAAAAGTCATGTCACATCCCCGAGAGCCAACCCCTCGAGGTGGCTGAAGACATATATGAGACAGCAGCTTTGCTCCTTAGGAGGTGAAAATTGAGTACTGCCTGAAGTGAAAGCCTTTGGGAAGGAAAATGTTGATCTATTCTTCCCGTGTCTTGTGTTTTGAGAAGGTATTTCTTGGAATAGTAGGTGGGCTACAACAATCCTGCGTGAGATGTAATTACGAAGGATGAAAATATCCTGCAATAAACGAGGGTAAATGAGCGCATGAAAGAGCAGTTATAGGTAAATATGGAAACATGTTTGGACAGATTGGACACAGACAAAGTGTTTGTGTCACAGCTTTAATGAGTTTTGGGGATTAGAGGAGCCCTGGGCTGCAGTCTGTCCCCGTGCCCTCAGCACAGCTTTACCGCCCCGAGTGACAGAGCCTGGCCCGGCCACGGATTCGGGTTGGAGCAAACCTCCCAAGGTGTCAGCCGGATGCGCACCCCACTGCTATCCACCCCAAAACGCATCGCAGCGCGCTGCCCTGGGCAGCCGCTCTCTGCCCTGACCTTCTTGTCCTGTTTTCTTTGCCGTTAGCCACTCCGCAGCGTGCTGCTCGCCCCACTGATTTTCAATAAGCTCTTGAGGAAGCACTTCTTCCACCAGCACTTAGCAATGAGTGCCAGGGTTCTCCATCCCTCGCCCCCACCCCGTAAAATGGTCCGGAGGCCACCAGCACAGGAGGGGCTGTTGGCTCCGCGGTGTCTCCCTGCCCATCTCCTCCCCAGCCCCGATGGGAAACTCTGCACGACTCGTTCCGCATCTGAGTGACAAACGCAGCAATAAGTGTATTGGCACAAGACATTTCCATTTTTTATTTAATGTTTATTCCCACATCCTCCCCCAGTCTGTACCCTTCAAACCCACTTCCAGTAATTAAAATGGCAATCCCAGTGTCTCCATTCCTTTGCTGCCTTTGTTACTTTGCCCTTATAAATTCTACACAACCCCAAGGCTTTGACCTGCATGTATGCCCTGTCCCTGGATGAGAGTCCCAGAACATCTTCCATTAACGTATATTAAAAAATCTTGGTTTTTCTTCAGATTTAAGCATTAGTGCCTTCTGTGCTATTTTGATCTCAGTTATTCTTGTTATAGAATAGTTCTATTACTTTGTACTTAGGTATTTAGTTATTCTGCTTTTGCCAAGTGTATTTTTTTTTGTACACTTGCATGAAGGAGCGCGTGGATTTGAACAGAGGCCTCGCTACTATATTTGGGAAATTTGGGGGTTCGTATCACCCCTAAGCCCGTGCCGGGGGAGGCTGCACCGTCAGCCTGGGGCTGTCAGCGCTGCCTGTGCCGGGGGAGTACCGCGTGCCTGCCCAGCCTCGCCAGTGGCCATCCTCGTGGCTACGGGGCCCTCAAACCTTCCTGAGTATTTTTTTGGTCCTGCTCGGAGAACTCCTGCTGTATGAAATATCAGCATCACTAGATGGCACATGTGAGCTGTTCTTGTCTGACTAGCGCAGGACAAGCCAGGCGGTGAGGTTTCTTCCCTCAGCGTTATTTTTTTATGCTTCAGTGGCTGCTTCTGCCAGCAGGATACATACAGCACATCCAAACCTGCACCACAGCCCCGTTAAATACTGTCCTGCTCTCCAGCGTGGCTCTGCCACCTCCCTGTTCACCCTCCACCCCAGGGATGGACCGGGATAGAGCGGTTACTCTGCCATCCTTCGTGAGCACTAAATGTAAGCCCAGGATATACCATATAATAAATCATAGAATCATAGAATTGTCTAGGTTGGAAGAGACCCTTGGGATCATCGAGTCCAACCATCTACCCTACTCTACAAAGTTCTCCCCTACACCATATCCCCCAACACCACATCTAAACGGCTCTTAAACACACCCAGGGATGGTGACTTAACCACCTCCCTGGGCAGCCTATTCCAATGCCCCCACTCTTTCTGGGAAAAATTCTTTCCTAATATTCAGTCTAAAATAAATAAATAAATAAATAAATAAATAAATAAATAAAAACCCAAGTGCTTTATCTGTATAAAGATTGTCTTTTATAATATTTCATGAATTCTACCTTCGTATAAATAATAATTTTTTTTATAATATTACATGAATTCTGTCTTTGTATAAATAACTGCCTGCAAAAATATTGGCAATCAAAGTCTTAAAATGCAGAGTGAGAGCGGTCTAATGGCCTGTGCTGGCAGGGGACAGGGTGGTGGCTGTCCCACCGCGTGGCCCCGAGCAGCCGGTGCCCTTCCTCTGGGATGTCTGTCCCCTCCCTGTCACTACAGGGGTGACACGCATCTCACTTCTGACCTGCAGTGGCTGAAACCGAGTGCCAAACGTGCTCCTGAACTGCCCCCGGGCTGGTGTGGACATCTGCTGCTTAATGGGACCTTTGTCACGTCCGCTCAGAGGGATTATTCTGTTTATTGGGTGCCCTGTTCAGGGCTTGGTGTGCTGAGCGTTGAACTCGCGGAGGAATTTCCTTCACTAAAGCTTTCAATCAAAGGTTAAGACCGAAGATCAAAAAGAAGCTTTTGGGCAGACAGAAATAAAACACTTTGATCAAAAGAGAATAGAAATTGGTAGCGCTAATTATAATCAATGAAATAAAGAGGCTGATGAGTGTGTGCACGTGTGCGTATGGAGTCGGTGTTTATTGTCAACTTCTGCCTTATTCTTTCGTAATAATTTCACTGTATTTCCACGCTGCGACTGATGTTCCTCAGAGCTGAGAGGAAAATTGCCTTTTCCTTCTCTAAGGTGGAGTAGATCAAAGAGCAGAATTTCTTCCAAAAGAGGAAACCCACATCCCTACAGGATGCTCTGCACGCCGCTGTTACCGTCCTGCTCGCGGGACTTGAGCCAGGCTGGATGCAGAAAGGAAAACAAACCTCCGCGCAGCTCTCCGGGCCGGCAGCCCCGGGAGACGGGCTGCTCCCAGCCTCGGCAGAAGCGCCAGGCGCCGGGTCACGCTTTGGCTCGTGCTCAGGAAATAACGCCTGCTCCAAACCCCGCGGGGGTGCCTGGAAAGGCTGCCCCGAGCTCTGCTGAGAGCAGTGATGCCATCCGAACTCTTTTCTCAGCACGCGGCGGGAGGTTTTGCTCTGATCTTCCCTCCATCGCGGAAGGGAAGCTCTCCTCACCTCTCCCACATGCACTTAATTTGCAAAGTTTTTTTTTGCGCCATCATTTCGCAGCGTTCGCACCCTGCGCCTGCCTTTATTTTTGTATAAACACCAAACCTGAAATTTTAAGGATTCTTAGCTCGAGTCAGCCCCTGATCCTCCCCGCAAGGCTCAGCGGTGTGACCCCAAGGCAACCAGCAACGCTCACCACCAGCTCGAGAAAACATTTCTTTAGGAATAAATATTTTTTGGTTTTTTAGGTGTTTCTATAAGCGTAAAGCAGGCTGGAAAGGAGAGCTCCCAGCCAGCACCTTGCATGAGATCCTTGGCTGGGAAGCGTGAATTGTAGGGACCGTAAAGAGCTCCTTTCTGAGGAGCCTGGAGCAGATGTGGCGACAGTCTTTCTCAGCAGCGTGGCCCAGCCTGCTCCCCCGACAGCAGGGCCCGTGTCCTCTGAGGAATACCCCTTCGCAGCTGAGCCCATCTTCTTTCATCTTCCAAGAAAAAAACCCCAAACTGGCCCTCTTTCCCAGAGCAGCCCCCCCGGCTCCAATTGCAACTATCAATTGGTCTTGTGCTAATGCAGTCCTCCCGTTCCTGCGAGGGATGGGGTTACCAGTGCGCTCGATACCCAGCTTTCATCTCATGCCAGGGCTTGCTCAAAGGTCTTTTCTCTTGCAGGCTCCTGACCACGGAATCCTTCCTCTCGAGCTTCTGATGTTACATCCCTCCTGTTCTTGCCAGTCACTTGTTGGCCAGTCCTAATATTTTGAGGTTTTTGAAGAGGAAACCCCGTGTGTTGTGGAACTGAAACGAGAACTCTGCCTGTTCCTGTATAACGCCAAGGATGGGTCTAAACCCACGGTGCGGTGGGAAGGACCCACTGCCCACCTCTGGTCCTCTCCGTGGGCGCTTTGCTTCCCTGCAGTACTGTATGGGAAGAAAACTAAAAAAATGCAGTTCATTGGCACGGGCTGCTCTGCCCTGAACCAGAGATGCCCCTTGCTGCCATGGGAATCACAGAATGGTCAGTGTTGGAAGGGCCCTCTGGAGCTCCCCCAGTGCCACCCCCTGCCAGAGCAGGGGCACCTCCAGCAGTGGCACAGGACGGCGTCCAGGCGGGTTTGGAATGGCTCCAGAGGGGGAGACTCCCCCACCTCTCTGGGCAGCCTGTGCCAGTGCTCTGCCACCCGCACAGGAGAGAAGGCCCTCCTCAGGTTCAGATGGAACTTCCGATGCTCAAGTTTGTGCCCAAAGATGTAGCTCAAATGGAAAAGCTGAATATAAGATAATATACACTCTGTGTACACCTGTCCAGATGGGTGTATCTGTCTTCTTTAGGGCATCCAATAATTTAATGAATGCTGTTATTGCACTAAATAGGTAAAATTATTTGACTATCCTGGTTCGACGGTAGTTTCCACCATCTCCTTCAGTGCTAATCACAGTCACACCCACTCGGCGACAGCAGAAACATTTTGTCACAGCACTCAGAGATACAGAAGATCTCATGTTATATACTCAGTTTTACCTGAAGGAATTTAGAGACGTGTAGTCTAAAGCCATGTGTCCGATTTTATCGGGTACTGAAACTACAGCTGCGTTTAAGGCTGGGGATGTGCCCATTTTAGATTTGCTCTTGTGCATTTGGTTTATCTGCACAGAATAAACACTGCAGCTGATGAACAGATGTTCTTAGTTTTGTTGGTTTTGGGTTTTTTTTTTTAATTGAAAAAAATGTTACATTTTGTCTGTATTTGCAGGATTATTCAGTCAGGCAGCCTAAATATGACTTGATTAAATAATCTCTTAAATAGAGCTGAACTGCTTGCATTTTTTTTTTTTTGGCAAATATCAATCCAATGTGAATATTTTGCTGCCAAGCCCCTGTTGCCTTCCAGCAGCGTTCCAGTGCTTAAATTTGATTTGTGAAGATGACAAAACCAAGCATCCTTTTAGCTCCAGCCGTTCTCGCTTGCCAAGGTGAATTTTCCTTGAAGGTTTTACGTGGCTACGAAACCTGCGGCCGTGTCAATGCCGGCACTCAGCGGTGAGCTCCGGCAGCTTCCTCCCTCCCCGCATCTCTCGTCCACCACTGCAGCTCCCCGGCAAACACACCGAGGATGCTGCGACTGCAATTCTGATACCTGACTAACCTGTTGTGCGAGGGCCGGCCTCTCTCGAACCAGTTGTCAATGAGAAATACTGGATATCATAGAATCATAGAATCATAGAATGGTTTAGGTTGGAAAGGACCTTGAAGATCATCCAGTTCCAACCCCCTGCCATAGGCAGGGACACCTCCCACCAGACCAGGCTGCCCAAGGCCACCTCCAGCCTGGCCTTGAACACCTCCAGGGATGGGGCCTCAACAACCTCTCTGGGCAACCTGGGCCAGTGCCTCACCACCCTCACAGTGAAAAACTTCTTCCTCATGTTCAATCTAAACCTGCCCTCTTCCAGTTTGAAGCCATTCCCCCTCGTCCTATCACTCCATGCCCCAGTAAAAAGTCCTTCCCCAGCTCTCCTGGAGCCCCTTTAGGGACTGGAAGGCCGCAATAAGATCTCCCCGGAGCCTTCTCTTCTCCAGGCTGACAGCCCCAACTCTTTCAGCCTCTCCTCACAGGAGAGGTGCTCCAGCCCTCGGATCATCCTTGTGGCTCTCCTCTGGACACGCTCCAGCAGTTCCTTTTCTGACCGTGTCCGTGCCTGGGAACACCCGGCAGGGAAGCACAAGCTGTGCTTGGTGGCCAGAAAGACCTCTCAGCCGGAGACCAGCTTCTGCCACCCCCCTTGCTCATCCCTTATTTGATGAAGAGGTTTGTTCCAGTTCTGTTCAGCAGTCCGGTGCTGGACAAGTAAAAGAAGTGTTATACACTATTGCTAATAATCATGTTTGCAGCTCTGTAACCACAAGGTGGAAGACTTACCTGCCAAATTAATATCAATGCTTCCTGAATTTACATAGCCTACAAATAATGTTTTGCTTGGCATGTATTTATCAGCTATTTATCTTACATACCAGATCTGCGCTGCTGCTCTAACAGTGCTTTCAAGACAAGATAATCGTGTCTATTTAGAAAACACTGTGGCTTGTGAAAACTTTGGTTTTGATTTTTCCTTTTCCTGAGAAGTGAAGAGGGCTGTCGTGTCCTTCGATCCTTCGATAACTGCACAAAACAAAACAAAAAAAGGTATGTCAGGAGGGCATGACTTCAGCTTCTTTCTTCTTTTCTTCTCTGAAGAGCGCTTTGGTCCCTGCAGCCACAGCTCCTTGCAGTGATGCCACGCTTGACGCCTCCGTGTCACTCACCACTTCCCCGTGGCCACTGATCTCATCCGTGCTCCGTCCTCAAAGAGACAACTGCTCCAGCCAACCTCACCTGACATATCGCATTTCCAGCTCTCCCCAAACATAGAATCATAGAATGGTTTAGGTTGGAAAGGACCTTGAAGATCATCGAGTTCCAACCCCCCTGCCATAGGCAGGGACACCTCCCACCAGACCAGGCTGCCCAAGGCCACGTCCAGCCTGGCCTTGAACACCTCCAGGGATGGGGCAGCCACAGCTTCTCTGGGCAACCAGTGCCTCACCATCCTCACAGGAAAAGAATTTCTTCCCAATATCTCATCTCAGTCTCCCCTCTTCCAGTGTCAAACCTTTCTCCCTTGTCCCATGGCTCCCCTNTGAAGCCATTCCCCCTCGTCCTATCAATCAATTCAAGCCAGGAAAGCCATGACGTCTGTTTTGACAGACCGCACCTATGGCTGAGGGTGCATGTCACCTTCCCCCCTCCCCTGCCCGGGGAGGTGCACCTTTGTCTCCATGGCATGAAAATGAACTTACCGAGACCACGGGAGCTCGTGCTCCTGCAAACAGCGCTGTTTGAAGCGGACTACTGGTCCAGGAGAGGCAGGAGAGAAAGTGTTGCGGCCTTTGCAACTTTTGTTCAGAGGGAAAAGGAAAATCTACAGTGACGGAGAAGCTCTCGGCTTTGATCATCGCTGGTTACGGGAAATAAAAACATAACCCAAAGGGAGTGAGTGAGGGACGTAATAACGTCAGGTCAATCTCTTTGTTATTCTCCGAGATCAAAAGAAGCTGGGGGGGTTTAGCTTTTATTGCCTTCCCCTTTTGTTTTCTGCTTTTTGGCTTTCTTCCTTAAAAATCAATACAGCCCTCTCTGGGCTTGTAACGCCCGTGTGCCCCCCACCCCTACGAGCCCCAAGCCCACTGCAGACTGTGTGACACGGCGCTGGTGCAGCACACCCATCAGGGATGCCCATCGCTGGTCAGCCTGCTGGGAGCTGCTTTGGTAGAAATGCTAAAATAAACCTTTCTTAGAGTCATAGAATGATAGAATGGTTTAGGTTGGAAGGGACCTTAAAGATCATCAAGTTCCAACCCCCCTGCCCTGCGCAGGGACACCTCCCACCAAACCAGGTTGCTCCAAGCCCTGTCCAACCTGGCCTTGAACACCTCCAGGGATGGGGCAGCCACAGCTTCTCTGGGCAACCAGTGCCTCACCATCCTCACAGGAAAAGAATTTCTTCCCAATATCTCATCTCAGTCTCCCCTCTTCCAGTGTCAAACCTTTCTCCCTTGTCCCATGGCTCCCCTCTCCTGGTACAGAGTCCCTCCCCAGCTCTCCTGGAGCCCCTTTAGGCACTGGAAGGGGCTCTGAGGTCTCCCCAGAGCCTTCTCTTCTCCAGGCTGAACCCCCCCAACTCTCCCAGCCTGTCCTCCCAGCAGAGGGGCTCCAGCCCTCGCAGCATCTCCGGGGCCTCCTCTGGCCCCGCTCCAACAGCTCCATGGCCTTCTGCTGTGCTTTGACTGGGATTTATTCTCTCAGTGGAGCTCACCCTGCCGTGTTGATGAAGGGCAAGTGGTGCAGCCAGGAGAGCCGGAGCAGTGCTCCACTGTGCCAGAGATGTGCTGATCCTCACAGCATCCATCCACAGAATTCAATTCATAACATTGTTTTCCTTCATTACCAGCTATGGTGGTTTTGTCAGCATCACGAAGGACCGAGCCTGGTTCACTGGAGAAAACCAGGCTCTGGGCTGGTTTCTCTTGCTAGGGCAGAATACAAACTTCTGCGGGTCCACATCTTGATTAAGTTCCTGAGCAGCGCCTGGAAACTCCAGGAGGATGATGGACTGGACAAATGGGAATGGGAACACCTTTCCAACCGGAGCCATCCCTGCTGGTCATCCAGAACTCCTATCATCGCACAGCCACATTTTGAACCTGGTTGTCCCTCTCCCTGTGCTGCCCCCAGGGTACCTCCCGCCTGCCTGTCCCCGCTGCGCCTGGGCTGGTGTAGGTGGTCGCTGTCCTGGCTGCTTGTCCCAGAGGTGATGGATCCTCAAGGATAACTTACACGATTAGTTGGTCCGTACTCTGTTTTGTGAAAAAAGCCGGTTAAAACCACTCAACTATTTAAGGTGTTCAAGGCCAGGCTGGACGTGGCCTTGGGCAACCTGGTCTGGTGGGAGGTGTCCCTGCCTATGGCAGGGGGGTTGGAACTCGGTGATCTTCAAGGTCCTTTCCAACCTAAACCATTCTATGATTCTATGATTTTGAAGAGTTTTCAAGAGATCCGGATCATCCTGAGAGAACGGGGGAGGAGGGAGCGGTGACACGTGGGGGTACGAGATGGATACGCACCCAGGAGGTGGTGAGGGTGCGCAGCACATCCTGGCTCAGCTGTGGCCGGAGCAGCGCGTGTGTTTGTGCTGGTGGTGGCTGCCCACAGCTCCCACGCTCCTCTCTGGCCGCCGTCCCGCTGCTCGGGGTTGGGGGTACAGCCCTGAGACCCCCCCGTGAGCGGCTGTTTGCTGATGCACACAGACATGTGGCTGTGCTGATGGTGGCAACTACCTCCTTATGCTCATGCTTGGGAGACCAGCAGCAGCCCATTTACACCGGTCAAGGCAGAAATTGTTTATTACGATATCCGGGTGCCCCACGGTGCGCTGGAGCTACGTGAGCATCCCCGACACAGCGTTTTCTGCGGTGGAAACAACCTGGCCTCGAACCTGGGAAGAGCAGGAGTGAGGGCTTGTCTCTCAGCAGCAAAGCTTGCTTTGGGTTTATAAGTGTATAGGCATGAAGATGCGTTTAGATAGCACGATATCAGACAGCGAGGCATCCTCGCTTGTTTTATCATTCCATCAGCATGTTCTTGACTGGTTATGAATGAATCGCTTGCAAGATAGCAAGCCGAAAACATTTTTGTTATTAAAAGGGGCCAAATCAAACACTACTGAACAACTACGTCTTGGATCTACGGCTAATGAGTTTTTCAGCTGTTCAAACACGATATGGGATATGAATGAAGCTGCAGTTGAGTTAGACCTAGCTGTTCACGTGGAATTCACAAGCTGCAAGCGAGCAGCAGGGCAATTTTTGCTCATAGCTTCATTTTCGGCAGCTAAATTCTTTTGGGAGGCAGAGGGAGAAATGAAAGTTTTGCATAGTTTAGTTATGTAAATGTGCTTATTGAACATGGTAGGTACTGATCCCATTCGATGAAGGAATTGAATCAGAAACATACTTTGAACTGCAGAAGGGCCGATCCTCCCGTGCGTCCCGTCCCCTCCCCACCAACTGCTGTGCAGAACAAGCGTAACGCTGCGCCGCGTCAGAAGGAGCACAGGGGGAGCGCAGCCCCGGGACGGCACCATGATGTTGTTGGTACCTGCGGTGAAACTCCACTGACTTGGATTTATTCCCAGTTCACCGGGTATGAAACAGCATCAGAACCAGCGTCACGGCTACAGCCATTAGTGATACAGGACAGAGCTTAAAAATAATCCTTTGGCTGACACGCGGATTTGTATAACACCGGGGGGGGGTCAGTTCCAGATTTCCCAGCAAACTGGTTTTAAAGAGGCCTCTCCCAGTGCTCGAGACCTAAAGCAAGGAGCATTTAGGTGGACCTCATATCTGAGTTATTTGTAGCATTATTGTATGTCAAATCCATTATTATGAAGTCCCTTTTATTCCATTTTCACCAGGTAAAATAAACTAAGATGGGTATTACCCAGACCACAGGTTGCCAAACTACAACAAGGACCTGACATTTGGAGCATTTTAGTGATTCCTTATACTGCTGAAGCCGTCTCTAAAATTTAAACCAAAGTCACAAGCACAGATTTTTCTCCCTTGAGAACATCGAGTGTAATCCTTCGGTTCATCTGGCACTCACCGGGATAATCTACAGCTCACAGCCTATATGAAAAATGGAGCCCATCAGAGCAGATGACACCGATGCCCAACTCCGTCCGAGGAGATTTGCTGCCATCTTTTGGTAGGTGCGTGTTCCAGAAAGCAAGGAAAAAATGATCTCTGCCCAGACACTAAACACCTTCTCCCTCTGCTCGTTCTCTGCCCACCCGCGGCGTCCCCTCAGCCCCCACTGCAGCAGCAGCCTGGGAAAATGCATCTCAACCATTGATACCCCCAAGGAGACCCCCGAGCACCTCGAGGGTGCCTGTGGGGCCGGGAGGGCTGGCTGTGGGGCAGGGGGCCTGCCTGGTTTCTGCTCGGTCTTGCTGGCGAAGGGGGAGATGCTCAGGCAGAGACTGCGGGGGTGAAAGCCCAGAAGGAGGAATGTGAACACTGGGGAAACCCCAAAAAAGTCAAAAGCCGAGTAAATGGCATATGCGCAAAGATGGATTTTCCAAAATAACGTGGTGAGGGCTCGACTGCTGCCTTCTCACTGCTGCTGCGGGTGCGTGGCAAACGTCCCCCTGTGCCTATAGCAGAGGGGACACTCCGTGAACCGTCTGCTCCCCTCCACCACCACCATCAGCACCTGCAGCAGGAACGGGCAGACTGGTCCTGTGGGTCCCGTCATCTCACCCGCCGGCTGCGATGGCTCTCTGCCCGCGTCCTGCCCACCCCGCGAGCCCGCTCTGCTCCAAAACCCCACTGAGCTGGAGAAAGGCTGTCGGGAACAGGAAATCTCTGCACGCCCGCAGGTCATCAAAGAATTTTTTTATGCCTGGAGGTAATAAAAGAATCTATTTGAGACGATGGGGCGGTGGCAAGGGAGGATGCTGAGGGAGGGAGCGAGGCGGGGAGGCAGCGCTCCGTAAATCCCGTTCAGTGTCGTGCGATTTACCTCCGCAGAGGGCAAAGAGCCGGGGCCGCGCTCTGGCAGGGGGCAGGGTGAGGATCCGCCGCTCAGGGTAAAAGCGCACCCTGTGGCTGAGCCGAAGGGACGATGGGGGACGTCCCCTGCCCCTGCTCCCCTCCGGGGTCCTGCCTCCGCGCCGGCAGCCCCTTCTCTTCCCTCGCTGCTCTGACTCTCGGGCAAGGGGGTTCCACACACCCCAGCAGAAAGCTGCCCAGCTGTTTTTGCTGGGGTAGGCTTTTTTTGTGGGCCAGCGAGTGAAGTCAGCCCAGGGCAGGCTCCGACAAGCCCCGGAGTGCAGGGGAAGAGGGAAGGCACCGGCTGCTGCCAGCGGGAGAGCCGAGAGCACGGCCAAAGCCGATGCTTCACCCTGATTTCAACCCCATGCTCTGGTTACGAAACCCTCGTGCTCGTGGGCTTGCCTTGGAGGCTGGATCAACAAAGTTAGAAGTAACTCTCACTGGTTAGAAGTAACTCTCCAAATTTGAGAGAGACCTCTTGTTTCCGTGGGTTCCTATCCCGGTGGCAGACTGTGCACTTTATTTTAGTGGGCAGTTGGTATGGGGCACAATCACTTCAGCCTTTCCTGCCCCAGCTGCATTTCCAAGGTCCACGCGTGGCTACACGCAACCCCTTCCCCTCTACCTGCCCGTGGTGGATGCCAAGAAATCCCTGAGATCTCCCCGAATCCAACACGCCTCTTCATTTATGTTTCTGTTCAACATAAAGTCCCTGGCAAGGTTTATTTAGTTTGAACCCCGATTCAAAGTTCACAAGTGCCACGTGAGTGTGCGTGCGCGCGCTCCAGCCGTGTTCCCGAGCAGGACGACTCCAGGGGTGCACGGGGGCACGCAGCAGGCGCCTGCGGTGGGAACAGCCCAGATGGGCACTGCTCATCTGGAGAGATGCTGCTGGGGAAGCAAAGGCACGAGCCAGGCGAGGGGATGAGCGGGGACACTGCCTCTCGCCATCCACTGCCGCTGTGCAAGGGAGAAAGAGTAGGAAAGAATTCATTGTTTAAAAAAAAAAAAAAAGTAAAGAATTCACATGGGTGGGATGTGAACTCTTAGGAACGATTTCTTTTTCTAACAAAATTCTCCCCCAGGTGCCGGGGCCAGAAGGGTGACTATCAAGAGCACCAGGAGTTTCCTGGGTGGGATGATTCTCCTGTTTATCTCATGGATGATGCTCTGAACTCTCTGGGAGCCTCTAGCAGCAAAGGGCTGGGTTTATATCTCATCCTGAAAGCGGCACAGCTTCAGCCTCTGTTCCTCTCCGATAGCAGAGCTCTCCCCGCCTGACCTTCTCTCACAGGGACAATTTCCTTCTGGACTCAGCCCCAGCTTCCCTGTAAGCTGTGAGGGCTGATTCATGTGCCTGAGTGGGCGTTAGGGAAGATGGAAACCTCCCTAATTCACTGGAGCATCTCTGCGCCCCACAGCTGGTCCCTGCTTGCTGACTCATGGCCACCCCGTCCCTCCAACAGCTCCTATGGACACTCACCATCACACATGGCTTCCCTGCTCAAAAACTCCCTCCCAAACTCTCCCTTCCTTCTCTCCTGCCAGTCTTGGCTCAACAAGAATATCGGAATGGGACTTTTGACTAGATGGGGAGTTGGAATTTAACTAATTGTGCTCGCAAGAAGGCCAACCCCATCCTGGGCTGCATCCTCAGCAGCATGGCCAGCAGGGCGAGGGAGGGGATTCTGCCCCTCTGCTGCGCTCTGCTCTGGGGAGAGCCCCCTGCAGTGCTGCCTCCAGCTCGGGGGGTCCCAACAGCAGAAGGACACGGAGCTGTTGGAGTGGGGCCAGAGGAAGCCTCGGAGATGCTGGGAGCATCTGCCCAGACACTGCCCAGAGCCCCTCTGCTGGGAGGACAGGCTGGGAGAGTTGGGGGGGTTCAGCCTGGAGAAGAGAAGGCTCCGGGAAGACCTTAGAGCCCCTTCCAGTGCCTAAAGGGGCTCCAGGAGAGCTGGGGAGGGACTCTTGATCGAGGAGGGGAGCGATGGGATGAGGGGGAACGGTTTTAAACTGAAAGAGGGGAGATTGAGATGAGATATTCAGAAGAAATTTTTCACTGTGAGGGTGGTGAGCCCCTGGCGCAGGTTGCCCCGAGAAGCTGTGGCTGCCCCATCCCTGGAGGTGTTCAAGGCCAGGTTGGACGGGGCTTGGAGCAACCTGGGCTGGTGGGAGGTGTCCCTGCCCAGGGCAGGGGAGGTGGGAACTAAATGGTCTTTAAGGTCTCTTCCAACTCTTAACAACTTTGTGGTTCTGTGATTCCATGATTCTATAATTCTTTAATTCCAGTTCTAGGTAGTTGTAATTGAACGAACTCTACCTAAACGGGGAGGGCCCCCCGGAGCTGGGCATCCCTGTACGCGGTGACCCCGGACCGACCCCGCAGGTGCCCTGGGTGGCTCCGCTGCCTCTCGGGCACTCATCGCCCGCTGCCGGAGCCGCACCCGCCGGCGGCTCCGTGTGTCCGGCGCTATCCCCCGCCCGGTGCGGCGGCAGTGCCCGCCCCCCGCCGCCCGTCCCCTCCCCTCCCGTCCCCTCCCGTCCCGTCCCGTCCCTCCCCTCCCGCCACCGCGCAGCCGCCGCCGCCGCAGAGCCCGGGGAGGCGCCGGGCAGGGGCAGCCGCCGCCGGAGGAGGCCGAGGCGGGAGCGGGAGGGTGCTGCCGCCGCGGCGGGGGCAGGTAGGGCGGGGACGGGCGCTGGGAGGAGGGGAGGGGGGTCCCGGGCATCGCCCCCGGGGCCGCCCCCTCCCAGCCGGGTACCGGCGGCGGCCGGTCACGAGTGGGAGCGGGGATGGGGGGGGGAGATGCTGGGGGAGGCGGGAGGGGTTGTGCCACCCACGGGCACGTCGGAACGGGAATAACTGTTTTCTTACGTAATGCCGGGCATGACGACATCGGGGCCTGCTTGCGAGGCGGGGGGTGATTGTGACATGGGAGGGCGGCGAGGCGGTGGCATGCGGGAAAGGTGGGTGGCGCGGGGGGCTGCCGGGCGCGATGCCACCGGCGGCGGACGGATGGTCCAGGCGGTGGGGATGACGGTGAGGATGATGGTGAAGATGATGGTGGGGATGATGGTGGTGATGATCCGGCCGGATCGGTCCGGGCGCTGGCCCCGTGACGGGGATTTAAAGGTCGATCAGCCGGCGAGGTGCCGGCAGGATTCTCCACGAACGCTTCCGCAAGCAGGGATCGTTTTTCACCTTCCCGGGGAGCAAAGGTCGTGGGTGGCCGCACCTGCCCGGATTTAGGACCGTTTTAGTGCCACCTGCCAGGATTTAGCACCGTTTTAGCACTGACATCCCTTCCACCTAGCTCATCCACGCCTCTGGGATCACTTTGGCAGGTTGGCAAATTCATCCCGACACGCACCAAAACCCCAAACCCCTACCCCAAGCAGCCAAACTGTTTTTTGTTTCATTTTATTCTGCTGCTTCTCAAAATGTAGCTCTTTACTGGGGGAAGGAAGGGGAGGGAATAATGTCAGTTTAAAAATCCCGAGGACTCTGGAAGCACGCAGCAGTGCAATCGCCTCCATTCTGCCTCGTCACAGCCCTCGCTGGGAACAACTCTTGCTGGAGGGTGAAAGACTCATTCAGTCTTTGGGCTTTTGTTAAAAAAAAAAAGTAAAAAAAAAAAGTAACAAAATTTTCTGAAAAGGGAGCGGAGCTGACTCATCCTCACTGACCGGCACAGGGCTGTGTCTCTGGGGAATATTTATGGCGGTGCCGGCTGAAGCAGATCCCATCTCGTCTCTCAGACGGTCTAGTGAGGATCAGTAGAGCGTCGCAGTTTCGTTATATTCGGCGCAGTGGATGGTTGAATGATCACCTGTCTCATGGCATTTCAGCTATGAAATTTTGCCAGGATTCCTGCAAAAAAAGGGGCTTTTGCACTATTAAAAAGACATCCCAGATTAATCCCTCCCCCCAGCACTCTCCGTTGAAGGTTGACACTGATCCCCAGTCTGCACCTTCCTGCCCACATTTCGGGTGGTGTGCGGGGTGTGATGGTGTGTGGGACATCGCCAGCAGTTGCCGTAGCCGCAGGAGCGATGTCCCCGGCCCCGGCTCCTGGCGGGATGCAGTCGGGAAGCCCAGCGCAGCCCCTCCTGGGTTTGGCATCTGCTGCAGGTAGAGAAAAACCCATCCACCGGCTCCGGGGTGGTGGATGCTCCTCTTCTGCGTGAGGGCAGTGAGCTGTCAAATTGTGCTGGGAGATAAAATGCTGTTTTAATTAGTCATCCCCATTGATCTGGCGCTGGGTGTTCCCGCAGCGGGGCCAGGAGCGAGGGACATGTCCCTTCTTGAGCGCTGTGCCGGGGCGTGCGCCAGCCTTGCCCCTGTGCCGTGCTGGTGGCACGGGGTGGGACAGCAGCGCTGCTCATCTCCTCCTCTGCAGATATTTGAAAGAAACAGGTCGTTAACCTGCGCATTTAATTTAACGTGTAGGGTATGTGGTTCTTTGGTCTTCCCTTGCAGTTTTAGTAAGTAGAGTAGCTACAGCGGGCTGTAATATCCCCCAACTTTGTTTAATTGATACTCAGATGTGATAGTTTAATAAGGGGTTGTCGTTCTTAACTTATACCCATACAATTAAGAGCAGGCTCTTTCTTTATTTAATTCCACAAACATTAGTATAGACTAAATCATATTTACATTTGCTTTTAAGGGGTTCGTCACCTCTATGCTCCTGTGTTTATTGGGCTACAGAGATACTGCATAAACCAATCTTAATAAACCAAAATCTGCTCCATCATGTTTGCAGTTCAAAAGAAAGCTGCGGTAGGAGGGCTGTGATCCTGCGAGTGTCAGCGGGACGCTGCATGGGTTTGCTAATACCTGCTTGAAAGAAATTGTGGACTCCAGAGTCTTAAATTTTGAGTCATAGTGGTGCATGGATTAGATGACGTGGGCACAGTAGCAAGTTGGGGCAAAAAGTGTTGTTGAGTATTGTGTCCTGTAATGCAGAGTATTTACAAATCATGTGCTCATACTGGCTGCTCAAAAGATTTGTGAATGTGCTGAACTTGATATATCAGGAAGAAATTCTTGACTGTGAGGGTGGTGAGCCCCTGGCCCAGGTTGCCCAGAGAAGCTGTGGCTGCCCCATCCCTGGAGGTGTTCAAGGTCAGGTTGGACAGGGCTTGGAGCAACCTGGTCTAGTTGGAACTGGATGATCTTTAAGGTCGCTTCCAACCCGAACCATTCTATCATTCTATGATGTTTGATCTCAGTGGGACTACTCATGTATTTATGGTTAAGCGTGTTTTTAATTCTCTGCCGAGTTAGGCTTCTGAACCTGATTCAAAGCAGGCTGTAGTCATGACTCGAATGGATTTGAGATATGGATCATAAAACCCAAACCGTGGAGCCAGCACCGTGCTCACCTGGCAGCCTGGGATGTGGAGGGTGGGACAGGGACACCGGTGCCGTGCAGAGCTGGTGACTCCGGCCAGCCTGCCGTGGCATGGGGGAGAGCTGGGCCCTGTTCTGCCTGAGAGAAAAAGCACCGTCCTTTGTGTCTATTTATTGATAGAATATATGTTGGTTGGGAGATGACACTGCACAGGCTGAGGGTCCAGAAAGGCTGGTGGGACGTGTCCCCGGCAGCTGTTAGTGGCAGCTCTGCAGTTATCACCTCTTATGGAGATAGGGAACTGAAATATTCAGGACTACTGCTACCATCAAGAAATGGTACTCAAGTTCAAAGTTATTAGGAAAAAATGCGGCTGGAGTAACATTAAAATCCAAGCTTTTTATTTTCTTAGCCTTGGATCTGATAGACTCCCGTTCTCTTCATGGGAATTTTATTCTTATCTTCAATTTTTAGATTGCTCCTTGCCCTCATGTAAATATCATGAAGTTGATAAGTCTGTCCAGGGCAGATTTAACCTAGGCACGGAAGAGAGTTACCAAGCAGAGATGAGTCTTCCTTTGGTTGCAGCCAGTCCTTATGTTTGCCAAGGGCACCCTGGGGGTTTGCTGCCTATTGGGCTGATTTTGATTTAATTGCCCAGAACTGCATCGTAGGGTGAAAACTTTGCCATCTGTGATACTGGAAAATATTCAGATTTGGCTCTGCTGGAAGTGCTTCGTCTTTAATGAAATCTTCACCAGGGCTGGCTCTCAGGTCCCACAGCTCCAAAGGATGCTTCCTCTTTTCTCCCTGTGCCAGTGATAACTTCACGGAGGTGGTGCTCACGGCAGCACTTGGAGCTAACTCCTTAGGTTCAGGTTTTCTTCAGGCATGACTTGCATGCACTACAGTATTTCCTACTCAAGAAAATCAAAATATTTTCCTACTTAGAACATGTTATGTGTATTCTACTTGGCCTGCTTTGTGCGGGAGTGGAGGTGCGCGGTCACTGAGTGATTTGCCCAGTTGGCCAAGGATAAAAGCAATGAATTCATTTCAGCCCTAACCTAATCTGAGTTAACGTGCAGGGATCCCACTGGTGAAAAGCAAGGGCACTTGGCCACGGCCATTCCTTGATCCTTTAAGAGTTTGAATCCCTGTTAAGCATGCTTGTCTTACAACCTGCACTCGCACAGGATGTAATCAGTTTTGTTTTCCATCTGTTAAACAAGAGGCTTCTGATTAGCCAGTGCAAACAGAAATAATTATTTTTGTTCTTGCTGACAACAGCAAGGTTAAGCCCCAGGTACATAGCTCGTAGTGTTCTCCACACTCAGCAATTTTAAACACCTCGTTCTGTGTGCATTACATGATTTGCCTTACAACCGGCAGGGATTTGGCTTTCAATATTGTCCCTTAATTATAGTAATTGCCTAAGTGGAGATCTCGACGTCTCCCACTGTCCTACTGCCACAGCCCAGACTGCAGCCGTGGAGCAGCCTGTCGTAGCTCATCCACCCGACCAGATACACAGTGGAGATACACAAACGGCTTGGATTGGGGAAAAAATGTAACCTACAAAATCCAAACCAAAAGCATACAGCATTCAGTTTTCAGGAAAATATTTTGATTTTAAGAAGTCACTCAAAGGACCTGTTGATAAAATATACCTAGTAGATTCCAAGGTGCATCTGGCAGAGCACTGCATTATCTGTCAAGGCAATGCGTATTTGATTTCCAAATGTAGGGATTTTTAACATTTTTAATTTTGGATGGTGGTAAATGGAAATACCCACCAGAGGGTTCTCCCGAGGCCAGGCTGCTGTGGCGGGCGGAAGCGTTGCCCGTACACCCCGCAGGGAATCCGCCCATCCCTCTCCCCAGTGCTGCCCCGGTGCGGGCTTTAAGCTGTGATCTCCAGGCTGGGCATTGTACTCTGCTTCTAGTCGCTTTAATAAGGAGCAGAGGAATTACTTAAAGAAATCTGTTAATACTTGGGTTTGGGTTTTTTTGTGCGCATTTTTTTTTTTTAAAGGCTGGTTTTGTGTATAAGCATTAAATCCCTGCTTTTGTGTTCACACAAAAAATGGAGACAGACATTTAGGTCGAATATAATTAGCTAAAACTGCTTTGGAATATGGAATACTTTTTTTTTTCTTTTTTTTTTTTTAATTTAACTGTTTAGCTGCTTATGTATGTGGGGCTGCATCTTATTACTGAATTATAACTGGAAAGAGATGATACGCATCCAGGTAGTCTCTGCAACTGAAGCTACATCATAGCGTGTGCCCGTGTATCCTACTTTATTTATGTTCTGAGAAGTCTGTTTGCTTTTATTTGGCCACCAGATCTGTTTTGTTCCCTCTAGGACAGGGATTCTTCATTTATGCAATAGCAATATCCTGCTTTAACAGGCAGCAACTTGTTGGATGGAGTGCTTGAGGCGCTGGGTGACTGCTGGAGCTCCCGATCTGGTGTTGGTGGGGCGGTGTGTCTGCCCCGAGAACGGCCTCCAAGTCTACAGCCAGAAAGACTCTTAAGAGCACCCTCATGTTCAGAGCTAGCTGGTTTTTTTGTGGTTCAAAGGAATAGTTTTCTGCTAACGTTGGATAGTCTGGAGTAAGGATTGGCAGGCAATTTTTTTAAGCATTTGCATGCTTGTGTAATAAACTGCTGATTACTTTTGCATAACCAAAAAGTTTGGGAATATAGAATTTTAGTGCAACATTGGGTATTGAGAGGACCAGCTTTTTAAGTATGACTTATCTCCTTTGCCTTTGTAAAATTATGAAATCACGCCTATAAAGACAGAAGGTGTACACCATTTCAGACTGTTTGACTTGGCAAATTACCGTACTTGGATAAGAAAGTAGATGTGGTTGGTTTGTTCCTCTCAGGATCCTATTTTCTCCTCCGTGTACGATGTGGCAGTTTTCTCAGAGGTGGAGAAAATGGGATGCATTAATTTTTTTGCGGGAGGCCACTGAACTAAGAATGGCTTGCTGAAGGTGTGAAAGTGTGGACCTAGGTGGCAATGTGGGCATCCCGACCGCCAAAAACTTTATGGGGAGAGCTGGCCCTGCAGTGGCCACACTGCTGGGCTAGTGCCTCGCTCCGGGCTGTGCCGAGAGCACTGGGCTGCAGCTGGCTACCAGAGCAGGGTTGTGGCTACCCTCCTGACTGCCTGACTTCCCCATCTAGCATCTCTTCCACCTTCATTTTTCTCAGCAAGCTCATTTTTTTCCCCAGTTGATGAGCAGAAAAAGTCAAGGAGAAGTGAAGGTGAAGAATGGCCATTTATCGATTTTGCTAACATAAATGATATCCATTTGCTGCTGTGAATTAGTGGGAGAGAGATGCTCCTGATGGCAGCTGCCTCTCCTGGTTAGATTTCCTGAGTGGGTGACTTGTGGCCCTAATTCTTTGCATCACAGTGCGTAGATGCATTGCAAGAAACAGACTAAATGTTTCCGAGAAATGGTTTTAAAAAAAGAAGTCGTTCATTCATGCAGCTATACTGATAAGAGAACAACAGTTCCCTCTTTGGAAAGGCATGAGAGTGCTGCTTTTTTTTTTTTTTTTAATATGTGTTTGTTCTGCAACCTGTTTCTCGTCCTCGATGGCAAATGCATGGTAATTGCTTCTGCTGGCTAATGAGCAAAATCAAATCATACTATTTGCTATAGCTACTTTCTTCAGGGTGTATTTAATTGATAGGTGGCGGACAGAAAATAAAACTGGCTGAAATGGGCTTAAGTTTCTTGTTGTGTACATGAATTAAATAAGTTTCTGAACACTGTAATTTCCCCCCCCTTTTTTTTCCCCCCAGAAAATGGCTGTTCCACCTGCTTATGCTGATCTGGGCAAAGCTGCCAGAGATGTTTTCACCAAGGGATATGGTAAATAAAGCCAAAATAAATTTGGTCTTTTACTGTCTACCTGATTCCTGAAAATGTTTGGATTTTATTACTTTCCTGTGATAAATATTCCAATAATTTCCATTAGGAACCAGAGAATTCTGTATTGTAGCTTTGCATTGCCCTTGCTGTCTGGAAAGGAAGGGTAACTTAACTTTTATTTTGACAAAAGTCTTCCTGTTCTCCATAGGACTGTTGTCTGTTTTGAAAGAAAATGCTGTGACGTATTTTGACTGTTTCCTTGTATCATGAATAGGATCATTGATGTCAGTAGTTTGCTTATGAACAAAAATAGGATGAATAAAGACATTATTACCTAATTAGGTCCCTATTATATTGCTGAGGTCAGTAGGATTAATCAGTCAAGTACTATCTGAAGTGAGTACAAACTGTGTAGTCTGCTTCATAAAAACACATGGGTTGATAACTGTACCCTTGGTTCATTTTTTTAATAGTTCACAGGAGATTTAAAAGGGAGTTTAAGAAATAAATCGGAAATGCTTCTCAAATTAACATATATATAATTCATATTTTTTACTCTTCTTCTAGGTTTTGGGTTAATAAAACTCGATTTGAAAACAAAATCTGAAAATGGACTGGTGAGTTTGGAAAGACATTGAAATCCAAAACATTGCAACGTTGTTGTGTTTACTGTATATTTCTTTTTAAAAGTAGAATCCCTTATTCTGCCCTTGCCATTTGTCAGATATATTATTACCTTGCAAGTTACTTTGCGTTTATAATTTTTGTACAATATACGAGACTGTGCCCAGGTTAGGGTAGAAGATAGAGTGAGGGACTGCTTTGCTTTGGTAATTGCTCACTATGAAAACTGTGTTGCTGTTAGAGGCCATCCCGCGGCCTGTGCTCGGAGGCAGTGTCAGTGCCTCCCTCCTGCTTTACTGGATTGAACGAGGTTTCTGAATGCTCTTTTTTCTTAGCAGTCACTAAACAAGTACAGTTGCAATGTAATTGTGTTTTTGAACTAATATTTAGAACATCTCTGTGAGGCATTTGCAGACTTGCATGCTGATTCGCAGGTAGACCTTGTGCAGACTGGCACCGTATTCCGTGGGGTGCTGATGGGAAGGGTTGTCCGCGCTCCTGTCCCATATCCATCCCCTGAGCGTGCAGTGCTGCTTCTCTCTGACGCTGAATTGCTTTGTGGGGCAAGAGTCTGTTGGTATTAATGATTAGCAATGTTCTTAAATATTCTGAGAACTCTGCGGTATTGAATAATATCCCAAATTATAATGACTAATATGTGCTACAAGTATAAGTATTTGCTATTTGCAAGTATATATATGTATTTCTCTCTCATATATATATATATAATTTATTTTCCCTTTTAGGAATTCACAAGCTCAGGTTCAGCAAACTCAGAAACAAGCAAAGTTAGTGGTAGTTTGGAAACAAAATACAAATGGGTGGAATATGGATTGATGTTCACAGAAAAGTGGAACACCGACAACACACTAGGCACTGAGATTACTCTTGAAGATCAGGTAATTTTTGGCTCAAAAGATGCAATTTACAAATTAATTTATGACAACCTCTAATTACAAATCCAACCAGTGAATTTCTTTTCTGTTCAGCTTGCACGTGGCCTGAAGCTGACCTTTGACTCCTCCTTCTCGCCTAACACTGGGTAAGAAGTGAGTAAGCTTAAGTGACAAAAAAAGGCATTTTTTATTTTAGTTTTCCAGAATACTGTCTTGCTTCTTTACTCCTGTCCTAAGATATCGAGACAGTTAATAATCAGCCTGTGTATGATGAAATATGTACATCTGATTTAAATCATAGTATTAACAATCCCTTTTTAATCCTAAGCTATAGCAAACAAACTTTTAAATACTTGAACTTGAAAATTATAGTCAGAATTAGGGTGGGAAGAAAAGGTTTTGTTTGCACTCCTGTTGCTTATTTCTGGCCATGTCAGAGGATGAGCTACTGTCTGAATAAAAGCGCTAAACAAGTCAGCTGTAATGCAAAGCTTAACAAGCTCCGGGAGCCAGTTGGCCACGGCTCTAATAGGTCGACACAGTAATTGGGCTTTTTTCCCGAGCTGAATTTATCATCTGAATTCTTGCTGGCCACAGCCTGCCTTGGTGGTGGATGAGCATTTCTGATACGGCGATTGGATGCCACGTTTTATGTGGGCCAGAGGGATTAAGCAGCAGCTGTAGGTCTAGATGTTGGTTTATTTTTTTCCCCCGATTATCTTTTTGCAAGCAGTGCTGCCAGGGAGTCAAAATATTCTGCACATTAGCTTCCCTGAGCAGCACGCTGCACGCTGCACTGCAGGCTGCTGGGGTTATAGTCCCTGTGGAGGTTTCACCTTGTCTTTTAGATTTAGTGTCCTGTATTGTCAGCTGCTTCCAGTCCACTCCTAATTCTAGATTAACTAGATGGTTTTGTATTTGTTAACCAGAATAATCTCTAGTGTTTGTTGATGATTATTTCTTAACTGGTAGGATTCTTAAAGAAATAAAAAAGAAAAAACCTTGTATAAGAATGACAAGTTACAGCTCTATAGCTGTTTCTTGGGCACTTCACAGACACTAGAGTACCTGAGTTACAATGATTGCCTTGTGGGAGGACTATTATAATTGGCAGAAATGCAGTGAGATTCAATCGTGGTGTGACCCGGTTTAGGTCGACAGGGATGCATCATGTCTGAAGATGAGACACCTTCTCCCCTTTCCTTCCTACCTACTGGCTGTGATCCGTCTTTCAACAAGGAAAGTCATTTTTAGGAGCGCTCCGTGTTAGCTTGCCCCTGTCCCTGTTGACATTGGTGGGAGAGGTACCACTGACTTTTACAGAAGCTGCAGACGAGCTAATGCTGAGTGCTTTTGGCACGCCTGCTCTTTATTTCTAATTTTTCAAAACACAAGAAATTCCTGAGTCTGAAATAATAATAATAAAAAAGAAAGCAATCTCTATGTGGGTCTGATACAACATTGAAAGAGTTCTTGGAGACTGTTTTTGCTAGATGAAGTGAAAGGTCGATCTGAAATTTCCGATTAGCCTGACTTTTCCAGAAAGATTTCAGTAAAAGATTTGGTCAAAGACAGAAGACACTTGTAAGGTAAAGACAGAAGAAAAAAAATTTACATAAGAGTAGCTGAATATAATAGATGTAACTTCTTGCCTTGTGAGGGTCTGCACCCTTGATGTAAACCGACCTGAGGATGCATAAGAAAACACAGTGCTGGCCAATAGTATAAAAAGAAACAAGTGACTCAGGAAAGTTTATTTCTGCATTAACCTGGCAGCCTTTCCAATGGCTGTCACCACTAAATGTCATAAAGCATCCTAAGGAGAAAACAGGGTGTCAGTGCCACTGAGCAGCCTGCTTCCTTAGCAGCAGAGACTTTCCCTCAGGAGGCTGGAGGCAAAGTAGTGATTTCTTGATGTCTGTCACAGTAAATGGAATTACCCAGTTCACTTGGATTATCTAAAAATTGTTTGTTTGGGACAGGCCAACTACTACTGACGTTCTGTGGCAAACCTGTAAACTGCTACAGTTTCAATTCCTTGCCTGTATCTACCAAACTTCCAAAACCATCAGATTAGTTGGAGAGGATGGTTTGTGTTCTTCACCTCCAGTCTGGCTGCTTGTGCTTCTGCTTTCCAGAACACAGCCCGGGAGTGCTTAGTGGCACCGCATTTTATTGCTTGATTGCAAATAATTCACTGTAGCTAAATTAGGGTTTTGCAAATGGGAAAGGTAAGGAGGTGACATATCATATGGCTCTCCAGGTATCTATACTTTGTCTTCAAGGACTATCGCACTGAGTTAAAGTAACTGATTTGATGGAATTGCTACCTATGAGCGTACCTTTTCAAAGATATGAGATTCTTTCTTTTCTCTTTAGGAAAAAGAGCGCTAAAGTTAAGACAGGGTACAAAAGGGAACACATCAACATTGGCTGCGACATGGATTTCGATATTGCTGGTCCTTCAATACGTGGAGCCCTGGTGGTTGGCTACGAGGGGTGGCTGGCAGGTTACCAAATGACTTTTGAGACAACGAAGTCTAGAGTAACCCAGAGCAACTTTGCGGTTGGCTATAAGACTGATGAATTCCAGCTTCATACTAATGTGTAAGTATTGGCAGACAGGTGTTAAAAAGGAATTGGAAAGGATTTTGCTGCTTACTAGAACAACGAAAGGGACGGTGTTTCAGCAGCGGGAATGGTGGATTTGAAATTACTTCTTTATTTAAGATGGCAAGCTGCAGTTTTGTAGCTGCATTAACTTTTCTTTGAATTATGTGGGTGAGGGAGTGCATGATGGAAGGAACTGGACCTCACTGAGCACCCAAGCATCCAGTGTCTATCTTTCTAACAGATAAGGATTATTAGAATCTCTTAGTGGAATAATAAAACAAGTGGGTTGTAAAAATGTTCTTTGTGAAAGTTGAAATAAAAGCAATGCCTTCCTTTCGCACATGTCAAAATCAAACAAAATGGTGGCTTGATGTAGACGAAGGAGTTAATCGGAGGATGAACAAGAACAAACAAGGGAATGAATGGAAGAGATATGGACTGGGTTTGTTTTAGTACTGGAAGAGATATGATATAAAAGTTTAGGGATATGGTATAAAAGTTTGGTTTACTATTGTAACTCCTAATAATCTATTTACACAAGCGTTTGTCCTTTCTGAACACGTGAGCAGTGGGAAACCAGGACCAAATTCCATGAAAACCTTAATTTCTCTGTCTCCTGTTCCTCTTAAAAAAGCATTTTATGCCCTTGGAGAAGACAGTTTTTTAAGATTAGGCAATCCTAATCCGTTCCCCCTCCCCCTTCCCCCTTCCCGTTCCCCTGGGTAATTGGTTATTTTGCATGTAGCCGAGCTGTTGCAGGCTGTGCCCATTTGGGGGATGAACAACTGTTCTGCTTTCCTGGAGCTGCTTCTTCAAAGGTTTTCTCTTCTGTTTCATGCTGTTTTGCAGCGATCTGGTTTAGGAAGCTCAAACTGCCTCACAGAACAATTGAACCTTCGCAGCCCAGACAGTATGTTTGAAGGACTGCCAAAGCACAAGAATGTGGGCAGAAAACTTTCATCAAAACAATATGTGGGTTCCCCCTCCACTCTGTAGTTAGAAGTTACTCCTTCAAGCACAATGACTTTCAACTTTGTTATGCTGTAGCAGTTCAAAACACTGTATTATTGGCTTTTGCTATAAAATGCTGTAATTATTATTACTCTTAATTAAAGCAACAGCACAAAATAACGTTATAACAGCAGCAGGGGCTCAGATCGGACCATACTGTTTCCTGGATTCCTGAGGGTCTGTTTCTTAGGTTGCTGTTACTGTACGCGGATGATAAATCATCTTCAGGAGGATGCCTAGTTTGTTTATTTAATATTCCTTCTCTATCAATTGACAGGCAGACCCATCAATGTGTGATATGAATAGAAATCTTCTTTACTGATATTAATAGATGAGTTATGTACTTGACATGTTTCAGCTCTGAAAGGTGTCAGAGTTTTTCTATAATCCCAGAAACAGCTGTGCGTGGAACTTCCATCGCTAGCCTGCTGGGTCGTTGTATCTTGACAGTTCGGTGTTGCACAGGGATGCTGTGGCAGAGCTGATAATTTAACTAGGTGGGGCTTGAAGCATCGTCTTTTGTTCCTGGCATTACACAGATCAGCTGAGGACTTCAGCAAGTTACTTTCCTTAATGGTGCCTTAATATATTAATTTTCATAGGGGGATAATTTTTTTTTTTTTATCTACATCTGAAAAGTGCTGTTATTACTATTTGAATTACAAGGAGGTTTGTCTTTTTAATTATTATTTTTTAATAATAAATAATAACTAAAGGGAGGTAGGGCTGGATAATTTCTAGTTTTAAAGATGACTTGCCTCGTTTTTTAAGCATAGCTCAGACCGCGCCCCCCTAATGTTGCAGGTCAAGACAGAGCTGTGTGGGAACCTTGCACAGAATCTGCCTGTATAACCAGCTCTCCTCAGTCCTTTTTAACCCCTCCTTTTCTTGAGAGCCAAGCACACGCAGTTATATGTGAGCTTCAGGCTTATCTGAAGTAAGTATTGCAGCGTTTTTCTGGAAGAATTGCTCTAACAATTTAAAAGGCTGCTGCTATTGCTTGAACTTTGAAATAGGCATAGCGCTGCTGTTTGTGCAAGTGTTATGAATATCACGCCAAAGGGGTAAAAGTGGAAAGATTCTAAATCTGCCCCTTTTTTAATCACTGAAGGTTTGGTATACTTTAATAATTGGAACCAGATATTTCGTAAGTTTAGAAGTAATTGTTAACTATTTTGTTTGCAGAAGTCTTCCTGTGGTTTAAAGCCCGCTTTGTGCAGTATGTTTGTATCCTCTTTTAAGAAAATCAGCGAAAATAGAAATTCAGATGCTCTGTGGTTTACAAGGAGTGCAAGGCTTTTAGAAGTCTTTTGCTCTTGTTTGTAGGATCTGCGCGCTCTAACGTTTTGCCTTTTGTTTACCACACTTTATTCCCTGTGTAGTAATTGGAAGCTGTGCTACTTGCTAGCGGTGGTAGGAGGCTGTCATCATTCAGCTGTTGGCCAGTGCTCTCTGCAAAGTAAAATTGGTTTCATTTCAATTTCTAGTAGAGAGAAATCTATAGTACAGATGTACCATAAGGACTATTGCAAATGGTATTCATTTGCAAAAGCCGATAGACTTGGATGTTAAATTGGCATCTTCACTTCCGACACAGTTCATGTGTGTCCGGTAAAAGCCTGCTGACGAGGCAGCGCTCGGGCTCGGTGGTTGGGGTACAGCCCTTTCAGGGCACTGGGGAGACGTATGCCTGGGAAAATAATTATTTCAGAGATACGCAGAAAAGAATAAATCTCTTTACTACACAAGACTCCCATCTAGACAGAAGGGAAAATTGGAAGCCGTCATCATTAGTCTATTTTTGATAGTTTGTTATGGCTTTTTTTTTCAGTTTCATAAGTTGTTTGTTGATATATAGTAACCATCAATGAATTTAAGCATTTAAAAACGACTTCATAACCAATCTGGCCTAATGTCTCTATCTTAGTTGTTACAGGGCTATTAAATAATGTGTGAGCGTTCTGCAAACATAGATCTCACTGGAAAAAAAAAATAAAAAAAAGATTGTTTTGGGGCGTAGTTTAAAACTAGAGTAATGCATTCCTTCCAGGAATGACGGAACGGAATTTGGAGGCTCCATTTACCAGAAGGTGAATGATAAACTGGAAACGGCCGTGAATCTTGCTTGGACAGCCGGTAATAGCAACACTCGCTTTGGAATAGCAGCCAAGTATCAGATTGACCCAGATGCCTCTTTTTCTGTGAGTGCTATTATGCATCTACATTTATAAGCATTTGAAAATAGGGCCTGGAACGGAAATGTGAAGCAATGTTTAAATCAGTAAAGTGCAGTTTTGATGCAGTTTTGCAGTATATAGTTGGCACATAGATCTATTTGTCTTGGTTTTGGCACAACTATTGGATTTTCCTTGAAAGTGACACAGAATGTTTGATCGTATTATTGGGCACTGTTTTGAGATTTTAATTTTGAGGCAAAATTAACTCTAGATTTTTTTTTTTTTTGGAGATTTAAAAGATGAAATCCTTTACGTGGTTAAAAGGTTATTTAATTTTCAAGTTGGAAGGACTTTGAAGAAAGATACCAAATTATTTACATACGGTATTTTTTCCCTTTAAGGCTAAAGTGAACAACTCGAGTCTGATCGGATTAGGATACACTCAGACTTTAAAGCCAGGTAAGTCTATGCAGAAGAAATTCAGGCATGAATAAGTGATATTTTAGTCTGGAAATATCAAGAGGTTTTTTGTGACAAAATGTGAAATGTGCAATGTTTTGTAACACTGCTGTTCTGCAACCCAGTGATGATTAACTGCTCTGTTAAATTTGGATGTCTATTGGAAGCAGAATTATTAGAGACCACCATCCACTGACCAGTCAGATACTCTTTTATGTTGATATAAACTATGTCTACAATTAGGTGTTTCGTAGATAAGTAAATACGTTTTTAGCACTTTCAGAGGTTTCCTATTACTGAGTTTATTTTGCTTGAAAATGTGACTTTCTCAAGGTGCCCTGGTCCAGGAAGAGGACAATTTTACTGCTGTGAAATTGGTTTTAATGTAGTCTAATAAATCTGCTGCCAGAATACCAAGCAGATTGACATGAGATATTACAGTAGAGGGGGCTTGGGCCTTTTCATACCTAGATTTGAAAGTAGTTTAGAAAGGTGGGTATGTATCAAGGTCCCAATTTTTCACAATACTGGACTCTGAAATTAGATTAATCAGTAGACCAGCAGCAGTGAACTGACTCAGAGCTTTAATTACTTGCAGTGATAAAAAGCAGAATCTGTCACCGCGGTTTATTATAATTTTCATAATTCAGAAAGATTTCATATCTGCAAATTGTTTTAAAATGCCCAGTCCTTACAAGGCTAGCTGCCAAATTACGTTAACCTAGCTACCCAATAAATTAAAGCAGCAACACAGACACTGCACTTGCTGAACGTAAAGCTTATTCCAAGTTTTAACAGTTGTGTTTTTCTCTCACTTTTCTCTGTTTCGCAGGTATCAAACTGACATTGTCAGCTTTGTTGGATGGCAAGAATGTCAACGCAGGTGGTCACAAACTTGGTTTAGGATTGGAATTTGAAGCATAAGGAGTGATTCTACAATCGCTAATCGGAAAATACAGCATAGCTACCTTCAGAATATAGTGTACCTTTCAATGTTTTATGTCTGGGATGCAAGTATTGCTAAGTATCAGTCCTGCTAGTCCTGGTGAAAGACAGCTAAGCTTTAAAAATGATGTTCTTAAAGAAGTGGAGACAAAACCATAAAAAAAATTCCTAATTCCAGGCTTTTTTCTTTTGAATGTTATTGCCCATCACATCTGTCAGCTGCCACATGAAAGGAAGTAGGAAGGTATTCGTTACCTTTACTGATATATTGACTGCACAAGGCATATTTTAATGTGGTATAAAACCTGAGACGTTAAGAATCGCTGACCACTATATTGTACTGTTAATTCCATAAGCAAAATGTTCCGACGCTTAAGGCTTCAATTCACAATGGAATGTGCAAACTTGTCTGAAAAAGGGATTTTTTTAATTTTTTTTTTTTTTTAGATAGGCATTTCATGAATGGTTTTTCTTTTTTGGTTATCTTACATCTACAGCTGTCTCCAGAATGCTTTAGGTTGTCCACCTTGTGTAAGTCCGTTGCAGAGGAGGTTTGATGTGACTCAGCCAATACTACCTGTCCTGTGTTGTGGTTCCTTTCCCTTGCACTGACTGGAAAGCTTGTAAGACAGGGCCATAATCAGGGAAGAGTCTTTGTACCTGCAATCACATAGTTGCATCACTAAATTTAAAATGGACTTTTGTTTTATTACCACTTTTTTTTAGCAACTTAAATGGGTACATTTTTAGAGAGTCTTCCATTTTGTGTGGAACTAGACCCCAAAATGCTGTACTTGACACTACTAAAAATGGATAAAAAACCCAAACCCAACTTGAATAAAATATTGAAATGTCACCTTTTACTTTGTCTTTATATTAATTGTGAAAACAATTTCATATTAATTATGGGCTCCAGAAGCAGACTGGCAATATCTTTGTGCGTATTCTGTACCACACAGACAAAAAATACGTAGATTTAAGTTCCAGACATGGCCATGTTCTTCGTGCTCGCTGAGCTCTGGCAACTGCACATAAGCATGTGTTTAGCTCATGGAGCAAACAAGGTAATGTGACTTGTTGATCTTTCTTTCATTGCAGAATTCCCTAAGTTGAATTACCTTTCTATAGGTAAATAGGTGCAAGCAACGAACAGTTATCAGTTGGGGTAAACTTCAGCAGCTCTTCACTAAAACTTGGTACTTTTTCCTGGGTAAGCAGTCGACGTGGGTGGTGTGCAGATGGTGAGAGGCCATAGTACAGGAGCATGTGGCTGATGAGGCAGCGGCGTTACGACATCGTGAGACGGGCAGATCCGCCTCAGCCGCAGCCTGCACGTTGTGCAATGCCGGCTGCCTTCCCTCGCACCACAGGCTATCCCTCTGTATTTCCTAGTATGGCTTATCTCAAATAGTTAACTTCACGCTCCTAGGGGAAGTAGCCCTCTTCTAGATTTCACCAAACGAATCACATGCAGCCAGCTCACAGTAACTTGGCAGGTGCTCAAAATTAATTTATGTTCCTGTATGCCGTGCAGGGTTTGTGTTCTGCGTCCTCGTTAAGACTTTGGGCTCCTTGTTCTTAGTTTTCTCATGCCGGAGCCATCTGTGTTCCGGAATTTGTTCTCCTGTGATCAGCCTCAAGGCTTCTCTCAGGGCTTGCATCACCTCACTCAGGGTGAGAACAGGAAAGCTTTTTTTTTTCCCCATAAATCTACCAAATTCTGCGAAAAGCCCAGTCACACATGCGTCACTGGTGAACACCATCCCAGGGCTGTGGCCCTGTGTGGAGGACACAACCCCTAACGTCTACCTCTGCCTGAAGGAAGGCGAAGGAAAACGCCTGTTTTCAGTCAGGGCGCTGGAGGCGCTGCCAGCTGGCTGGGCCCCGCCTGCTCGGGCCACCCCGGGGCCGCCCGCCTTCCAGCCGCCCTCCCCTCAGCGCCGCGGCTCCCCCTTCCCGCCCCCCCCTCGCCTCAGCGCCGCCGCGCCCCCTTCCCGCCTTCCGGCCCGTGCGCATGCGCGGCCGCATCACCGGCGGCGCGCAGGGTTTCCGCCCTCCCGCGCAGGCGCCGTGCCCGTCCCCTCCGCCCCCCACCCCGGCTCGGCCCGCCCGCCCGCGCGCGCCGGGGGGCGGTGCCATCGCCACGTCGGTGGGGGGGGGGCCGGGAAGATGGCGGCCGCCGGTGAGAGGGACGTCCCGGCGGGCCGCGCTCTCTGCCTCCTGCTGCTCTGCGGCTGGGCCCTGGCGGCCCGCGGACAGGAGGGCTCCGGTGAGCACGGCGGGGGGCGGGCCGGGCCCCCGCGGGTGGCTGGGGCGGGGGGCTTGGGGTCTTTCAGCGGGCTCGTCTTCAGCGCGTTCGGGCCTAAAGGTCTCTGCGGCCGCCGGCGGGGACGGCCTTTGTTTTCGGTGGGCGGTGAAGGGAAGGGGAGTTAGGGAAGGAAATGAAGCTGCTTTGAGCTGGCGGTTCCTTTCTTGCGTGTCAGTCGGTGTACCTGAGCCGGCTCTGTTGGCGGTGCCCCTCACCTGGTCTGGTGGGTGGGCAGTAATGAAGGGGGAGGTTCAGGATGTGGGGCAGAAACCTGTAGCGAACCAAGAGTTTTTAAAAATCAGGGAACAACTTGCTTTCCAAAGAGTAAGTTTTCCTGGAAGTGAATTTTGACCCTGTCAGGCGATTTTAAGTACAGTGTTTGCTAAGAGGGCTGTGTTGCTGCTTCTGACACCATGATTGAACATTGGTATCTGTTTCTGAAGCTGAGGCATCTCTGGAGCCCAGGCGCTACGTCTAACATCATCTGACAGTGTTGTGTAACTGTAAGCAGTGCAGCCACCGTTTATAATGCCAAATAGTTTTGGGTGGATATCATAAATCAATTTTGGTGTAGTTGCTAAGCTTGCTACTCTGATTAAAACAAAACAAAAAAAATCACTTATTTTAGGAATAATTATTAAATTATTTTTTCTCACTCTGAAGCTGCAGCATTAGCTGGTGGGAGTCCCTTGCATTTAAGCATATATTCTTCTAAACCTTTCATGTTACAATGAGCTTAAGAATAACTTTAAGTATAAGGATACATGCAGTGTAGTTCTATAGGAAAATTATGCTTGTTTGTATTTCGGACAATACTTTTTGTCTCTTTGGGGAGGGTAGCAGTAAGGTCAACCTACCTCACTTATACCATGCCAAACAGCTGTAAATATGAAACTACCTTGCAGCTGCCTTTCCTTATTTATCTCAATGTATGCAATTAGCTGGGTTGACTCCTGAGGGGAGATAAGAATTCCCTAAACTTGTCGTGTACAAGAACTAAACGAGTTATTGTTGATGTGATAATTCAAGCTAGTAATTTCTTTAACAACAGTAAGTCTGTTAAATGTGAAGTAGTTGACTTGAAACTTCACCAGAGAGGCAGAGAGGCATGTGAGGTTAGTTGAGTCTTCTCTGTTCTAGCTGGTTAAAGAGCAATTCATGCTGGAAGTGTACTACATAAACAAGAGGTCTGTTGTAACTGATCTTCTGTAAATATACGTTTCATGAATAACATGATTCAGTGTCCCCTGTATAATATTTTACTTATGAGTAATTTGACACAAGCCGTTGATTGAATGCTTCGTTTCTAGAATCTGTAACTTTCCGGTGAACCAGGTTGCTCCTTGGGAGCGCTTAATGAAATTACTGTTACTTTTTAAAAATAAAAAATTAAAAAATAGTTTGGCATGCTGGAATACAAGGCATGTATGGTCCCCCTACTTAAATTATGATGTGTACTGAAAGTCTAAAAAGTGTTCTTCATTTTTAAGGTGCCCCCTGATTTGAATCTGGAAGTGACGTGCTGTAGACATGAATAGTTTGCCCTTTGCTATTTTTCTTAGGATTAAAAACCCATTGGCTATTTATAAACTCCCTCTGCATCTTTTTTTACCTTCCTTTGGATAGAGAAGAGGGAAGATAGGACCTGTATGCGGTTTTAGTGCTCACCTTGGCTTTTTACGTAGTTCTGCAAAGCCATCCTAGCATTGGAGAGATGATGAATTTGCCTAAGGGTGCACTGTTATGTAGCACTGTTGCTGACTTACTTCGTTATAATAATTTGCTGCCGACAACTTACTTTCCAACAGGAGCATATGCAGTCAGATTGTTCTTTTCTTCAGCTTTGTTTTTTAAGCTGTGGTTCAGTAGTTTCATTTGAGTTAGCATAAGGTTGGAAATCTTTTTCTATGTCTACAAATTCAATAAAAATAAGTGCCTGGGAAGAAGGACCTTGTGTCCTGACTGAAGGAGACATTGCAACATGTTCTTATTTTTTGTTTGCAAAATATGCAATGGTGAAATATTAAAAACGTTTAACTGCAGGAAAGGCTTTACTGAGAACTTCTTCCTGTGTAGACCTCGGCAAATTCTGTGGGAGAAAGAGTTTGATGATGGAGGAAATACTAATTACATATGATTCTACAAGACATCATAAATCCACAGAGGGAGGGAGGATATGTCTCTGAAATTCTAAGTCTGGAAAACATGCATGCTAAATTTTTCAGGGACACTTTGGCATACTAATATAGAAAGCGTGTGCTTCCCAAGCTTTAATTCCTGTCCTACTCAAGACTTCTCTTTTGAAGTTGCCAAAGTACAGGAGTGTGTATTTTTGCATATGAATTCTAAAAAGTTTGCAGTGTGAAATACGCTCTGTTCATTGTATGATTTCTTGTCTATAAAGTAAATGCCTTGCAATAATTTTCATTTGTAGCTGAAGTATCACAAGAGAAGTTAGTGTCTTGTGCTTAATATTGACTGTTTCTCATCCTTTTCTCAGATTCTGTGCAAGTGGAGATGCTTCAGAAGAATATTTCTTCTAAAAGTGAGAATGAAACGCTAAGTAGATCCCAAAATTTGACAGACAGCTTGCATAGTATAACCCCCCCCAAAAAAGAGGCAAGCTCAACAAAAAAAGAGGCATTACCAACAACAGCTAAAATCAATTTGGTGACTGCAGTAAAACCACCTACAGCAAAAGGTGATTCTCCACTGTATGTTCTCTCTCCCGCGGTGACTGCTAGTCCAGTATCTCAAATGGATGTTGATGCTTCTGAAGATACTAAAATTGAGGAAGAGGATCTTCTAACAGATTTGAAAGACACACTAAATAGTTCACCACCCCTCATAAAAGAAACTATGGAGTCAGATGGAGATGACGACTATGGTCCTTATGAAATGACATCGAATTCCAGAGACAACCCAGACCTTCTAGAGATGCCAGAAGATGATGACTCTGACACCATTAGTAATTACAATGAAGAGATCAAGACCCTTGATGAGAAGATAAAAGATGTTTCTGTCACAGGATTGGAAGAAGAAGAAGACAGCCATTTCTTTTTTCATCTGGTTGTAGTTGCCTTCTTAGTAGCTGTTGTTTATGTCACCTATCACAATAAGAGGAAGGTAGGTATGCTGTGAAAGGTTGAGAGAAACAGCTTTAGTATTTAAAAATGAAGTCGCATTGCCTTGGACATGTTTTTAATAAGAGGAACTTAGCTTTTTGGAGAATGAAATCTTTGAGCGCTTAGTCTTGGTGTGATACTAATATGCAGATCGTTACTGTCACTTTTATCTGCACAATGAAAATGAACTTGAATCAAATGTTTTAGATTAGAAAACCAGTTAATTGATAACATCGGTAATCAATCAGTTCAGTAATGGACACTGGCAGTGTACAACATGAGATCTATAAATGAGACCTGAGCCAAGTTGAGTGAAGGTGATTGATTAACCAATTTTTTCTCTGCACAGGATTATAAACAGCAAATTAAGGAAGGTTTAATCCCAAATGGTGTGGGAATGTTCTTGTTATAACTGTGATAATCCTTGTAATAAGTATTCACTTTAAGGTGATCTTTATATCATAGATATTCTGAGGGCTTAACTACAAACTTTTAGGAAATTCTTTAATACTTTACAGTTTTACATAGAGACGCTCAAAGTTAATGTTTTCAGGTAACTGTTTCTTCAGTGCAAACTAATTCTCTGTATCTCAAAAGTAGCCTGATTCATGTTATTTCGGAATATATTGCTAGCATAGAAAATTAACTCCAGCCTAGCCAGACCCTGTACAGATGCATGCATAAATTTGCAATTTAATCATAGGTTAGTTTTTAGATAGGAGGAAAATTTAGTGTTAATTCTTGTAGAGAATGCTGATTTGGTCGAGGCTTTGTGGGGCTCTGAAAAGAGCACAGCTGAAAAAAATGCAAAAACTTCTGCTTTACAGTGCAACGGCATATCTGGAATGTGCATTGCTGAGTATAGGGGAGAATGTTGAAGACTTATATTTGAAAATGTAACTTCAAGGGAAGTTCAAATAAGTGATTAAAAAATGCCTTGTCTTTGCTACATAAGTGAAATAGTGCTTGTAGTATCGTTTGGGTAATTGAAAAGCTATACTACTTTTTAGCACTTACCCATGTACTTTAAGTATGTAAATAGTGGCATGTATTTGTGTGAGACAACAGTCAAATTGGTTTAGGTTCTCCTTTTTCTTTCCCTGTCCCCACTGTCCCCCATCCCGTTTCCCTTTTTGCCAGTATAATTGCCCTTTCTAGTAAAGTGGATTCTTAGATGATGTTGGTAAGAAACAAGGCTAAATAGGGTGAAGATAATAGACATATGAAAATCTGATCGCTTGGGTGCTTTGATTTACCACGTAGCCTCTTTAACTGCTCTGCTGATACTGCTGAAGGGGGCACTGAGCTGTAACACAGAAAAGGTTTATCAGATCACACCATTGCTGCTTCTTTTGCTTTTGTTTCAGCACCAGTAATACAATTATTTTTAACAAGGGTGAAATGCTGGAATAGGTAAGATGAATAAACTAAGATATGTCACCATCTGGGGGCAGTTTAATAGGCTATATATGCCATACTTCTGAAGCAACACACATACCTTCACTGAAAGAGCGATCGATGGGTTGAATGCTGTGTTTTTGCCAAACTGCAGCTGAGGTTGCCTGTAAGTGACTTGATGGCAAGGACAGTATGGAAATGGCTGACTGCTAGTGCAGTGCTTTATAGCAACGGTAGTGCCATTGCCAGGATGAAGGGGTAGAACTGTGGTATCAATAGAACTGTTGAGCTCTCTATCAAAATGAAAATGTTTCTCCGTAGCATTATGTAATTTGGCTGCTTTTTCTTTCAGATCTTCTTATTAGTCCAGAGCCGAAGATGGAGGGATGGCCTGTGTTCTAGGACAGTAGAATATCATCGTTTAGACCAAAATGTTAATGAAGCAATGCCTTCCCTGAAAATAACTAATGACTACGTATTTTGAAAGCACTGTGATTTGAGTTTGCTGAACTTATCACTTTTTGCCTGCCTAGTCATGTAATGATATTCAGGTATTCTAAATATGCTGCTTGTACTGAAATGAGATGTACTCTCTCTGACCTGAATGTTTTTGAGATTAAATCTCATGGAAGATCAAGGGCATGATACATCTGTTTGCTACTTTGGTCAGGTTTTATATCAACTATAAAGATACAGAGTTTAATAATTAGTGCTCTTTCCATTCATTAAGCATCATCCCTTCTGTCTGGAGCAGTCTTAATAGTGGTAATACAAAAAATAAGCATAAAATATTTTAGGTCTAATAAATTAGTGACTTTGGCATCACTAAATCAAATTAATAATCTCTTTGCTAATCACTTATATGGCTCATAAATCCCACTGTATTGCAAACTTAAAATATAATTACTTTTTTCTGTACTTAAATCCTGATGCCGAAAATCTTTCATCTTGGTTTTTTTTTTTATTCTGTTTTTTTTTGTTGCGTAATTTGATCCTATTTTTGGGCAGAATAGCTAGCATGGCAATTTCATAATTTCTGTATGTGTTCATGCAGTAAATAATTTAAAAATAAATATGTGTAACCCATTTTATTTCAGAAGCTATATACCATATATTTCTTTAAAATGTTCAGAATCTTTGTAAAGGTATGCAGCTTCTTGACTGTCCAGTTTTTTTCTCTAACGGTATTTAGGACTTTCATTAGCTTTGTAATTAATGAATGGAAAATAAGCCTTGTTGAATAATCTTACTAAAATATAGGTAGTTGGCAGGCTGTTAATACATCAAAGCTTTCTGTTGAATTTTAAGACAGTTGGGAAACAGTTATGTGGTTTGCTATATTATAAATGGGAGAGGACTGAATATGTAAGAATGATTTATTTTTTTTTGTTATTCTGACCCAGGTAACAGGCAGGTGAAAGTAATGGTGTGGGGGGCTGTCAGTCTGTGGTCAGCGCACTCTAATTTTTGACAAACATTTACGCAGTAGTGTAAATCAAGTTACTGGTACAGTAGGTTTGGTTTTTTTTACCTTGTCTTTTGTACTTTCATTATTTATGTTTTCATGAGTTGTAAAATATAAAATTTTAGTTTTCTGTACATTCTGTTTGTGATTTAGTTTCCAAACTGATAAATATGTAAATAATGGTGGATCAGAACCCCATAATTAATGACTTGGTATTCAAGTAGTTACGTAACATTTTGAAAAAATCAACTTTACAGCTGTTGGCATGAGGAGTTTGAAGGCATGATACTATCTTAAGAATGAAGTGCTAAAAGTTCGAAATCCTACTGTTAAATGCATTCTTTTCATAACCCCAAGCAGTAAAGCACAAAAAAAATCCCAAAACTCTTTTCTTGCAGTAATTTTTATTGTATTTGGACTTGTATCATTTAATATTTTGAATAAGGTTTTTAAAATAAATGACAATAATCAGCTTGTGGTTTTTTTTATCTTAACTGTTTCACTGCTTTTACACAGTACCTGACGATAAAGCGCTTGCTTATGCTTTGGATTGGATAACTCATTCGAAACCATCTTTTCTGTTACTGATTAAATTCACTCTGTGTAGGGTGTGTAGAGTTTTGTTTTATGCATCTGTTAAGTGGTATGTAGGGCAGATAGCGAGGCTTAAATGAAATCTTTTAATCTGTAGGAGTTAAGTTCTTTAAAAAGTAATTTTTTACCTAAGTTGTATAATTAATAATTCTCGTGGAAGATACTTGAAACTCTTACCTGAGTGTACCCACATTAAAGGATAACACTGCTGCGGTCAGGATCCAAAAGGAAAAGGTTACTTTGCAAAGCTCCTTTAGGATGTATAAAAGTTGGAATTGGAGGAGGTGGCTAATGTTTTCACACCCAAGAAGTTCAATAGCTTTCTCCATAAATAACATTCATAAAGTATAGTGATTTTTGACAGTGGAGAATGGTATGTTCAGAATTGATGGGACACTTGTGTTTCCTTTTGGCTTAGTACCACCTGCCTTACATAGAACCCTGAATGAGGTATGGAAGTGCACGACAGCACAAAAGTACAAAGATAGCCATGTCAAAAGTTTCATTTCAAATGCTATTTTCTCTTCAACCCATCCAGTGAATGAGGCCGTCGAGGCAGATGTTACATTTTCAGCCACTTGACTGACTATAATAGCTGGAATACTGTTTAAAAAATACAGAAAACTAACATCGACCTAAATTAGTAGGAATAAGGCATATTTTGTTGATTTCTGGAGTTCATAGATGTGTTACCTTATTCCATCTTGGACGTCTTCCAAAGCTCTGAGCTCTGGCTGAGTCAAACCAATCTAAATGTTTTTCTTCCAGGCTTTCTGAACGAATAACAATGTGCTTTTTAAGACTATATGTTAATATATTGATGGAAAAATCTTGCGTTTCCTTGCCCGCCTTCCTTCCCTCCCTCCCTCAAATTGTTTGTCCTTGTGAAAAGACATGCATATAGGGAGTGAAATTTATTAGCTTTCCAGGTTTTGAGTTGTTCCTTCCAACAAACCCACTCTTTTAAATCCCCGTAACTTTTGCTGGAGGAGGAATGCACAGGGCTAATGGCCGGATTGCTTTTTGGGAGCTTTTTAGGGAAAACTGTCAAAGGCCTAACATCAACTCAATTACTAAACCTGCTTCTTTGCAGCTTGTTTTGCAGTCATTGCGTTTTAAAATGCCCTTATGTTTAGCAGTTCTGTGACAATACTCATCCCACAGATTTAGTATTCATTAGGTGCACCTAACAGTATTTCGGCCTAATGGACTGCAACTCACTTTGGCTGTACTGCAAAATGTTAATAAATTCTCTTCTGAAATGTCCATTTAGCTGTCTTTGAAGATGCTCTTGCGTGAGGTTACCTTAGAGGAGAAAATAGTATCTTGACCCTTTTGCTCTGGATAGTCATATCAGTACTGAAATAGATTGAGTTAGGTGACTGATACTTGAGGTCACGAAATCAGGGCTTGTACGCGTGTCTTCTCTAGCAGAGTGCAGCTCTGCCTCGCTCCAAGTACTTCTCTCCAAGCAGTTAAGCTGAGCGGTTATTCTTTGCTCGCTCTACCCGTTGTGCTCGTCCTCTTTATCTCACAAGTAAGAAAAAAATTCTTTTAGATATTTATACAAATAATTTCTAAGAAGCCTCTTTACTGATGGCACTAAGGGCTGCTTATTTGAGTGTTTTTAAATTCACAGGGCATTAACGTGAATTCTTGAAGTTCTTTAAACAGCGGGTTTCATTTGGGGAATTGTCTAAACGGGTTCACATCTAGGATGGTAATGTATTTTGAGTACTTGGGGTGAATCTTGCTCTGTCAGGTTGACAGTGATTGTAGCAAGCTGCCCTGAGAAACGGGTTTGGTCATACCAAAGCAGAAGGTCTGTGGATGCATCTAAGCAAATTAATGTTGAGAATGATCTTTGTGCCACAGATTTAGTGGGATTATCACTATTCTTAAAACCTGTCCACTGCCGATCTGCTCCAGCATTCAGCTAATAATGCCAGCATAACATAGAGGCTGCGGGACCAATTAACGCTGGTTATTTGTGTCCTGAAAAGGTGAATGCTAAAGAATCAGCTTGTTACCAAAGGCATCGTGCCAGCCGGTCCCTGCGACGTGGCGTACACTTGCTCACCTTCACTTGTAGGGAGATAATACTGGAAACAAAGTTAGAAAAAGGTGAGCGGTCCCCTCCACCCTGGCTAACAGTGGTGCTGAATTGCTTCTCCAGCGCACTTGGGTGTCATTCTGTCATCTTCGTCCTGTAAAAAAGGGACCGCACCCTCGTACAGATGGAAGGTTTGAAATGCACACAATGACTTTGACACTTTTTTTTTCCCCCAGGAATTTTTTTTCCTTCGCAATAGCCTTTGGATTGTTGCCTGAAGAGGGGAAGTGCCTGGCTGAATTGGCTCGGGCAGCTGATAACGCCGTTCCCCGATAGTGCCAATAAAGAGGGAAAGGTTTCTCGTGATCCAGTTTTATAAGGGCTCCACCAGCACCAGGAGAGTGGGGCATATGTCATCCATTGTGCAATAAAAGAGCCATTTGCGGATGAGGTAATCAGGATTGAACTACTGTTTTTTAATTTCTTTAATTGAATTTGCTTGTGGAAAATTAAGAGCAGGCAATCAAAAATTCATAAAGTGCTGAGATCAAATAGAGGAAAAAGCAAGCAGATTTATGTCAGATCTTACCAACAAGGAATGCCTTGATGAATTTCTTTACTGAAGAAAGGAAACTTTCTCACATTAAGGTGAATTATGGCTTCCATCAATATTCTGATAAAAGGAATAAACTATTCCTGAAGAGCTTTCTGATTAAACTTCTCAAGATGAAAGTTGAAGCTCTATTTATGTAGGTTCTCGTTAGTGGTTGGGTTTTATGAAATGAAGAAAGAAATAATGAATAGGATAGTTTAAACAAATGATACATTTCACTTTTACTATCCAGGAAATCAGGTATTTTAAAATATTTATAGTTTAATTTTCATTTAGCACCAGTGCATATTATTCAGCGAAGTCAACTGTCCTTGGCTGCTGCTCAGTTGTATACAGGGTGAACAGAGAAAGCTTTATCTGGGCAGGGTGGTTTCAGTTACGGAAAATTAATTTGCAACGTGGAGATGAAAAACGCGATAGCTCTTAAATAAATTTAAATGCTACAAAAATAATAGAACGGGAAAAGGGATATTTCTGTGGCTCCAGCACAGACTGCTACTAATATTAGAAGGAGAAGGGGGATGCTCTTATGGTTATAACTCAGGCTTGGGAAGTCTTTGCTTGGTTTCCAAAAAGGGAGCTGTACAGCTGCAGGCCCAGGTGGGCAAAACATTGGTGAGGGATTTTCCAGGTCAGGATCAGTTTAGGAAACCTGCGATGAGCCACAGTGGGTGAGATTTTATTGGCTTTTATTGTCCATGAAAAGCTGGTGTGCTGAGCAAAGAGAAATCTGGTTGTCAGCTGGTACTCGCTTGGACCTCAATTTTCTGCCTAAATCAGGAGGCAGCGATCGGAAGGCGAGGAGCGGGTCCTCCCAGGCTGAGCTCCATCAGGAAGGTGGAGGTTGCAGGTAGGCGGTGGGATGGTCCTGCGGGGATGACCGGCGGTGGGGTTGGGTTACTGGGAGTCCCTGAGTGCCCGAGAGGAGGCTCTGGCTTCCCCTCGCCGCACCACGCTGCCCTGCTCAGGAAGGTTCCTAACCCGGGCAAAACAATCCCTCTTTCTTTTTCCATCTTTCTTCTTCCCTGGTTGATTTTCAGAGTCATTGTGGGGCACTGAGCTGCTTTACCATACACTGCACCAGTGCCAGAGCTGGCTCAAGCCAAGCCGTGGGGGCGTTTAGGACAGAGATGGGGACGTTCCCCATTCTGGANGCACCACGCTGCCCTGCTCAGGAAGGTTCCTAACCCGGGCAAAACAATCCCTCTTTCTTTTTCCATCTTTCTTCTTCCCGGGTTGATTTTCAGAGTCATTGTGGGGCACTGAGCTGCTTTACCATACACCGCACCAGTGCCAGAGCTCAAGCCAAGCTGTGGGGGCGTTTAGGACAGAGATGGGGACGTTCCCCATTCTGGAGCAGCAAACTGTTAATTTGGTGTCTCGAAAAGCTGTAATTATGCTATCTTGTAAAACCAAGTCCGAACAAGAGCATTTTACGCTGTAGAGTCCAGGTAAGGCACTGGTCGCTGCTGTCTCGGCATAACGTTGCTTGTTGCCGAGAGGCCAGCCCGGCCCGAGGATTTGAAGTTTGGGTTGGTTTTTTTATGGTTGTTTTCTTGGAGGGAAATCCCTGCGCGGGCTCACTGGGGAGGCTAAGGGGTGGTGCTGCCCCGCTGCAGCGATGCTGTGTCCCCTTGTTGTCCCAAATCTGGGTTCTTTACCTGGCGTGCAAGCCAAGAACACCCAGAGCAGAGGTATTTCCCAGTTTATTCCATTAATGCGCAGAAATGGGGTGCTCAACCCAAAACGGGAGCACACCTTAGTTTCAAAAATGTCCACTTTTATACCTTGATTATTATGTATTCAAGCAATTAATACATATTCATTGTTATTCTCTTTAATGATTGGTTGAGATTTCTTCGCTTCCCATGTAAATTAGTGCGCAGACTCTTCTTCCATTGCTCTCTTTGGAGTGGGTGGTATTGTTTGGGCAGGTGGTCAATGAGTCGGTGGTCATGATCTCCCCCCGCCAGAATTACCTTTTACCTACTTCTCCTCTGATTTTGGCAGTTCCGGGTGGTTTTCTGGGTTTGCTGACCAGGCCCACACTTCATCACTCCCTCGCCAGGAATCCCCCGCTTATCCACAGCACTACATTGCCTGGTGGGTAGTTCCTTAATTGAATCGTAGATAAACCATGTCCAGTTACTATTTATCTATTTTAATATTAGGTAAATAATTAAATAGGGTTGGGGCAGTAGAGAGGACTTGAGCACCAGCAGGCTTCCTTGGTTGCTTCAATTACATTTTACATTTAATTTTCCTAGTTAACGTCAATTTTACGAAAACGCCCTGAGACGGCGGTGCCTGCTGGGCCGTGCAGCTTCCCTCTCCCGTCCCAAAGCCAAACCGGAGCTGCGTTTTGGGCTCCTATAAAGGCTGAGGAGCTTTATGGGAGCGTTAAATCCTCACATAAGGCTGATAGAGCAGTAATCTTCAAGGCCATATATCTCAGCCACCACAAAGCAGCAGAACTAATAGCATCAGTCTTCCACCTTTGCTTTTACAATCAAGAGGCCTTTAAGGAGGAGTCCCTATACCGTTTTTTTTGTTAAACTTTTCTGATACAGAACATATGAATGTCCTCACTATAATAAAAAATGGTTAATTTCAAAACTTCTCAGCTTCACTTCTCAGCTTTGCCACGAGGATGATCCGAGGGCTGGAGCACCTCTCCTATGAGGAGAGGCTGAAAGAGTTGGGGCTGTTCAGCCTGGAGAAGAGAAGGCTCTGGGGAGATCTTATTGCGGCCTTCCAGTCCCTAAAGGGGCTCCAGGAGAGCTGGGGAAGGACTTTTTACTGGGGCATGGAGTGATAGGACGAGGGGGAATGGCTTCAAACTGGAAGAGGGCAGGTTTAGATTGAACATTAGGAGGAAGTTTTTCACTGTGAGGGTGGTGAGGCACTGGCACAGGTTGCCCAGAGAGGTTGTTGAGGCCCCATCCCTGGAGGTGTTCAAGGCCAGGCTGGACGTGGCCTTGGGCAACCTGGTCTGGTGGGAGGTGTCCCTGCCTATGGCAGGGGGGTTGGAGCTCGATGATCTTCAAGGTTCTTTCCAACCTAAACCATTCTATGATTCTATGATTCACTGTTTCCAATATATCTAATTAGAAAGGGAAGAATTTACATCTTTTCTGTAATTGGTCCTTAAATCATTATCAAAATAATTTAGCAGCCTCCTTAAACTTATTTTTAATTACAAGGTCTATTGCCTCGTTAAGTTATTAACACTGAAAATCACTAATCTTGGCAATTTCCTATCTTTATTAAAATGCAAATACAAAGGTCGTGCTATCCTTATTGAGGTGCCCTCACTGAGGTTTTATTAAAGATTAAGTGAAACCAGATTTAATCACTTTGTACTATTCTGTAAACAATGTTGAAACGGATGCGATTAAGCTGTTTAAGGGAGCTGTTGGGGTTAAGAGCTGAAGTTCGGGTTCACAGATGTACCAAGGACGTGGAAATATTTCAATTTCAGATTACATTAATTAGGAGCCTCTTGCATTTGTTGATCACCAAGCCGATAGTTGTTATCAGCTCGCTCTGCAAGGCAGCGGAATTCGGATGTATATTTTAGTTAGTGCCTTGCTGCCTCGCATCTTCCATCGTCACGTGGTGACTTGTGATGACTGATGGAGGTCCTCTCTGTCCCTTCACTTATTTACCATTTGTCAGAGGGGAAAACGGTTATGTTATCCACATCACTGTTCCCCACATCACTGTTCCCCCTTCGCAAGTGGGGCACAGCAAATCCGACTTTCAAAAGTACCTACATGGCAGTGATGACTCGCTTTGGGATGTATCTTTTAAGGTTAACTCATGTTTATTCTTAATGGTTCTGTTCGTTTTCCCAATTAAATTGTAACAGGGTGACCGGTCTTGAGCTGCGGTTACTGGGGCAAAGAACAGCTGATTATCTTTAAAATGTACAAAGTGTTTTCAACATCTAAAAATTGTCCTTTCAGTATTAGCTGACAAGTTCTACCAGTTAATCTAGAACAGGTTTTAATTTCTAATGCATGCTGACTGTGAATCCCAACAGCTGGAATGCCAGATGTTCAGAAAAGGAGAATTATATTCCGCGTCGTTTGAGGAGGAAAAGAAGGTGGAAGTAAAGGGCATAATGGCATCGTGCAGAAATTAAGCCACCATCTCCCGAAGCAGTGATGTTACATTTTCAGTGCCATTTATGGGAAAGATTGTCTGCATTTGACTAGGTGCTCCTGGAGAAGGGAAACCGTCCTTGATCCTATCCGAGTACAGAGGGTTTGGGCCAGATCCTACCACAAAATGACAAAAAAAGGCTCTGTGACACATTATCTTAGTGGTATTGGGGCAGTTTGAGAGGCAACCTTCATGGACTCAGAGAATCATAGAATGGTTTGGGTTGGAAGGGACCTTAAAGATCTGGTTCCAACCTGTCCATGGGCAGGGACACCTCCCACCAGACCAGGTTGCTCAAAGCCCCATCCAACGTGGCCTTTTGGGCTCTCTGTTATTATGCGTAGCTTAATTTAAGATACGTGACTCTATATGGAGGTGGCTGCGGCGCGCTCACGCGTAGCGGTGCAGTGACTCTGGGGGAGGTGGCAGCATCTGAAGTGCTTTCCTATGGCTGTGTGGTTTGAGATAAGGTGTTTGGGTGGTGGATAGCGTTGACCGAAAAGCTCGCCGCAGGCTCACCAGCAGGAGCGACTGTCAGCTACCGGGCTGTGCGGATGGGCCTGTCTGGGATCTCCTCTCCTACCTGGAACCAAATGAAGATGGTCCTTCCAGACAGTATTAAGATGTAAATATTTGCGTCTCAATATCATCCTGGCTCTGAGTAAGTGGTGGAAAGCCCTGGGGCAGCTCTGTATACTTTATGTGCTGCACGCTCCGACTGTTCATGGCTGATGAAAGATGGAGATGAAAGTCCAATCTTGTTGAATGTAACATTCTGGGAGTCCTTACGTGCTCCTTTTGCCAGCTCCATGCCTGATTTCTCACTCTGGAGGTCAAAACCTTGCCAGAGGTTGGATGCACTTGCCTGACTCTCCCTCTCCCCCCATCCTTAGCCGTCGCATGCCGGTGCCACAGGTTTAGGGGAGTTTTGCTGACTCAGGAGGTTTCCTGCCGATCCAGGCTGGAGGGTCCCAGGGGCCTGAGCCCTGCGCGGGGAGGTGAAGGTGGGGAGTGCGCGCTCACCTTTGGTGACCCGTGGAGGCACATGTCACCAGCCAGAGCCTCAGAAACACAGCTGATCTTTCCACACCATCCTTGGTCTGCATGGGACCGATTTGCAGAAGGAGCTTATTTTTAAAAGAAAGGCAGGAGAAAGGACTGGGCGGTTTCTTTATCTCCCCACCCCAGAAAAGCCCTACACTCTTCTCCTCTCATTTCCGTGCGAATATTATGGGTATCACAGTACAAATGAGATGTGTTCTGCTGCCGGGCGGGTGGTGGCTGTGAGAACAAGAGGCTCCCGCTGTCTTCCATGGCACTGCCTGGAGCACTGCCCGCTCCCTGCCTGGGCCTCCGCTGGTGGGGGAGCGGAGAAAGCATTAAATGAAAGTTGTATTACGGAAAGAATTCAACGTTGCAGGCAGGGAGAGGTATTTTAACTGGCAATCAAGCTTACCTTGCTGGTGCTGTGAAACCGTCGTTGCGGAGGACAACTTTTCTCTAAGTAATACCCAGAAGAAAAATAATCGTCAGTTTAGGTATTGAAATAATTTCTTTTTCCCTGCTTTTCCCGATGCTGCCCTGCGTTCGGAGAAGCAGCCAGCAGGGGGGAGTGTGACTGCGCCGTGCAATGCGGCCTTCCAGCCAGCAAAAAGCCGGAGAAGTGCAAAATAAGTTCAGAAATGAGCGTCGGGATCCCTTCAGACAAAAGATGACAGGGTGAGACAGGCGGCGTGATCCCGTACAGCACACGCCTTCGCTTTCGGCTGCTTGTTGGGGACCGGGGCAGGATGGGGCTGTACCGCATCCCGCAACTGAGCGTCTGGTCCAGCGGGCTCCGGTTGCGCTGCGGGTGCTGGACCCGCAGGGATGCGGTGGTGGGATGAGGCCGGAGGGGCTCCAGGAGTTAAGGACAAGGTGACCTGGGGTACTGGCCCATAGCGGGTCACCCACAGTCCCTGCACTGAGGTGACAGAGATGCTGAGGGGTGTTTCCCTACTCTTTTTAATTTAATTAAAAAAAAAAAAACTCAAGAAATTGAGGTTTTTTCCTTTGAGTATGTTCTTCTTACAGTGCATCCCCAGACCTGTAGGGTTTTTTTATTTTTATCCTGAAAAATGTGGATCTGTAACATCATAAGCTCTTATATATTAATCCGCCTGAGCGGTAATAATATGTTTATAAGAATAAAAATAGTCTTTAGTCTTGTGGGGCTCAGCAAAATAACCTCCGACTTTGGAATCACAGAGATTTTCTCTAACCCTGGGGAAAATAAATCTGTTTCCTCAGCCCGACATACATTTCTGTTATTGTGCAAGAGGAAAACATTGGAAAACAAAGACACCAATCTCCCCAAATGTTACTGCGTGGTAACAGAAATATATAAAAAGAAAAAATGTGGCTAATTATGGGATTATAATGTGATGAATTTTACCTGACAGCATCTAACCTTTTCCAATGCGATATACAAATGATTGCTACGTGCTTGAGTAAATACAGATTTAGAAATACATCACCAAAACACTAGTTAATAGATTAATTGCATGCATGCTGCTAATACACATTTCTTTGTTGAACTCGGTGTCTGAAAAGTGGTGGTTATTTTCTATCTGTAAATAGTTTGCTTGCCTAATTACTTGCTTAGCCATTTCTCCTCCCAATTACACACATGCGCATCATTGTATGGGAATTGCTAATGCCTGTGGAGCTGCAATGTTGGGCAAGAACGTGTCTGAGAAGAGGTGGGAGAGGCTCAGAACAGAGAAGAAGCATTTCTCCATTTGAGAAGGACTTGAAAGTTCCCCAGCTAACAGCTGCTTGGTCTCGGGTGATCTCCAGTTAAGTTCTCCTTCCTTCCCCAGTGCCAAAGGAAATGCTAAAGCGGTCAGTGCTGAAAATGACCCCAGACCAGTGAGCATCCCTGTGGGGTTTGGACATCTTCTGCGGTATCCATGTGTCATCCTTCCTTCTTCAAGTCTCAGCATGCTCCCTATGTGTCCTCCAATGGCTATTGAGCCATCAAAGGCCATAGGAACCCTTGTGAGGGCTGTAGAAGATGCACAGATGCGATATTCAGTGTATAACAGCTGAGAGCAGGAGAACCTCTTCCATCCCCCGTCCTCAGAATCCCAGTCCCAGAGCGACTAAAGCCAACCCTGTACTGGCGATCCATTTTCATGTTTTCATCAGCAATTAACTTCTCCTAAAACCGAATGTAACTCCCAGCAGGGAGTGGTAAGAGAAGAGCTCTGTTAAAGTTCAGAGGACTCGGATGTACCTCCAAAGCACATCAGTCCTTGATACTATTCCTCTTCATGCTCCACGCAAAAAATAAAATTGAAATTAAAACTTAAAACACTTGCTAAATTGGTGCAGTGATTAACATGCCTCTTTTCCCAAGATTAAGGTGACTGATTTCCTAACAAACGTTAATCAGAACTATTAAAAGAAAAGGAAAACGACCATCATGGCACCCACCAGGCCTCCTGGTTGACTTCCCACTTTATTTCTCTGTAATGTGCCAGTCCTAGAACACAGAGCAGGATCCAGAGGTGGAAATATCAGCAGCAGAGATGGTTTCTGATTAAAAATATACCAGTGAGACTTCAGGATAGTTTGGAGATGACACAATGTTTAAGAAGTGGTGGCTCAGCAGCAGCACCAGAGTGATATTGGGTGGTGACTCATGATTATTCTAGTGCTTGTCTTAAATATTTGAAACTGCTCTGCATAAGCTGAATATCCTCAGAAGTTTTGCACTGAACTGAATTCATTTAATTCATTTGTATTATTCATTTAATAAAAGCGCTGTAGCTCCTTTAGGCCTCTCTGGTTTCCACCCAGTGATGGATGCAGGAGTGACATGGCGCTTCTTCCTCTTGGTAAGGTTGGGAATGTTTTAGGTCGTCCTGTGAGGAGCAGGGAGTTGGACTCGCTGATCCTTATGGGTCCCTTCCAATTTGAGCTATTCTATGATTCTAAGGTCATGTGAACTTCTCAGGTCCTGATATTAATAGTGGTAATGAGTGAGGGCCCTACCAAAGCTCCCCGCGGATCTCGCTGTGGCGCTAACACCTTACCCAAGACAGGCTATGTTCAAAAAGCAGGATGAGAGTGGGAGTGACTATTGCGGGAAGGATTTGGTGCCGTGAACACAGCAAGATCGAGTGAGTCTACATATTTCTGTCCAGTTTCTTCTTGTTTAATTCCCTCTCTACACTGAATTGCAAACAGATGCTTGGGTAATTGAGGGCTGAGGCTTTAGAGATGATGGTCCAGGCTCTGATGCTGTTACTCAAGCTGGATTATACCTTACTTCATAAACAATCCCACCAGCTTCGGTACAATAAACCAAACAATGTTGAAGGGGGGGGGGGGGGNAAGCCTAAATTAAACCGAGTCCTGCGTGCAGCACTGTAAATGAAACTTGTTCCTATTGAGATGCCACCGACAGCTTGTGCTGGAGGCGCAGGAAGGACAAAGTGGGCTTTGCTGCTCTTCGCCAGATGGTCTCATTCTTGTTTGGGTTTACAGCGCTCTCTTTCCCTCACTCTGAATCGCTTCTGGGATTAAATGTCAGCGGTTTCTGCAGGAGGCTCCACTGAGGGCGAGGAGCAAAGCGGAAAAGTTCTGTCTGTGTGAGGAAATCAAAGAAAATACAGAAAATCGGGGGGTGGTTTGGCTGCTTGGCCCTGGTTTGAGAGCAGGGAGGAGGTGGTTTCCTCCCCTCTCTCCAGGGCTCATGGCTGAGCTTTGCCACCACCTCGCCAAGGGGAGGGATGTCCTGTTGGGGACACGGCTGGGACCTGCTGCAGTGTGACTACGAAAGGAGGAAAAAGATGCCACGTCCCTAAAAGTAAACAATCCTTTCTCTTCAACTCCATGGCTCAAAACGCCCCGTTGGCTCAGGGAAGGGGTTGGCTGCGTTCCCCTTCAAATTAGGGAAGCCTTCTTGGAAAGGTGGAGCCACATCGGTGTTCAGGAGATGGGCAGGTAGCTCTTGCAGAAGCAACTCAACTGGGATTGAGCGTGCTTATACTGTACCAGCAAACCTTCCTCAGACTAACATACCTCTCCTAAGCCCGGCTGTATTCGCCCCCCAAGCCCCAGGATCACACAGCTCCACCAGCTTGATCTGGGTTCTGGTAGGAACCCAGCAGCGATGAAGGCATTCAAATAAAGTAGCTAGTTTTTCCATTTCAGGACAAGATTATCTTGAAATATTTACTATAGAGGTGTTGATGGAACCAGCATGTTCATGTCAAAACGTCTGACTGACATGTTGGTTTCCAAATAACCCCGTGCTCTTGAGATACTTAAAAGCTTTTCCAAACATATTCTCTTATCTCTGGGGATATAATCTGCTTGTTTCGTTTCTGGTCTGCTAAAGACTGTCTTTTTGCTTTTGGGTGAGAATATTTGAATGTCACAATTTCTTCTGTTTGGCGAGTGGGACATTTACAGATTTTTATACAAGCATTTACCATTTGTCGTGGAAATCACTGGTCAGATAGAGGTCTTCACTACAAAAATGCTATATGTAATGTGTCACCTATTACCATCAAACCTCTTAAAAATAAAAAAAAAAAGAAAACCCCAAACCCTCAAATGTTCTCCTCTATTGAAGATGCACAAAAGCCCATTGCTTCTAGCAGAGTTTTCACCCCCCAAAAAAGTGCGAGAGTGCAACAGTTTTCAAAGTTATTGCAGTTGCTATAAGTACTCAGATACTACAGTTGCATATGGAAGTACGCGGGCGTCATGCAGGACAATGAGAACATTTACCCCACTGAACTAATAATTATAATTTATAATGGGGAATGTAACACTTGGCTTTAGGCAATCCCAGCTTTAGGCAATCCCAGCTTTAGCCAATTGCAGTCCGACAGCAGATCCTCTTCCTCTTCTTCTGCGGCGCGCCGCAGTTCAGACCCCGTGTGCTGAGAATAACTGCTGCAAAACTCAGAATTTCAGGAACGTGTGGCATCCGAAAGTTGCAAAAACATATAGTTGAATCATTTCCTCTCCAGTAACAGTTTCCATTATTTTACCACATTTTAGGGCTTACACGTGAAATTTTGTCTTGCCCCTTTTCACACAAATTAACACTTTATAAATAAAGATAAGAGAATCACGAAAACTCCGGAGAAAGACGGTATTTGTGGTGCTAAATTATGCAGTAGCCCTGCCAGTCATGCGTGTGTGTTCATTAACAGCACGATGCGCCGCGGGTTTTATTTGATGCCAAACTGAAAGACAAACCTTTCCTTGTCCGTGCAACTCATCCGCGCATCCTCGTTAAGCAGCGGGATCCGAACCCTGCGCACATCGTAGCCTGGCGTGGTCCCCGGGGGGGTCGGGGGGGTCGGGACCACAGCCCCATCCTGACAGCGCCGCCGCTTTTGGGGCTGATTTCCAACGTCTGTGCCTAATGACGGCCATCTGGGCTTGGGGTGCTGTCACGGACCGGGATGTACTTACAATAACACAGCGCTAAAATTGCGAGATGCCTCCAATCTGTTTGTAATCTTCTCCAGAATATCACCACCTGCATCCTGTGACTAAAAGACGTAAATACTTCCTTCTGCGCGGAGCCGCTAAAACTTTCCCAAGGCTCAATTGCCAAGTGAACGGGTTGAGGTTTGCAAATGTTGTCAAGCTTTTCTTTTTTTTCCTTCAAGAATGCAGCTTTTGCCTTTTTTTTTTCTTTTTTTCTTTTCCCTTCAGCTTGCTTCCCTTTCCAGGGAGCCTGTTGTTCAAAGCTCAGCCCAAGGATTTCCAGAGCCTTGGGAAACCCAGGGTTACGGCTGACCCGGAGGCCCTAGAGCCGATGAGATGCTTTGCAGCGAAATTGTGCGTAACACCTGACTTATTCTGTATTACAGAGGGGAAGAGAGGCTGTTAAATTAGGTATGTGTTTTCCAGTCCGCACAGGTGTCTTCTCCGGCTGTAACGCGATCTGAGGCGGAGGTAGGGAACTGGTAGGAGCTATGAATACATTTATTACAACGATAGCAATGGGATATGTAGAATGTGCAGGCAATAAAGACATGGATGCCTTCCAACGGCTGTTGGCAAAACGCTTGATTTGGTTGAGATTTATCCTAACAAATCATCTCTGCGGGAGGTGGGCTTTCAAATACCTGTGCTGCTGTAACGGGCTGTCTCCTGAAGAGCAGCAGTCACAGCGGTGGGACTGAACTCGTGACAAACCGCAGAAGAGCTCACCCTCGATGACACTTGCAAAGTGGCAATATGCCTTTCCTTTGCAGTTCTATAATTTCCTGCGAATAATTTTATTACAGCGCTGTCCAAAGGCCTGAGCCCAGCTCAGAGCTGTGATGTACTGAACAGGCTTTCACACCATAAAAAAATAAAATAAAATAAAATTAAGCTGATACTACAGAGTGCATCGCTGTGACTCTCTCACAGGCGCTGCGAGGCTGTCCAGCCTGTGCAAAACACTCCAGCACTTCGCTCTCCTGCCTCCGACGATGATCTTTGCACGGCGATTTGTATTTTGGGGTGATTGCAGCATCTGATTTACACCCACGCAGCTTAATCTTAAAAGGAAATTAACACTTCCGTGGCAGCATCGTTTACAGGGAACAGCACATTCCTTGTCTAGATGATCTTCATTGCTGTAACTAATTAACACGGCGTGCTTAATTGCTTTGTGCAATCGAGGGTGGAGTTCCATTTACCTCCAGTTAGACTGGGGGGAGCCCGGTGAGCCCCCTCGGTACAGAGGGAGAGCGGCTCCACCGCTCGGCGGGGTCACCCCGGGGCTGCGCCGGACCTTTTGGCCGTGGCAGAACTGCTGTAGGCAGTCTGGCACCTATAATTATTTCCTTTAAAAACTCTCCCACGGCTGAGCATTCAGAATATTTAATTAGCTGAAAGCCGTGATATCTGTCAATCACGTGTTGCCTCAGATTCCGGGTTTAAAGGGCAGAGTTATTCCTGAAGACTTATTATTAAAGGAAATTACTGGTACAGTTGGCGCAGATCTCGCTAAGAAACAAGATTATAGATGAGTAATGTTACCATGGAAAGCCAAACACTTTAATCACACCCCAGCATGTAGTAAGAGAGTTTCGAAAGCCACGCTACCAGAAAACTTAACAAAACCCAGGTGTTAGGGAGATATTGGAATATTAGCGAGCACTCAAGGGAACTTTTAAATGGTTGCATTCGTCACGGGGCTCTGCAGCCGCGGCAGCAAGTCCTCACGTCTGTCTTGCATGTGGTTGATGTGTCTGTAAACGGCTGCACGGCTTCACAGGGCAATGAAGAATGAAATCCTAAGGGGAAAAAACCCACCCCAAACCATCAGATTTCCAAAAATTGGGAAGTTCGGGAACACGCTGCCCCACAGAGGCTGCTGCGTTTTTTGCCGGTTCCAGTTCACAGCTGCGGCGTGTGTCACTGGTTTGGTGGTGTTCCCTGGAGAGCGGGACTCGAGCGTGGGCTTGCACTGATCTAAATCTGGGCTAGGCGAGACTTGCGGCGTGATGGAAACCGTGAGCATGTCGCCTTCAGAAACCTCTTCTGAACAAAGTGCCACCCGGGGAGCCAGGGTGCACGAATGATGCCTTCAAATGTCTTTCTCCCGTACGAATGACATCTCAGCACCCCTTTCCCATGTAAAATCATGGGGTTTGTGCTCAAGACGTGCCAGGGATTTAATGGAATCTGTTAGGAGTAGTGGTCTGAAAATATTACACAGGGGAAGAACCTGGTTATCGAGGCAGTTTTACCTGTTCTGGAGTCTCTGGGGCTTTAGGTTGCACACTTTTTCTTGCACCTGAGAGGAGGATTCACATCGAAGAGGACAGAGTAAATTACAGCATCTTCCTCCTTGGTGCCACAGTTCACGGGTCCCTTAACATGCTCCATGAGGGACTTCTGCCTGGAGCTCCCCAAGAGTTACGCAGACCCAACGTTTTCCGACCTCTCTTGGCCCTGGGGGAGGCTGGCCTTGTTTGCTTCCCAAATTTGGGCCTATTTGGAAGGGCAGCAAGAAATTGCCATGGCAGGTCCCTTCTCTGCAGTGGTGGTTCTCAGCTGAAGACCTGCAGCATGGGGATGTAGGCAGAAAGTGGTTGGATTTACTGAATGAATCTGTCTTATCCCATAATTGCTGGAAAATAGATATAGTTTGCCAACAGTGACTTATACCAGGGGAGTTGTTGTTCCTTTTTTACTCAGAGAGAAAGTGAAGGAGAAGGATTAGTCACTTGCTCGTGGCCAGGGATTAGGAGATGTTGGTGCCAATGTTCAGGCATGGACAGGTCAGAACTTTTGGCTATGGTTTGGGGCAGAAGTCACCCCGGTGGGGTAGCAGCCAGGAGGATGGGCTAGAAATCTGTGGAAAAATGTCTAATATCCACGATCTGAATAGACACAAACCCATGATAATCCCCAGTCCGCTATCTATTTAGAACAAAATAGTCTGAAGTGCCCAAAGTTCTGATGGAGCCTGGATAAGTTGGCTTTTACTGTCCCCCAATAACTCAAGGCTGAATGAAGAAGAAACCACATCATTTGGGATTTCCTCATGTTGTGGCGAGACAATGAGAATGACTCACTTGGACATTTTATTATAGCCACTGGCAACCAAATGTAAATTATATACTTAAAAAATGAAGCTGATAAAAAGCAAGGGGATTTAAATAGGAAAGTGGCACATGGCAGTCAGATTTAAAGCCAGCTGGAGGTTATGTAGTGGCAATGAGATTAGGAAAGCCAAAGAGAAAGCCCTGGGACATAATAGAGCTGATTTGTTATGGGTACATAGCTGAAATAATAATAATAATAATAATAAAATTCTATTCTGCCTGTTGCCACACTCTTCCCCTGATCTCATAACGTTAATAAGATCATAATGAAATGCTGGCGAATTTTGGTCTCAGTCATAAAACTTGAAGGGCATGCTCTGGTCCTCTTCTCCTGAATGTCATAGGACAACGCTTCTCAACGCTGCAGACTGATAATAGTTTCTTCTCATGCAATCAAGTTATGAATATTTTGATGCATGTTCTCTTAGGCAGGATTTAGTGCCTGAACTGTGATCAGTGTCAGTAATGAGATAATACCTTTTTTTTCCCCTTCTCCTGTCTGTGCATAAAGAACGAGTATTATCAAACACAGCGAAAGGGTGAGTTTGACGTGAGCCAGGAGAACTTTTTGATTGTCTTCCTCTGAAGGAAGCCTGATGCTCAGACCTGTCTGTGGACATGTGCTGATACCTTATGGGTGTGTGCTAGTAATTTCCATGATGGAAAAAGATATTAATCTGTTTTCTGGGAAGACATTTCTTGGTCCATTTGAATCGGGTTGACGTGTTCCCCGAGCTCCAATTTCTGAACCTCATGAACCCGGGAAACAAAGTGAGAGCTGTTGCAAATGGATCAGTGCAGAAGCCAGTGTAAAGAAAATATAGACAAGTTCCTTTCAAAGAGTTCGTGCGGTCTGTGAAATCGGATTCACGGCTCAACAATGTGAGCCAAGGCATGAAGAGGCTGTGCCTAATCCCAAACGCTCTCGGAGTCCGGGAACGGTCGCTCCTGGATTTCACGCTCTGCGGTCAGACAGTTACAGACTCACTGGTGCTTATTAGTGGTCTGACTCAATCTTTTTCTCACTCACCTCTGAGCAATCCTCATTAGGTGAGAGCATAACTCTAGCTTTTGATTGCTCCTTTCACTCCCAGCTTTGGAGGGATGCCTTCATGCCTCTCTCTCCCAGGGCAGGATTGCTACCTCCTCCGCGGCACGTGTCTGCCCAGACCACAGCACGACCTGCGTGGAGGAGATGGCCACAGCCACTCTCATCATCTCCTCACTTCATTCTGCTCCTGCTTGCAATTACAGACATCCTCCTGTTACTTAATGCTTTGTAAAAAATAAGTAAGCGTATTCTCTCGCTGTTGCAACCCAAGTGCATTGCTTGCTGGGACAGCAAGAAGGACTGTGCATTTAACTTCCAGGCTTGTTCGAAGGGAAAGTCGTGCGGCCGCAGGCAGTGCTGATGGTCCCCGGTGTTTAGAATGCCTCTGTCTGTAGCTCTGCTGCAGGAGAGGCTTTGTGAGACGTCAGGATCTAATAGAAGCTCCCGCCTTGCTGGTACCAACAATGTTTTTATAAGATGCTTTTGCAGCCTCGCTGTGCCACACTGCCCGTATCGAGCGTTGCCGTAGAAATTCCAGCTGCGCAAGCTGATGCTCTTACACCCATAAAGAGTTCCTACGTTGGTAGCACGGTACCTTCAGAGACAGCTTAAACACTTCTGCTGCTTTTCCTTTACTTTCTTTCAATGTTTCTACACCTTTTTTTTTCTTTTTCTTCTTTTTTTTTTTCTCCCACTTCTCATTTCTCTCTCTGAGTTATTGAACTGCGGACTTATTGTTAGGCAAAGTGTGGGGGCTCTCCCAGGTAAAGGACTCTGTCCCCCTCTCCTCCTTCGCTTCAGAGCCAGTTTGCACACTGAGTTTGTTGGTTAAACCAGAAGGCAGAGAAATGCCCCCGTATCCCTCTGCGCGAGCGCTTAGCAGCTAATCGGGGTTTCAGGTTGGTCATTCATTAACAGGTAAATGAAGTAGGAGAGTTTTCTTTTTGACCCCTGAAGATAAGAGTAAATAATATCTTGTTATTTAATTGGATGCATGTCCGGTTTTAATGGTTTGTTACGCCTCAGGCATGGCGGAGGAAAAGAAAAAGTGGGACTGGGGAATAACCAAGCCAAAAGCTGGAGCTTAGCTAAGAAAAAGGTTGTCCTTCTTGGACGTAGCTTTTCAGTTTTAATTATCTACGTAATGTTATCTCAAGAAAATCTTATTTTTTGACTAATTAGTTAATCCCTGTCTGGTGCTAATGGCAAACTGTGTTTCAGGGAGGTTTGTTGTTGCACAGCTGAGGAGTAAGGCAATTAGTAGTAACATACACTAAAGCTGAGTCTCCAGACTTACACAAAACGTTTAACGAGACAACTGGGATAGATAGGATCGGGAGCCAAATGCGTTGCGAGTTGCTTACTGTTATTAAACTGAAAGAATGTGGTTTGGAGAGTGTCCCTTCTCTCTGCCCGACGCCCCCCGTGCCCTCTTGGCTGGGTAGCGTCTCTCGGGGCAGCGGGTGCCGGCAGTGGGGTGCTGTGATTGGAGCCGGGCTCCCCGGCCAGATGTTTCGCAGAGCCGTTGAGCGCCTTCTCTTGCTGCCAGATCTCCAGCGAGGTGAACAGCTTTGTTGTAAGCACTGGTTCGGAGTGTCAATAATTGATTTTTTTTTTCCAATTCCTACTGAGGTCTTGGCAATCAAAGCCCTGGCAGCCTGGAAAATCTCAGCAGTGAGGCAGAAGATCTTTCGTCTTGGAAACTTGTATTTTCTGAAGATGTGTATTTAATTGATGCGGCTATTATTTCAGTTGAAGGAAGGTGTGTTATCAAATAAACACTCTATCTGCTGCTTTTGTCAGGAGCCTTATGAATTCCTGTGATTCCAGTCTTGCACAGATCAAAAGAAACACGGACCATGTGGATCTTGACCTACAGCCACCATTCACGTAGCTGAGCCCCAAACGCACATTTTGAGGGCTGTTCCTCTGCAGACCCACTATGTGCCTGTGCTCAGGCTTTGGGCTGAGAAGAGCCGGGTTGGGCAGTGCCATGGGACACCGCTGGCTCGGGTTGAGCTTTGGGTGCGACTTCTTCAAACTGGAGTTTCTCCTGGTGCTGGAGGGAAGCTATTGCCCAAAGTGCATGTGGTGGAGGGGAGAGCTGGGTCTCCATCTGCTCACGTTGTGATGGTTAATTCATGTCCATGGGTATCACTGGGGTTAGGAATCATTGTTCCTGGACCGTTACAGGCTAGTTGGTGAGATGCATCATTCATCCGATGGGGTCTTGGATGGGAGTCCCGCTCTTCATCCCCTTATGGTGGGAGGAGGCTCAGGTGGCTGGTAGGGTGGAGATTTATGGCTTACTTATTTAATTTTGGAGAAGTTGGACAGGACTCGGAGGCACAGTGTGCTCTACATGTGTGTCCGCTTCAGCTCATGAGTGTTACAGGTGCTTAGCAGTAAGAAAGCATCCTTATTTTGGATGTTTTCACCATCTATGTCTATGAGGTCAGGATTAGCCCCTAGTTTCTGACTGCCCGTGTGTAACAGTCTCAAAAAAGACTTAAAATGATTGCTCTCGGATTTCTTTCTTTTATGCAACTTTCACAGTGGAATAATCTCTTTTTATTTTAATTATAGAGCTGGGGTTAAGAAACAGTGAAGCCCTTACAGCCGTTACGATCTTTCTGCCTGACTTCTACCATCTCCCCCAGCGACCCCCCCAGCAGTATTATTATAAAACTCAAACAAATAATTTTCTTGAACGAAATGACATGCCAGAATGAACTCCCGGGGTGTCTGTCTGGGAAAGTGGTTGGCTCCCTGGCAGTAAATTGCACTGTAGTGAATTAGAGAGGCATTTCGTAACTTGAAAATTGATCATTTTTTTAATAAATGTTAATATATTCAAAGGAAATTCTGTGATCCAACTGTGCCAGCCAATGCAAGCATTAAGGCAAAGGGTCAATCAAGACATAATTTTGTGATCATATAATTCAGAATGGCTGCGTATTCTTTCTAAGTCACTTATGTTTTATTGCTGAGGCTCTCTTATGGATGGCAGTAAAGTGCTGTTTATGCCTATTCATTCATTCGCTTGACCCTTATTTAAAATACAGTTTTTTACAATTCATTTTAAGCGGAAAACGTGTCAAACTCTGCAGGTAATAAGTGTCAATAGGAAAACGCTCTTTAACTGGAGGCTTTCTCGATGCATTGCACATCAGTTGCTAATTGGACTTGGAGAAATTGCTGAAATATCTTTTGAACGTTGGGTCCGATCCACCGGAGCATTCCTCTGGATCTGTGTCCGTACAATCAATTGCCTGACAGCTGGTCCCTTTCCAATTCCTTAAGCCCAGAATAGCCTCCGCGTCGTTTGGATTTGCAGGGCGCGGAATTAAAAACCGGCAAAAAGTTGACACGAGCGATACAGGTCACAGCATGGACCAATTTATTTTTTTAGGCTGGTTTGCTGAAGAAATGACACTTGTGTTATCAGGCTGCCAGCGCAGATGCTTGCGTGAGGGTGTATCCTTTCTTCTTGCAACTTTTGAACGTGTTAACACATTTTAACCCTATTTTCCAACAGTAGAGGCTTTGAAGTGATGATATTCCTACAAATTTAGTGGCAACAGACAGACAACAGAGAAAATCCTTTTCAGAGCTTTAGGCTATGGGAAAGGCTGAAGTGTTACCTCAACTCCTTGTTTGACACCGGGGAATCCGCAGAGGAGAGGGATCACCTCGCAGGGATGCTGCAGGTGAGCAGAACGCTTCCCCAAAGCTCGGGCTTTGGAAGGCAAGCAGGAGCCGCGCCGGCTCTTGCACAACTGCTGGTTTAGATGAAAAGGAGGAGGAGAGCTGGATTTTTTTAACCCAGCCACAAGCCCTGTTGGTTTTCTTAATCGCTATATGGCATCTTTCCCACTCTCTGTTTTGTCTTTGGATTCTTTGCCTCGGAGTAAACCCAGAGGTAAAACAAGCTGAAAGACTGCACGTGTGCACATTTTTAATATCACTGGTCTGATGTGCAGGGTTATATTTCTGGCTGCAATAGCATACTGGGTACATCTATGTTTTTTTCAACAATCCATCTGTGCAGCACCCTGTGTCAGCCAGTAGCTCACCTTCCTGATCATCTCTGGGGTTTATTGTTACTTACAATATGCTGGTTGCTTTCATCTTGCCTTTTTATTGCCTTGCTTATTTTTATCTTCATCCTGTTGTCTCTAAAGAGGTCTTTATAAAACATTGTCTATCTGCTATGCACGTCTCTCTTTTATTAATAATTCATTAATCAATTTAGACTGGAGCAAAAAAGGCACCAAACCCAACAGCCAGAAGTGATCACAGCTCGGGAACTGCGCTGGGCGTATTTTGCACCTTGGGCTGCATCATTCGCTGGCGCTACCTGCGATACTCCTGCCAGAGGTATCTGGAGGTCTTTCTTTGTAGATCTGCCTTCTTTTTTTTTTTTTTTTTTAAAAAAAAAAGGTGTTCTTTTTTGTTACGTGGAAAAATGTTCCCTGGGAAATCGATTGTTATTGAGCAAAAATGGCACCGTGTTTCTGGAGGCAGTGTTTGATTTTTGCAGGGAAGCAGACGTCCGCGTGTGCGCTTACCAGAGTCTGCCGGGCAAAGCAATTACAGGTTCATCGAGAATTAAAATTCACCAGTGACTGCGCAGTCATTTCACTGAAGCTTCTGGTAATAAAGTCAAAATTGTTTCGATGACATGTAGGAATTAATGCCTAATTCTGAGCAGGCAGCTTGTTTTTACAGCCGATATCATTTGCCAGTTATTTTTAGTACATCTCGGAGAGGGGGATTTTGGCTTTGTGTGTGTTCCTTGGTCTGACCTGGTCTGAAGAAGCCCTGTCCCATGCCAGGGCCGGACCTGGGCACAGATCCTCATGCTGCCTCTCTGTTTCTGTAGCTGGTGGTAGGAGCACCCTATGGATAGCAGCTGGGCGGCAACTGGAGAAGAGACCGTGGCCACTGCTGTCCGTGGCCACTGCTGTTGTGCTTATATCTAATTGCTCCCAAATCAGCGCTGTCTAAGACCCGATGCTGCCCCTGATGCTCCTCAAGCAGCTCATTTGGTGATGCTGCTTCTCCCCAGCTTCAGTTGTGCACAAACTCCTCCTCACTGGCGATCGCCACCGAATTGTTTCCAAACCCAGTTATTTTACGTTAACCAAATTTGCTCTACGTGCCTCAAAGCTTCATGTTAAGATTCACCTTTACCTCTGTCCTCCAGACAGAAAATACAAAGATTTGCTCAGTTTTCCTATAACCTTCAGCGGGTTCGGTGCTAATCCTGCAGTGTTAAGGCAGTTTAATGCTCCATTAATTATTTTGGAGGCGGTCTGGGAACCGTGCACGGTAACGACTGCACCGCTTATTCAATGGGAAGTAACTTCTCAGCGCAATGTTAACCCCCGTTAATAAATGCCATCTGGCCACCAAGGGAAGACTTCTCCCTCTGAGGAAAGTTAAAGCCTTTTCTCAGTCTGCTTCTGACCCAGAGTTTGCCTCCTATAATCCTCCTCTCAGCAGGCACAAAGCAGCACACTGTGGATTAGCGGAGCTTGAGCAACCCTCCGGAGGTGGATGAGTCCCCAAATACGTAAGATGTTAAACAAGTTCCCATACTTCATCCAAGCTTCTGCCACTAAGTCACAGGAAGGGATAACATTATGAGTTTGTAATTTATTTCCATATTCTTTAATCATATTTCAGTGGCTGTTTGGTTTATGACCTTTAAAACCACCTCAGATTTAGATTGATAAATGGGTGGCAAATAAATTTAGCAAAATAAGCAATTTCAGCCTATGGAAGGTCAGCAGAGGGGCTGTGCAATCACGGCTTCCATTAATATGTTATATTTCAGTCAAAAGCTTTTAAACGCTGAAGGTTTTCAGAGGGAAAACCTATAGCCTTGATGAATGGGTTTCTTCTAATAGCTGAATGGGAAATGAAAATCAAAGTCAGGGAAAAACCACCTTGTTTCTGAAGCAGAGATGAAGTTGTGCGGTGGGTTTTCCTCTGGCGTAGGGGCAGGACAGTTGAGTGGGTTTCGCAATGAGTAAATTACATTTCAGCTCGTAAGGCCATTTGCATAGCCTTGTAAATTAGTTAATTGACAGAGATTATTCGTAATAACTATTATTATTATTATTGACATGGGGCTTGAGCAGAGGAGAGCCACGCAGGACAGGTAAACTAAATAGGCATCTTTATTAGCAGGTCTTAACAGGGAGAGAGAGGAGAGAGCTCAACGGTGTTAAGTCTCCATTTCCCACGGGCAGCTCTTCCAGCAACCTCAGCCGAGGTCCGAGCCGGCCGGGCAGGGGATTAGGCCTCTTTGAAGAGGAAAAGTTTGTTAAATTAATTACTTGCTGCATATTAGCTCAGCTACATTCATAACCGCGTGCAGGGCTCCCCTTTTTGCTGGGGTATAAGACATCAAATTAACGGAGAAAGCAATGCAAAAGCTTCTTATGGGACTGAGGTGACCTTTTCTTCATGTTTAAAGCTATGAGGCTTTTGGATGGAGTAGGAACACGGATCTGTCGAAAGCAGCGGTGAGGGACAATCATTACAGGAGAGATCCAGGAGATGCACGAAGGCAGCACATTAAAGCTGAGTTAGAGCTTATTTCTGATTCTCACAAAAGAGTATTTTTGCCACAAGTGGAGTAAAAAATCCATTGCATTTTTTTTTTTTTTTTAAATTACGAAATAAAGGCAGTTGTTGCTTCTAAGAGCTGTGGGTCAGATCACTGGCCCAGATAAAAATATCTTGAATGGCTCCCGCAAGTCCAAGTTGCTCCAGAGGTGATGTGACTCGCGGGGCCGGGGCTCGCGTGGGACAGGGAGCTGGGACGGCGCTGTCCCCTGCGTGAGAGGCTGCTGGGGTGGGCTGCGGTTTGCCTCTACGAGGTGATCGATCGGGGTGGCCTTGGTCTGCTCTGCCCCGGGGCTGACGGGAGGAGGTCTCGCGGCCCCCATCCCCGGGGAAGAGCAAGCAGAGATGTGCCTTTGCCCCTCTCCTCTGGTCCCACGGGAGGCACGGCTCAGCTGCAGCCTTCTCCCAGCACCAACCGCCGGCCGGGGTAGGGATGTGGGGCAAAACGTGGTTGGGGAGAACAAGGATGGGTGCTGGCTGTTCTCCAACGTGGGTGCCTTTGCTGCAAATTCAACCTCCCCGTCACGCTGAGTCGCTAAAATTAAAATGCACATGACAACTGAAGCAAAGACTCATCTGTGGGACCGACGCACGCAGCGGCAGCGATGCGGGACAGGGTGACAGGAGCAGGGTCAGGGCTGGCTTCGTGGGAAGCCGTGAGGTTTATGCCAGCAGAGGACCTGTTGTCTCTGGAGCGGGGAACTGGTTATTAATGCTTGAATTGCCAGTGGTGTTTGCGTCTGATTTAGTATCACTTAAGTAAGTGATGTATGATTTCAATTAGGAAGCAAAGATGCTTACTGCATCTCCATGATATGTTTGGATGGAGAAAAGTGCTTTGCACAGTCTTTCTGTTTCGGGGGAGGTAAATGGAGCACGGGGTGTCTGCGGGTTGCTTGCTGCAAAGTTATTTCAATGTCGGCTGGGAAAGCAAACTGCATCAAGTTCACCCCGCGTGTGCCAAAGGCGATGTAAAGTCGCCGGGGCAGAGTCGAGGGCTCTGGCTGGCGCTGGAGCCAGGCTGGGAGTGCCATCGGGGCATGATTTCTCTCAGGTCGGGGGTCTCTGCCAACTGGAAGCAGCGCAGCTCCGCCGTGTGCTGTTGGCCCCGCACTGCTGACTCCCAGTGGGTCTTCTTTTAGGGTCGCAAGAACCTGTGGTTTTGGAGGAAAATGGAAGTTTCAACCTTGTTGCTAATGTCAAAGGAGGTCAAAGGAGGGGATTCTGCCCCTCTGCTCTACTCTTGTGAGACCCCACCTGGAGTACTGCATCCAGCTCTGGAGTCCCCAACATAAGAAGGACATGGACCTGCTGGAGCGTGTCCAGAGGAGGGCCACGAGGATGATCCGAGGGCTGTTGAGAACACAGAGGGGTAAGAATCAGGCTGTATTTAGCAATAAGTAGCAGAGTATCTCTGACACAATAAATTTTTAAATTACAGGTGAGAAAACGTACAGTGCCAAGAATGGCCAAAGCTAGAATCTGTGATTTGGTGTTTTTCACCCACTGCCCACCATTCTTGCCTGGGTCGGCTGAAGACCTGCATTCTCCAGGTAGCTGGGCTTCAGCTGTAAAATGCACAAGGTACAGAGTGTGTGTAGGTGTGGGTTTGGATACCAGAGCTATGCTGGAGCTGGTGGAAAAGTGAAGTTAAACGGGTGACACATGGGTCTCCTCACACTCTCCATGCAAATGTTGCAATAGCACTGTGTTCCTTAGCAAATTAGCTGATGCCAGTACTATGATCGTTATAAAATAAACGCCAATGGTGATTTAAAGTGTTGTTTTCAGAACCTGGCTGCTACTCTCTCTCCTGGTGAGAGATGTTCCCAGGTTTCAGCCACATGAACTTCCAAACTGCTGAGCTAAACAAGAGAGATATAATTTTCCTTTAAAATAACATGGAGAAGTGCTTACAAAGAAGTTAAGCATTACCTTGCGCTGATTAGAGGAATAGTTGGAAAGCCCCTGTAAAGCAATATCGGAGATCACTTAATTGCTCAGAGTGATGCGTCACCAATTGGGGTGGTGTTGTGTTTCCTACCAGATCCCATCTGACCCAGAGGCAGAGCAAGGTTCCTCGAAGAGGAAAATCCCAGACTTTTATGGGTACTGGAGTGCCTGGAGGTGCTGGACACTGGCTGCTTCGCTGCCTACTGGAGTAGCCTCCGAAATGCAGCCTCCTTTCTCTCCTGCCACCTCCCACCTTGTGCGTGACCATTCCTGCTTTACCTGCACAGCCCATCACTTCCCTGCACCTTCACTCCAGCATGCTCGCTCCACCTTCGGGAAGGGTTTTCCTCTTAATTAAATGTGATTTATTTACATTGGGCTGAACTCCAAAAGAGTGTGAGAGGCCAACCCCCTCCTAAGGGATGGGGTCAGCTCCTGGGCGGGTTGGCCATCCTCAGCCAAGGGAGCCTTCAGGTCCGGATTCCCCCAAGCCACGTTTTCCAGTTGAAGGTGAGGATGACAGCAAGCTCTTCAGATTCATGCACTATTCATGCAGTCCTCTAGGCTCCAGTGAAGCCCTTATAAGATAATAAGAAATTAATGAAACGTGGCAGTCTACACCTCCACTACAGTTTTCATCCAGGGATCTCTGCGTTTCACTAATATTTATTAACTGAGTCTTGCAATAGTCCGGCGGGCTCTGAGATTCATATTAGATCTGAGGGATTCACTCCGCGCAGTGAGTCCCTGGCAGGGTTGGAGTAAAACTTCGGCTCCTGTGTCCACCTAGTGATTACTGTGTGAGGACACGGGCACGCTGGTTTGGACTGCTCGGCCCCATTGCTATCCCCGGGGTGCGATGGGGTTCGCTAACAGAGCTGCTTGCGCCTTCGGGATACCTCTGCCTTCAGCACTGTGGGAGTGAGAGGAAAGCTTTGGGTTTGGTGCCTAAGGATGGTGAAGATGAAGGAGCTCAGCAATATTAAGCACAGTTGTGAGTAGACAGGTACAGTGGGAGGATGAAATGGGTGCTGAAATGAAGGACAAGGTCAAAAATGATGTCTCACTTCTCAGCTATCCTGGGGCAGGCGTAGGGAACTCAAATACCTTGGGACAGAAAGTTATGGATGAGGAAGGGCAGGAGAATTTAGGGAAGGACTGATCTGAGTGAGAAGGGAAGGGCAAAGACAGGATCTGGAAGGTTACAAGAAACAGGGGCAGGAAAGAGGCATTCCAAGAGGGACAACAAAAACAACAACAAAAAAAAACCAAACAAAAAAACCCATGTTGCCTTGCCGGGAGCTCCAAGTGCCGAAGCGGGGCAGTACAGCCCCCAGCGCTGGGTGATCTGTCAGCTTCAAATGGAAATAAGAGCCGCCACCATACGTAACCTAGCTGGAAAAATCACTTATACCTCTGTAAAAACGGGGAATGTGCAAGGGAGTGACTCAGCCACAGCCATCCTACAGAGAGAGGGGCGCATGAACGCTCACAGATGTTTTCGAGCCCTCCCTGGTAATGGAGCCCTCCCCTTCTCCCCCAGCAAGGGGGTTGAGAAGGCAGAGCCCTATACTGTCCCCTTGAAAAGATATGCTAACGAGAATTACTGCCGTGATTGATGCGAGCGCATAGCTGCCACGTACTGCAGGTAGCAGTGAATGTGAAGGGAGAAGTCCATCATTTTTCAGGTTATTGAATCTGTCTGTGTAGCCCACAGATATGAGGCGGTTGAAATTCTGTGTTTGCTTCAGAAATCGGAATAATCCCAACCCAGAGGCTGGCTCTCTTTCACAGAGATTTCATATCCTTTGTTGCTTTTTTTTTTAAAAATGGAGATTGGGCAACTAGACTGAAAAATACCTTTTAATTCTTTATGCTTCCTAAGCAATATTTGAAAGTAAGCTCCTCTGTACTTGTACCAATTTAATTTAAAACTCCTTCTTTAGATCTGTGATATTAAGGAGCTATACATCTTTCATCCATAGGTAGCAGCATCCGTGCAGAGGCAAGGATGTTAAAAATTGCCTGAGTGACTCTGCTCCAGCCCTTGTTGAGTCTGATCCCTGTGTTTCATATGGTGGTGGATACCAGATGCTGTAAGAGCCCCATCGTAGACAGATGTGAGACAATCTACTTTGGCCTCTCAATATCTGATCCTAATCCCTAATGGGCTACGAGTTCCTTAATCCCAGAAAACACAAGGTTTGATATTCTTTGCAGTTTTTCTCCTCTTCTTAATTATAAACCTCACTCTATTTGTTAAAGTTCAGTTAAATCCTGCACCTTCAGCTGCAATCCTTGAAAAAAATTCTCATACCAGCAATTTAAACTAAGACCGGTATTTTAATGTCTTCTCTCCGCCTACTAAAATTAGATTTCCTATATATTATTTACAGTTGTTTACTGTCATCCTGCTGTGAGGAAGACAGCAGCTTTGTGGCTTTTCTGCAAAAATCTCTTGCTGGCGTGCCGTGACATCCCCTCACACGACGCCGTGTGTCAGCACCGGGGTGTTCCTCACGCGGCGTGTTGAAAGCCAGAAACGATTTACATCTGCGGACTGTCACTTACCGCTGAGGTTACTTTTATGAAAATTGGTGTTTACAACAGCTGCTTCACGTGGGTTGTTTGTGCATTGGTTTTTTTTTTTGCAGTATCTCATCCTCTTCTGTGGGTTTCTGCTGGGGGAAGCTGAGCCTCACAGGGATGATGAAATTTGGGGTCACATCCCTCTTCCCTAGAGCAAGGTGCGTCCCCATGATCAAAGCAAGCAGTGACGGTGGCAGAGGACCGCCTGGCCATTCCTCTCCTTTCGTGGCCCCGGGGCGCTGGCGGCAGCGCGCCTTGTTTCTCAAAGATGCAGGAGAAAGAAGAATTTCAAAGCACCAAATGGGATCCTGCCATGAGAAGCCTAAGGGAGGATATACACCTGAAGTCTTGAGTTACTGTAAAATTGCTCTTTCAAAGAAGCAGAGTGAGGGAGAGAAGAAGGTTTTTGGCTTCTGGAAAGGAAATGAGGTGTCTGAGCAAAAACCAATAGCTCCTGAGGGGTAGGACCAAGCCAAGCCTCTCCACCTTCGGGGTATGTTCATCATTCAACTCAGGACATTTGTGGCACTGAAATCTCACTGATGCATACGTTTGAGGCGCTCATGGTGACCCAGATGACCCCTGGCATGGAGCGGGGCTGGTGGCCAGGGCTGGTGGTCAGGGCTGGCTCCCCCTTCCCCTGCCACAGACCAGAGAGGGACTCTTTAGGGCGCACTTCCACGTGGCTTTGAGTCACCGGGTACCGTATGTGTTACCGAAGATGCAGAGAGGTATATCTCACCTGATAAGGTGCTCTGCCTTTGCAACTTCATGTGTGAGAAAAGGATAATTTATTTAAATTTATGATGGCTAACGGGCTTATCTAACTACAGTTAAAATAACTTGCTGAATTATTCATGTGATATTTGGAATCATGATTGTGGGAACAAATTAGCTGACTGAAAACTGGAGGCTGATGTTGCTCATTAATAATGCATAGAGGGAGGCCGGGTGCCGGGCGGGCTGGCTCCGAGCATACAAATGGGGGGTTTCCACGTTAGAAATGTTCTTCCTGGGCAGCGGTTGTGTGGAAAGGTATCGTCAGCTCCGCTGCTGGCTGAGTGGTCGGATGTGATTGCGGGAGCAGGAGTCCCCATCGCGTCGGTCAGGTGTTCTGCACCTGCTGCTAAGGGTGCTTCTGAGCTGAAGGACCACGTCCCAGGCAGATGCATGGCCATCCCATGGGGATTTTATACTTTTTAATATGTCTCCAAAAACAGTCCAGATGTTGCCAGCTTCACTTGGGCAAGTGTTCCCAGCAAAGACCGTTTGATTCTACAGAGTTTCCTTTTGAAGATAAAGTGACACCGTGGGTCACTTGGTATTTAGCAGAGTGATACTTTCCTTCTTTTATCATAGAATCATAGAATCATAGAATGGTTTAGGTTGGAAAGGACCTTGAAGATCACTGAGTTCCAACCCCCCTGCCATAGGCAGGGACACCTCCCACTTTTATGTCTTGTTTAAAAAGTCTGATAACGCGGTGGACATGAAAAGAAAGCCATTTTATCATCTGGAGATCATCTAATGGGCATTGCTCTACATAGAAACCAGTTCTTAGAGTACCAAAGAACTGGAAGATATTTAAGGACTCAGGATCCCATTAGCCATGAGGATTTGGCAGATGGTTTGGTGTGCCATCAGATGAGGATGATATAATACAAACAGGGCACGACTTGGATAATGAGGGGCTATATGTGAAGTGACATGATTGCTTGATTAAGATAATAGTTGAAGCATGTGGAGAAGGAAATTATAATTTATATATTGCTGATTGTGAGGTTTATTTTAAGGACATAATTTAAAGATTGCCAAAATCAGAAAGAAAGATCCTGAGCAAAAAAGAAGTCACTGAAAGAAAAAGAGAAATTGCTACTGAACAATACATGTCTGAGGCCAACAAGGAGAGGCTGGTGGGCAGCAAAGGGTGGAAGCGACGAAGAAGATGAAAACAAGAGCTCCCATTCTTAGGAAAGAACTGAACCAGGAGCCAAACACCTCTTGGGGTCACGAATGGCGTTGGATGTATCTACACCATGCTTTGTGGGTAGATGGTGCCTAAGTCCAGCTGGATGCATGGAAGCTTCTGCTGCCTGTCCATGTTGTTGGGGGTACCGGCACGTGGGGTCTGAGCTAGCCCGTCCCACTGCATGTCTTAAGTCGTCTGCACGACGCCACACGTTTTCACTGTTGACAGATATCTGGAAAATTAATTGCTGCATGACTGGGGGAAATCAAGTTGTTTTCAAATCAGGCCGAAACACCTACTGTGGGTGTAACTGCGACCAGCCCTCAGCATCTGGGGGACGCTTTGGGGATGACGAATGTTGTCGGTGACGGTGAAACACTGCTGGGTGGTGGGAGACTGGGGAAGGGGACGGACACGGTGGGCGAGGTGCTAGCATGGCCCACAGCCCCCTGCAGCGGCAGAGAGCCATCCCTGTGTCTCCAGCGTCAGGAGCGTGTGAGGACTTTCTCCAAGGCAGCCAGTTTTCTGCCCGCATTGCTGATTTGTTCATCTGCAATGTCTTTAATATGATTAATGTGGAGGGTTTTGCAAACTGATCAAGACAGACCTGGTCTGCCTGTAATTTCAGCTAAATTACTGTGATGTTCAATTTCAAACATACCTTTGATGCGGTAATAGAAAAAGCTAATTTAGCATATTGCACAGACTTTGGGTAAAGAGGAGGCAATACTGAATATTGATCAAATACACGCACGGGTAGCAATACTGGGGGATAGTGATAAATATTTCTGCAGAGACTGAGTAGATTTATATTGTTATCCATCTGCAAGCTTGTACCTTAACTCCTAATACCTTTAATTAGAGCTGTTCAGGGCAGGCTTTCAGCTTGCTTCCTTTGTATTCCCATTATGAATCAAAAGTTTATTTGCTTCTCTGGTTGATGTGTGGGAAATAACGATATGGCGTATAAGCTCACAACTTGCACAGCCACCATCAAAATGCCACGGTGAATGAAACTACCCATGTGTTATGACCTTGATGCACAATTTAAATAGATGATTTTTCAAGCCAAATAAAACCTTTCACATTAGGCAGTAGATGAGCCACTTCTATGTGCTACAAATGCAGCTCCCCCCTCTCCTAATTAATAATACAAAATAGTGGTGGAATAGATTTATGCTTGTCAGCAGAGCAGTTAACTGTCATGCCACTGATGAGTCAATGGCTTGTTGTATCATAAGTGCTGATAATACCCAGATCTGGGCTGGGCACTAAGCTGTGATATGGCAATTTAGTTTCCACACACCATTTAGTTATGCTTTTATTTCAGATTAATCTCTGTTTTTTTCCCTTTTAATTGCAGTTCTAACGCAATAGGCTCAACAGTGACCCAGGTCACCGTGTGAGAACTTGCTGTCACAGGCTGAACTTCAGCCGTGACTGTTTCTGTGGGTTTTGGAGAGGAGGATGCCTGGCAGAGCCAGGGGAACAACCAGCTCATGGGCAGACCAGCACCTGGTGATAACCAAAGTCCGTGGTTGCAGACGTCCGACAAGCAATAGGAAGACACCACCACAGGTAACTGCGGTTGTATTTGCCTTTCCACAGCAGCATTAAATTCAAAAATTCAAATTAATTGCAAAAGGAAGAAGTGTCCTGTTCCTTACCATGTGTTTTTTAGAGGAAGGGTAATGTAAGGGCTCTTGAGCAACTGACGTCATCTACCTGGACTTCTGCAAAGCATTTGACACTGTCCCACATGACATCCTTCTCTCTAAATTGGAGAGAAATGGATTTGACGGAGGGACTACTTGGTGGATAAGAAACTCACTGGATGGTCGCACTCAAAGAGTTGTGGTCAATGGCTTGATGTCCAAGTGGAGATCAGTGATGAGCGGTATTCCTCAGGGGCTGGTACCGGGACTGGCACTGCTTAACATCTTTGTTGACAACATGGACAGTGGGATGGAGTGCACCCTTAGCAAGTTTGCCAACGACACCAAGCTGTGTGGTGTGGTTGACACACTGGAGGGAAGCGATGCCATCCAGAGGGACCTGGACAGGCTGGAGAGGTGGGCCTGTGCCAACCTCATGAAGTTCAACAAGGCCAAGGGCAGGGTCCTACTCTAGGGTCAGGGCAGTCCCAAGCACAACTCCAGGCTGGGTGGAGAATGGATGGAGAGCAGCCCTGAGGAGAAGGACTTGGGGGTGTTGGTGGATGAGAAGCTCCCCATGAGCCGGCAATGTGCGCTGGCAGCCCAGAAAGCCCCCCGCACCCCGGGCTGCATCCCCAGCAGCGTGGCCAGCAGGGCGAGGGGGGGATTGTGCCCCTCTGCTGCGCTCTGCTCTGGGGAGACACCCCTGCAGTGCTGCCTCCAGCTTGGGGGGTCCCAACAGCAGAAGGACACGGAGCTGTTGCAGTGGGGCCAGAGGAGGCCTCAGAGATGCTGCGAGGGCTGGAGCCCCTCTGCTGGGAGGACAGGAGTGGTTTTAAAATGGAAGAGGGGAGATTGAGATGAGATATTAGGAAGAAATTCTTTCCTGTGAGGGTGGTGAGCCCCTGGCGCAGGTTGCCCAGAGAAGTTGTGGATGCCTCACCGGTGATGGTGTCTGCTTCTTCACAAATCTCTTGCCTCACCTTCACGGGCTGCAGAGACTCTTTGGTAAAACAGTCCTTCCAAGCTGAGTTTCAGAGTCTTTTGTGCAGCAAAAGACTTTCCCTGCAGGCATGGCAGCAATCAATACCGTGCAGACCAGGAGTACCCTGAACCTGTTTTTAGCTTTGCTCCAGTGACATTTCAGCCAAGTTGCACTGAATGAATTCGTCTGGGGAAGGAAATCTTGTAACTCCGCACTCCCTCACGTGTGGGCTTCCTACTGTTAGTAGGAAAATGTCATTCAGCGGTACATACCTGAGATAGACAACTGCTAGTTTTTCAGGAAGTGAAACGACAAGCAGAAAGAAGGAAAATCAGCCTGCAAATAAGAATGCATATTTTTTTTTTCAGTGAAACTATATTTATTATATTAAATTTATGTGGATTTTCTCACATAGAATAAACAGCTCATGGTCTAGCTTGAAGCTCTGGTGGACTGACCCTAAAAGGCAGAGAAAGATCTCCTGTGGACGTGGGACGGAGGTGCCTGCAGCAGAGCGGAGGGCTCTCTGTCCAACAGCTCTTCTTGGTATTTTATTGCTCCTGGTGACATTATACAGAATTCACAAGGAGTCTTTATTTCTGTTGCCTCAAATCTCAAAGATTTTTAAAAAATTCAGTCCGACTGTTCTTTGCGTTTGTGAACATCCGACACCCAGGAAAGATTTAGTCCTTCTGGAGCTTCTGGAAATTCATCGGAAAAAAAATAAGACCTGGTAAAATTTAAATATACAAAGGCCATCGCTCCAGCTTGGTGGTGGGAGATGCAAGGTGACCTGCTGCTGCCTGAAAAGCCTGCTTTGAGAAGGATGTATCTGATACCCAGTTTTTGACAGGGTTCCCACGCCATTCCTCCCAGTTCCTAGTCGGTCACTGTGACGCTTGGAGTGAAGTGTTTCGGAGGCAGTGTTTCCACACATTTGACTTTTAAATGAAGGTGGGATTATAGCGATAGCACATGGTTACACGCTGAAATGTGTGAAAGAAATTGCACTTTATATTCTTTAACCCCACGATGACGGGCTTTGGGTGAAACATTTCATCAGTAATTCGGGATGCTGACTTTGCAGTTGGGTTTGCGTGGCTCATCCTTCCCACCTGGCCGGCTCCTGGTGGCTTCAGCGTGACTCCATGTGTCCGCAGGGACACCGCTGGCAGCACAGCCTTTCTGTCCAGGGTTAGCGGCCTCTCTGGTCGGTTCAGTGAATATCTCTCCCCACCAACACTGTTGTTTTGTTGTTTGATTTTTCTTAAACATCTCAATTCAGAGCCCCCGTTGTTCGGTGCGGTGTAAATTAGGATGTATGTCCCCCGGCGCTGGGAAGTCCACCTTTCCGAAAGTAGGCTTTAACATTACTATGATTATAGCCTAATGCAAGTTTCTCTTAGGGCACGGCCTCAATTTAGGGATTTATTTTTAGAAGGAAACTAAGTGGGTTAAAGCGAAAGTAACCCAGGCGCTCAAATGTCAACACGCTGTGGAATTTAATCACCACAAGTAGCCAGTCAGTAGCTTTTGAGCTATGTTATTTGGGCAATGGAAGTCAAACGCTCTTTCTATTTGTTTGTTTCAGTATTTTTGCCTATTGAAATTTTTGGACATTTGTCTGCGTGATACCTGTTGAATTTTATGGATTATAGACTAGGTAAATTTTGGAGCACGTAAGAAAATATACATGCAGCCTCAAATACATATACATTTCACTGGTCATCCTGTTGTATTTGCATTTGCCAGGAACTCCATAGCGGTGGAGAACACCCGCCTCTGCCACCGCAGTGAAGCCAAAGTCTTTCATGTCATTTTTGCTCTTTCCAATGCAACCTGTTTGGAATAGAGACATTTGAAAAGGTCACCTATTTTCAGAACAGGTATTTCTGATATATTTTCATAGAATCACAGAATCGTTTGGGTTGGAAGGGACCTTTAAAGGCCATCCAGTCCAACCCCCCTGCCATGAGCATGGACAACTTCAACTAGATCAGGTTGCTCAGAGCCCCATCCAACCTGGCATTGAACACCTCCAGGGATGGGGCAGCCACAGCTTCTCGGGGCAACCTGTGCCAGGGGCTCACCACCCTCACAGCCAAGAATTTCTTCCTCATATCTCATCTCAATCTCCCCTCTTTCTGTTTAAAACCATCCCCCCTCATCCCATGGCTCCCCTCCCTGATCCAGAGTCCCTCCCCAGCTCTCCTGGAGCCCCTTTAGGCACTGGAAGGGGCTCTAAGGTCTCCCCGGAGCCTTCTCTTCTCCAGGCTGAACCCCCCCAACTCTCCCAGCCTGTCCTCCCAGCAGAGGGGCTCCAGCCCTCGCAGCAGCTCCGGGGCCTCCTCTGGCCCTGCTCCAGCAGCTCCGTGTCCTTCTGCTGTTGGGACGCCCCGAGGATCCCCACAACTGGAGGCAGCACTGCAGGGGGGTGTCCCCAGAGTGGAGTGAAGATTCTGAAGATCTATGGGTAACTGTAGGAAGGCTGCATTAAAAAAATACAAAAATTAGTAATTAAAGGAGTTATGAGCCCTGGAATATTTAAAGTTTCTGTTAATGTGTCTAAAAACAATGGAAATCCCATATAAATTTTGAAACTGGGAGGGGGCAAGAAATCTTTTAAAACTAACCGCGGAGCCTTTGGATGGAGGGAATGCTGAAAAAGTGAATGCTGGAAGAGGATATCTTGTGTATGCGCAGGTAACTGCTAACACTGCAATCCCTAGCCTGCTCCTCTGAAATATTAATGATTTATTCTACGTACAGCAGCAGCAGATGTTACCAGAGATAGTTCTGACCATTTCTTTATCTCGGTGCTGGAGCGAACAGCCTGTTCGGGGCAGACATCCCGCCGCTATTTCCTCTGCTGCGCACGGCTCTCCGCAGAGGGACCTGCAATCTCAGCAGCAATAAGGAGATTTATTTTTTTTCCACCTCACGCTCCCGTCTGGCAGCATCAGCTCTGGAGTACGGAGCCTCCAAGGAAGGGGAGACGTGCACAGTGTTCATGTCGCGCTGTGCTCCAGGACCAGCGTGTGAAAATACAGATGTTTTCGCCTGGGCAGTAGCCACTAACGTCGGTAGTGTCCGCTTCAGGAAAAAAGAAAGTGGCTGAAACCCTGAGCTTGGTCTTGGCAGAATGGCAGTGTTATGGTTTGAGGAACCCACAACAATTTATTGTTGTTTAGACAATTATTCCCTCACCCAATGACCCCTCCCCACCCGGGGAGGGGAATCAGGAAAAACAAGGAAACCGGAGGGTTGAAATATAAACAGATTTAAAAAGGATTAGACTAAATAAATAACATTAATAACACTAAAGAACCGATATTGATCCTGATACCAAAATAAAATATACAAGGATTATCCTCAGCCCATTCTACCCGTAGGAGCCGTGCACTCCCAGCAGTGACAGCCAATGTGGGACACTGCGAGCGCTGCGGGTTCGGGAGGAGGGGAAGGGCTCAGGGCTCCGGCACCGGGGCAAGGAGTTCTCAGGGTCACAGCTATCAAGGGAGAGAGAGAGATATTACTTCTCAGCAAACTTTCTAATTTATATGGAATGTGATGCTGATGGTACGAAATAACCCTGTTGGCCACCTTGGGTCAAGCGCCCGGGTCTTGCTCCTCCTCAACCCTACATCTGGTGAGCTCGAAAACACTGAGACCTTGAAACCCCCACACCATAGCTGGCTGTAAAGTAAATATTTTCACAAATTCAGATACTGGAGTCTTCTAAAAGTGCAGTTTTCCCAGGTATTAGAAGAGAAATTAGTCCCGTGCTGCTCAAACCGGGACAGGCAGTGACATTGTCCGTGTTTAATGGGTGGAGAACGGAGGCGCTGGGAAAAGCGTGTAGGTGTCTGCAAGTACCACCAAAGAGGGAAGGCGAGGCAGGTCCGGCTTTGTTTTAAGCATCGGGTTGTCCTTCCCTCGGGCACCGCGCTGAAATTGTCATATACCCGATACGCCTCACGCTGAGGCCGCTCTGTCTGAGCTGAGGGGAGCGGAGCTCCACTCGCCCGTGGCCAGTTGGGGCTGCTTTACGCGTCCACCACCCATCACCCTTTCATATTCTGTGTTCATATACGTAAGATAATAAGGCTGAAAGAGGAAAATGGGTATGGTGATAGAGAATATATAAAGAGAGCAGATGATGCTAAGTAATGACCGTTAAACTACGTAATAAATCCTTGGCGATAGTACAAAACCTTTGCATCTGCTCACAAGGTAGAATTATTTCATCGCTTCCAGGCCCCGCACGTGGATAGATAAGTCAGTGCATCAGCATCTTCAGGGACACATCCATAATAAAGATAATCCTAATTTTCATAGCAATGTTTTTTTCCTGTCAGCCGAAGGTAATTAAGTGGTTAAAGGAGAACTCAGTTTGCTACCTAATGTAAAAAATAACTCATGCGTTTTATGTCTCCAAGTCTTCTCACTTTCACCAGTGTCAGGCCACATTGGTTTTGCATTTACTGTAACAGCCTTTCGGTAGATATGAGGCAGAGCATGCTACGCGTGGGGTTTCTAATCACTTTTTGCTTTTGTGCCTGATGTCCCGGCTATCCACGGACTTTAGGCATGATCAGGTCGTGGCTCTGAACTAATCCGATTTAATGTAGAAATAAAAGAATGGATCCAAAAGGAGGTGGAACTAACAAATGAAAAGAATAAGGAAATTTAATGACAGCAATTGAAAAGGTTTCTAATGTTTTAGACGCAGTACAATAACACCCCTTTGCTATTTATCCAGCCTTGAGACCAGTGATTTGCTTCTGAAAAGTTTTGCAAAGGTATATAGACTGATGTGAGTGCTGTATTCTCTGTACCTATTCTACCCAGACTAATTGAAAAGCTGTCATGAAAAGGAAATTGGGTTGGTGTTGGGAGTTCGTGCTTGCGCTCTGATCTTCAGGAAGCTATAGAAAATCGCGAGAAAATTAGTTGTTTAGACTTGAAAGTGCTCCATTAAGCTGAGGCAATGGGCAAATTGGGCATTCCTCAACGGTGATCTCGGGTTTCTTCCGAATCTTACTACACTAATCCTTATTTCTGCACCATTCAGTCCTGTATTTTCTGAAGTTTGCACAGCACAGATTGCCAAATTACCTCTGCAGCTGATGAGGCATCAGTAAGTTTTGCACTTAACTACAGTAAAAGTAGTTTAAGTAACTACACTTAAAACTACAGTAAGTTTTGCACTATGTCTTTTAAAAGAGAAGATCATCCCAGGGTGGCAGAGTTCCTCCCCCCCCCCAGCACCAGAAGGACTGTTAAAGCTCCCCGTAAGAATAAAACCACGTGTTGAAGCTTCATTTTTGACTGTTGTTTATGTGTGCGTATAAAAGGGAAATTCAAACCCCGTTTTGTGGCCGGGCCCCCGCGCAGCCCTTCCCCCTGAGGACCACAACCCTCCCGCGCTGCAGGAACGCTCCTTCCACCGTCGGGCACCCGCAGGTCCCCATCGCAGGGGACGTGTCCCGGGCTTTCCTATCCCTTCCGACCTGCAGCGCCTTCCCAGTGCAAAAATACTGTCTTTTCTTCGCTTTGTTGGCTTTTTACCCTTTTCCTTTTTAACGGTGTGTGAGTGGCAGAGAAGCCCGTCGAAATAAAAGCGCTCCACTAAAAAGATACAAGAAAAGACCCGGTACCAGGGAGGGATCATAGAATCATAGAATTCATAGAATTAGTGAGGTTGGAAGGGACCTTTAAGATCATCAAGTCCAACCGTTAACCTACCCTGAAGAAAAAAAAAAAAACAAAAACAAAAAAAACCCCACACCACCCACCCACTTCTAAACCATGTCCCTAAGCACCTCATCTACCCTTTTCTTAAACACCTCCAGGGATGGTGAATCCACCACCTCTCTGGGCAGCCTATTCCAATGTTTAATAACCCTTTCAGTGAAAAAATGCTTCCTAATATCCAATCTAAACCTGCCCTGACATAACTTGAACCCGTTTCCTCTTGTCCTATCACTTGTCACCAGGGAGAAGAGGTCAGCCCCCATCTCTCTAAACCCTCCTTTCAGGCAGTTGTAGAGGGTGATAAGGTCTCCCCTCAGCCTCCTCTTCTCCAGGCTGAACCACCCCAGATCCCTCAGGATGAGTGAGACCTTGAAACTACAGCCGGCGATATACGGCCCCGTCCTGCTCGTGGGTACCAAAGGCATTAATTTCTGAATACTGTCTGCTTTAGTAGGTAATTGCTGTGAAACGCCTGCAGAGGCCGGTGCGTTTCACCATCTCCTGTAATGAAGTAGGGCAGGTTTTAGAGAGATGAAGGACTTTGCAAAGGTGCAGCAGCCTGACACCCGGATTCATTTTGAGCATGAGCTGGTTCCTATTTTATCTGAGCCTGATTCCGTCATCCTTGGAAGGCAGGCAGCTTGCTTTTGATGGTGAATCTTGTTATAAGTACTTCTTTGGCACACCAGCGAATAAGAAAAGCCATCATGATTTGACATGTGAAACGTGAAGTCTCAATTACTTTTATGTTGTTTTGCCTTCTGTAGATGGGGAGTGAAAAATATATTTTAATTAAAAAGTGAAATATGAGATCCAGATCTCAGCGTGCCTCGTGGAGAACGATCTGAATTTTGGAGTGCTTCATAAGTCTTGGAGCAGAGCTTACGCTGCACTTCACAGGCACGGGCAGCAGCCGCGGCTGATAACGCTGACTGATTTATTTGGCCATTATCTGACAGTTTCGTTACTTAGCGGAAAAGGAGGCTGCGGATGACATCCTGCATATTCAGATAGCTGTTATTCTAATGTGCCTTTATGTAGTTTATATTTTAGTCTTTTTTTTTTTTTTTTCCTCCCAGGCCTAATTTTTTAAGGAAATGAAGGTTATGAGGTTGTGCTTTTTGCCCTCCTTCCTCACCTCTTGCCCGGCCGCTTTCGAATCTCTTGACCAGCCTCACCTGAACTTGATCACGAGATGAAGGCTCAGAGCTGTTTAATCTCTGGAAGTGCCACACCAGTGGTGAAGCAAAGATGTTGCTCAGGTAAAACCAGGGAGAAGTTGGTTATTACACATTCTTTGCTGATAACGTGTGGGTTATTAGCTGGCATCCGAGATGGACCGCCTGCAGCACGTGCTCTGGACCACGTAGTAAGGCAAAAGCTGCTGAAAATGCAAGGGCATTCCTGAACATGTTATGGTGCTAAGGACACGTTGGGAGTACACTTGTCTCTGTATTAAGGAGCTGAGCCTCCATCCCGCACGTCACTACAATATGGCATTGTATTTTCCACTGGCCAGAAATATGAGCAAATTAGCTCTTTTTCTCAAATTAATATCTAATTTAAAATAAATAGGGTAATTTTTGGTGTGTTGGGCAAAAACATCTTGAAAACATTTTGAAGAGCGATGTCTGAAAATGCAGTGGGTGTTTTTCTTGTCTGTGTTTCTTGATGGTCATTAAAGGCATGTCACTATTAATAAGTAGTAACACATTCCTTCAATCAGTCTATTTAGGACAAAGACCTTGGCTCCTCCTCCATTATGGTAAGTGGACCAAACCCAAAGCTTTTTGTAGCGCTCCCACTAATTTCCAGCTGTAGCACACCACTTCACCACTAAAGCAGTATTTTTTCTTACCAGAAAATGATATTTACCCAACACTTTGCTAAGCTAAGTGTGTTGAAAGTTAACCGTCATTAATATCCAGCCCATAATGATGCTGGCGCTTCCCTTTGAATGCTCCAGCTGCCAGGGGCTGAGATCACTGCATATTGATGGATACTTCAGCCGGTGATTCCTCAAAGCAGCCTCACTAAGCAAGCTCAAATTTAGCCCATGCCTTACTGAATATCACTAGAATCACAAAATCCTACGCTATGAGCTTGGCAATCGCCGTGCTTGGTGGCGCCTGGTTCAAGCAGTAGTCTGTGCATCTAAAATCGTCAACAACTTAAAAAGGAATAGAAATCGGTTATGACAAAAATATAGATGGATAATTATGCAGTATTTTAACAGAATCATAAAAAAAAATCATTCTATTATCCCCATATCTTGCTCTCCTAAAAAAAAAAAAGGCAGAAAATGAAATTAGAAGTTAGAAATTAGAAATTAGAAATTAATTAGAAATTAGAAATTAGAATTAAATTAGAAATGAAATTAGAATTAAATTAGAAAGTGCCACAGATTTTTGTGTGCTTTGCTCCAGAAATGACACGCTGGAAGTTCATGGCACGATGACCCAAAAATCCCAGTGACTTTAGGACTGCAGCAGGTGGGAAGCTGAGGAGCAGGGAGGGGGAACGGGGCCGCTTGCCCAGCCCCTCTGGCACGTCCCCGCAGGAGCTCCGGTTGGGGTGTCAGCGCCCTTCCCGGGGACGCGGCGGGGTTTGCCCTTTCCCTGCCGGTGCTGGAGCTGGTGGAAGACGTGGATGTGGCAGAAGACTTCTGCTCCCACCCCTTGTCCTCCTGCGGTAGGTATGGCTGGGGGACCCCATCCTCTTCTCCAGGCGTATGGAGATGGGCAGGACCTGCGGAGGTCAGGGGTTGCTCTCCGTAAGCTTTCTCTCAGTGCTTTATGCAGATTTACTGTAGGTAGCACGCACTTATAATTAGGTTAAGGGGTCCATGAGTGAATAAACAGGGTCTTTCTACATGAGCCCTTTTGGCACTCTTAAGTCAGGCTAGAGCTCATAATAATTGTTTATTTAACACTTAGTTTATGTCACTAATCATCTCTACTTGCAAGGAACTGATTATATTTAAACCCTGGGAAGTCAATGAGTGTTTTATTACCAATTTCATTAAGGCCAGCTTTTTAATCCTCGCCATCTAAATCTCCGCATGTGAGTAGAAATTCCTCTAGAGCTCGTTACTTTAAATATGAGACCAATGGGTGAACCTTACCAATCACACCATCTATTATTACATTTAGTACTGGGGTAGCTGCAATGCTAAAAGGACTCTTCAAATAAACAGTCATTAAGTATGACAGTGATAATGGACTGTGCACTGTGAAGTTATCTAATTACTGACACTTCGAGTCTGTATCAACAATTTGTTTTGAAATTGAATATAATTAAATTCTTTTGCTCCGAGTACATCTTGAGGAGCAATAAACTTTCAGACTTCAAATAATGAAGAGTGAACAAAAGGTGCCATGTAAAGATGATTTTGAACATTTGGAGGATAATATTCTTGCAGAAAATGTGTGTCATGACGACTGTTCTTGGACCTGTTTGCTGGGATCTATTAAAACCTGTTGATGGTTATGGAAATGAAAAGGATGTTCCCAAAGGAAAGGGAGAAGATGAGAATAGTAACAGATGCTACAGCACCCCAGAATGCTTTACTGTTGGCCGTGGAAGACATCTAGAGCCCGATTGAAACAGTAATTGCTTTATTGGGTCATAGCTTTGAAAAGTAGTGTAGCAAACTGAACAGATGCATCTAATCTGATATTCAGAATAAGAATGATCATAGATGCTTCTGAGTGTGGAAGGTCATGACTGCAATTTGTTGACACAGGCTGCGAAACAGAAATATAAGGCAGTGTGCTAAGTAATAATTAGAGTTAAGCGGACACTTGGTAAAGTGTCTGCAAACATGTTTGATCCAAATCTGTTAGTTTTCCATAAATCTGGATATTTGGGTATTGCAGAGGGCAGCTTTGCCGGCGCGGAAGCCGTGGACGAGGCGGTAGGAGCGTGCCTGTGCCACTGCCATCGATAGTGACACGAAGACAGAAGGGGACCCGTCTGGTGTCACTTGTGCCACGGGTGCTGCGTGCCGGGGTACCAGCTCAGCCTGGGACCTTGCGCCAGGCAGGAGGTGTCTCGCCGTCTGCTCACATTCCATTAGCTTTGCCAGGACTCTCCGACGGGAAAATAAGCTCTAGAAATTTTTTTTTTTGGGGGGGAAGGCGCTTTCTAGGCCCTAGCACATGTACCCTTGTCAAGAGTAGGAGTAAAATTCAGGAAAGAAGAGACAGCAAAGGAAAGAAAAAATGTTTTCCAGATGACATTGCTTGTAGCTTGTTAGAGCTCCTCCCTGTTTATGTCTCTAACAAGAAATCTAGGTTGCATGCATTTAAAAAAAAAAAATGTTGCTTTTCATCTACTAGCAAGAAAACTTGGGAGTGGTGTTCTCTTCTCGACGTTTTCTTTGGAATTAATTAGGAAACATATAACCCAGCAGTATAAAAGAGCCGGGAATGTCATCTCTCAAGTATCACAGCCTTTAATAAAAGTCAGAGTGGCACCGTTCGTGACCATCTGATGTTTACGGCTGCTGCTTCTAAAGCGCATCGCGTTTCGGCATCCACCTTGGCTCGGGTCCATTCCTGCTTTAACCTCAATGACTTTGGCATAGTTGTCTCAGCGCTGAACTTCACCCGTTTTGTCTTCAGCAGAGTACGAAGTCTGCTGCTTGCTTATCAAATATGAAGCTGTGTACGACCGGGCAACCTAATGCTGATGGAATCGATACAGCAAAAGAGATCTCACAACCCCTCCGTACTTTTCACAATTTACTTTGTTCGTCACCCATTAATTCTTACATCGATTTTGCTATAAAACACAAACTGCATTCCTATCACAGCCCAAGAAAAAAGCACATTGATTATATTGGAACAAGGCACGTTGTAAAAATGAAATGCCTAAAACATTTAAATGTAGTAAGCTCTGCTAAAGTACATAAATCACATTGTTTAATGTTGTAAATGAGTGGTGCTGCCTTAAACAAGGGAAAAATATGGCGCCGTAAAACAATTTTGACACAAAATAATGCTCTCTGTTTCTCTGTACCTGCCATTTTCCAAACGCTATCAATAACGGTTACAGTTGTTTGCGAGTGGGAGGGGGGGGAAAATGTTCTCCATATCCCCTTTAAAAAGTTCCCTCAAAGTCACTTTGTAAAATCGACAAGAGTGGTGTTTTACCCAGCTATAAATAAAGGCTGATTATTACCGTGTCCTGTTTACTTTTATCATTCACTCGTCAAAAACTTTTTGATGCATCATTACTACCGATCTGTTCAGGAGCCAAAGTCGAGCCGTGCGCTTGGCTGGTATTGACGGGGAGGGAACTGCCGCTGCTTCCTCCCGCCTCGGCGGCCACCTCGTCCGCTGAAGATCGTGGACACCGTTCCGGCAGCTTAAAGGGACGACAGTTCAAAGGGAATTCATCCTTCTGCACCGCTTACAGCTCAACCCTGAGTAGAGAAGAGCACCGATCGGGTATAATTCTGCACTGTGGGAGCGTCACGGCAGTGAAGAGCGAAAAAGGAGAATTTAATCATGATTATAAAATGGGTGCTTTTTGTCACCAAAGTTATGATTGCAGAAATCTGTTCTAGTTGAGATTCCCATAGTCCTTTGGAGCCCTGGTCGTGATCCAAGTCTCCACTAAGCCCAGTAAAAGCCCAGGAAAGACGCTTTGGAGAGCCTGCTGTTAAACAAGAAGAGAAGTGGCAACAGCCAGGCAGGGACGGATTTGGGCAGCAGGAGAGAAAGGCAGGATGGGGGTAAGGCGGATTGGGAGTGGTCTCAACAGCTTAAAAACCTAAGCTGTTTCCCAGGTTTTCAGGATCCGTAGAAATAGATTTGATGAGGGGGAAACAAGAGAGGAAGGCAGGAAGAAAGCAAAGCCGAGGGTGATTAAGGTGGGTGTTGTGCAGTCGCTCAACATTTAAGCTGGTCAGAGCGGGGGCCTTGGCTTCGTCCTCAGCGCCGCCTCTGTGCGTGACGCTACAAAATCACCCCTTGTGCCAGATTTTCTTGAATGAGGTTGGGAAGAGGGAGAAGAGGAATTAACTCGTCTTGGATTAGAAATCACAAAGCAGGGATGAGACTGCTGCCTGCCCCGTGGATGGGTGCTTCTGTTATTTTAGTTCTTGCTTCATCTTGTTCGATACATTTATCTTTTTGAATCAGTTTTTCTGGTGTGTTTTTCTCACCCGTGAATCAGAGCAGCCGCTGCGGAATCTGGGATGGCTCTGCCGAACTTGTTTTATCCGTCAGCTAAAGCCTCCCTGCTTCCAGCTGCGGCACTCTAAAACCCAGCAAAACTCAAGCGACCGTAAAGAGGTTGCTATAGACTTTACCTAACGAGAGCAGAATTTGGCCTGTTCCTCTGGAAAGGAGAGGAGCAGAGGATTTGTTTTAGGGGATGTGAAAATTCACTGAAGTTGATGAGACTCTTCCCACACGTGGTCTCCACCAGGACACGGCTGATGGAGGTGAAGCTGGGTGACCACGCTCGGTGCGGGCTGCAGCACTAAACGACGAGCGCTGGGGGAATCCGGCACACCTAGAAGACGTGCTGGGTATAGCTCCTTTTTGGGGGGGGAAGAGAATATTATCTGTAGGGAGGCAGCAGATGTGAGACTGACTTTGCTCAGCAGGAAATCCGCAGCTGCAAAATTCCTGTTAATTCCTGGGTGCTTCGTTATTTGAATCCATTAGCACCAGGTTTTCCTGTGTGGTTGGCAATCATTCCTCCTTTAAAGTTATAATGGGCTCTTCTGGTGGGAGGTTGCTCTTGTCCTGGTTGGGTCAGCACCGTTTTTTCCAATTCTTTGGGAAACGACACTGTTGGCAGATCATAGCAGGTCTGCTCTTCTCCATGGGTTTGCAAAGGCATCAGGACTTCTTCCTTGCTCACCTCCTCCCTCTCTCTTCCTCCCAGGCACGGGAGAAAAATTCATGGAGTGACTTTAATGTTGAAAACCCTGTGAAATGGATTCCTGTTCCTGCAAGGAGGAACTCAGTGAGGACATCTAAAAAGTCAGCTCCAAGGATTTTCTAAGTTAATGATTAAAGTAAGCTATCTCAGATCTCTCATCAAGGGAGGCTCTATTGTCCAGGTGGAAGCTCTTAATTTTTTCTTGCAAGGATCAATCCTGTCAGATCCTCAGAAGTTTAGGTAGGGCATTTTGTCCTAATGACAGCTCCTTTGGTTGGCTGTTGCAAATGAAAGCAGCTGCAAAGGGTCCCCCAGGGCTGGGGGAGGGGAGGGGGGGGGGGATGGAGNGGGGGGGGGGGGGGGGGGATGGAGGGCTGGTCCTGATCAAAACTACCATGGACAAAACACAGAAGAGCTGAGGAAATGGGGAGGAAAATAAGAAAGGAAAGAGCCTCATCTATTTTTTTTAGGAGCGTTAAGCCCATATAGCTGTCTTGCTTCACCTGCACGCAGCAGGTCCAGGAGAGCAGGTTGCTGTCATAGATGGACAGGAGCCGTAACTGCTCGGAGAAGTGGCTTTAGATGGGCATTTTGGTACAAGTTGCTGGAGCTTTTACGAAGGCACAGGTGTGGGGAATTAGAGGCAATCCTCTTGCAAACACCAGGGAGCTGAATGCCTGGACCTGGCTTTTAGGGGCTCTCATCAAAACCCCTCTATTGCTGCTCCACGGTGACCGTTTCCTTACTGATACCGCAGCCACGTGTCGGGGAAGCATAATAACAACCACGCCAGGAAATACAATTTATGGGGTTCTCTGTGGGATAACATGGGGACTTTGAGGCCAACAAGCAGAGTTGCAAAAGGGCAAGTTCAAGCACCAGTCCCCAAGCTTCCCTTTTCTCTTTTGTGGAGGTTTTGCAAGGAGCAGCTCCTGCAGTCCTCTTCCCTTATAACTCCTCCACAGCCCATTGTGTGCCTGCAGGAGGTTAATTAGGGAGCCAGGCAAAGCTGGAGCTCGCTACTCACACATTTTGAGTCACTAAGTGCTTTCTTCTATTAAAACTAACACGCATTTGCAAGCCTGCCTTGTATTTATCTAACGAGGATAATTACCCGCCTCCAAAATGGCACGATCCATTTGAGCCAAGGCAGCTCCCCTGGGGGTGGGGAAGAGGTTTTGCTGCTCGTTGCTTTTGACCTGTCCCTGCAGAGCAGCCTGGTGGCGAACTGGCCTGGGGCAGCGAAAGCAAAGCTCGGAGCCTGCAGGATGGCGGTCCGGATCTGAGTAAGTTGGAAAGATTTTATTTGTTTAAGCTGAGTTGAGTATGTCTCTCCCGAAAGCTGAACTTGCTGCGGTGCCGTGCCGGGAGCCAGGGAGTTAGTGGCAAAGGCAGAGCATGGATGGGCCATCTGGATCTGCCTGGTCTGTTGGGTTTTCTGGTGTAGCGTTTTTTTTGGGTTGGTTTACCGTTTCTGAAGTTTCTGTAGGTCAGTGTCATGGCTGTGGTATTAGTTAAGCGGTTTCTTGTACTTAATGGATGCTGCGGAGAGGATAAAGCCCAACTTCTGATGGGCTTTAGACACCTGATTACCAAACAGGTCTTCCCCTTTCTCTAGGCACTTTCTCTTTTAAACAAGTTGTTGTTAATTACAACTGCTGTTTTGTGATGGCCCAGTCTGTGCTTCTGAGCAGGTACCGCGCCCTCAACTAAGTGTTTTGTCGCTGTAACTACCTGAATTGTTATTTTCTGCCTCAGACGCAGGTAATTGTTATTGCTGCAAAATGCTTCCTTGGATGATTATCGGTTGACTTGTATTAATATTTACAATAACTTTTTTGTTAGTGATTTTTTTTTTGCTACAACAGGAAATGAAATGCAAATTAACAACTGTAAAGATTAAAACATAATGAAATAGGACATGAACTCCAGAGAACTAATGAATAAAGTGGCTCGAAGGCACAAAAAGTTGTCCTTCAAAAACAAACATAGAGATAAATAATAATATAAATAATTTTGAGGCATTAAACTGACAAAGAGAAAGAAATACCAAGCATGGGATAAATTGTTTCATGCCAAATTCAAAATTGCATTCTTTTTTTCTTAATAAAATGATGACGTTTCCCCCAAAGTTAACCAACAGTGTAATTGCTGCGTGGTGGATTTTCTCCTAACTTACAAATCAGCAGTCAAAACGTCTCTCTGTTTGTTTACCTTTACTGTCCTCGTCTGGCTACTTAACAAATATTTTGGGCTAATGGAGGATAACAACATTCTTTTATTATTATTTTTCTAGTATTTTTCTCCTGTGTTTTCTGTTTGCTAAAGCAGAAATGTGTATCTGAAGCTGCTGGGTGCTTTTGTGAGGTGTTTACAGCCTGCCCCAGTTGATGGGTATCAGTCCCTTCTTCAACAAAGCTCCCAAGCCCCGACATCTCTTGTCCTCCGTGAGACTCGTGTTGGGAGCTGGCTTTAAGACAGCGCATCGCTCCTTTGTTGAACCGGGGGCACAGTGTGGGCACAGGCGTTGCTGGCTGCTCTTCAGGGCAATCCCCTCGTGGACCGGACGGCTACGTTGGCGCGTCTGAACCCAGAGCTGCCCTGAGTTAGCTTGCGTTGGTGTAAATCTGTTGGCGGTGTTTTGGCTTGAGTTGTCTTAGATCTTGTGAAATCATGAGGGATCTCTGATTCAGCGCATCCTTAACGCTCTTTCATGTGCTATTTAGTATGGTGCGGCTTTAGCGTGATGCAAATAGCTCTACACCTCAAGTATTTAGGTAGGAGTCTAAAATACCTTCCCTTAAAATCAAGGAAGAGGTTGCCAAGGCATTGCTCGTGGTGGGGTTTATCCTTTAGACTGTGAGTGTTGTCAGGGCTGGGGTTCTCCCTCCTGCCCATGGTTAAGCCATGTACAGCTCTGGTGTGTCAGGGGAGGTGGAGAGGAGCCTTCAGGGAGTTGCTGCTCCATGACATGTGGACTTGGTAAGGTTAGGACAGCACTTATTGCCCAGGAGGACACAAACCTCTGTAATCTCAGGCCATTTGGGTTATTTTGGAGGTGCTTTGCCTCTTGGTCTGCCTGCCATCACTAATGGTTTTACTAGGGAAGAGGATTAAGGTTTGGACTTCTGAAGTACCTGAGTGCTCCCAGGTGAAGACACTTGCCTAGTTGGATTTCAAGGAGTGCTTGAGCCTCCCTGGAAATAAATTGAAATTAACATTGAACCTGGTTGAATTCCCAGGCTTTAAAAAAAAAAAACAAACCCTTGTGCAATTTCCATTCACCTGTCTCTTGTGAATTTTCACGACACACTTTGAATACACAGGTGGGACCTCACAGCAGTTACTTGCCCAGGTGAAGGTGGTTTGTATGTGTGAGTCGAGGCAGTCAGGCTCTCCCACAGCTCGTGTCTGCAGCCTGTGATGATCTGCAAAGATTCAGTTCATCTTTTACTCAGATTTTTTTTCTTTTTTAGCATCTTTCTTCTTTGTTCTTGATGACAAGGGACAGTGTCATAAAAATAAGAGCCTCTTATTTTTAAAGAGAATTCATGCAAACGCCGTTTCTATTTATTCTCAGCCTGATGTCAGAATAATTCTGTGTATGATATCGCATTCATTATCATACATTGAGTTGTGATGGCAAACAGAGGGCTTCACCCAAAGAGCAAAGAGGAGGAATGAACTCTCCAAAACAGATCAAACCTCAAAAGTTAATTTAAAAAAGAGCTAGCTGTACGAAACAATGTCTTTTCTGTTCTCTTTTGTCATTTGCACTTCAAATTCCTTTGGATGGCCAAGGTCTGGCACAGTGGTGAAAAAACCTCTCCTGATTGAAATGTTCTCAGCTTTTTATCATGGAGTCTTCTTGCCTCTTAAACATCACCTTTAATCTCTAGTTCCAGCTTTGTATCTAGCCGTTTTTGGTGGCCTTGAGGTGGCAGCTTTATTGGTCGGAGATAGAGCTTTCCCACTTGGTGGCACCTCGTGATGTCTGAGCAATTAGAGCAAGCGTAAAAATAATATCTTGTACCCTATTAACTATAGAAGATGATCTATCCTAGTAAATAATCGGAGGGGGGGGAGGGAATCCTATCAACATTGATATACGTTCTCCTCCACCTTTCCATAACCTTGGTGGCAAGTTATACAAGTATTTCACCTGCTGAATGCAGACTGGGCTTTAGAAAGTGTGCATTTCAGCTCTCCATAAATAAAAATAATGGGCCTAATTCTCATTTTTGCCGGGGACCACTTATATCTATTTGGGGGTAGATCCTCAGCTGGTTGGAGCTGTCACGGCGTCACCGCAGCCAGAGGAGTTTGGACGCCTCACTGGGTGTTTCAGGGCCCCATGGAGTGAGTGCAAATTTAGACCAGAGCATTGCACAGGGCCCGAGCCGGAATGAGAAACAGGTCTAATTACGTTTTGTAACTGAAATCATTATTAAGGTCTCTCTCATTTCCACTATACAAATATTCCGGCTGAAAGGATTATATTTACAAGTGCTATTTATAATTAAACATTTCACTTGATTCGCCTGCAAACAGAATGTAAATCATATTTCGCTCTGCTAAAAGGCAAGGAAAAGGGGAAAGTGTCTTCAAGCAATTTATATTGCGTTTTGTAGTTAGCAAAACTGCAAGTTTATGCAAATATGGATTTGTTGAAGTCTGTGTATTTTACTTGTAATGGTACTTTATTTCACGTGGGCTCTGCTGGGCGGGGAGGGGGGAAGATGAACGTGCTCATCCTCTGCAGTGCAGCTGAGCAACCCCTGGCCATGGCTGGGCTGTGCAGACCAGGTCGGAGGGTGACTGTGCCCCCCTGTCCCCCCGTCCCGTCAGCGGCTGTTACAGCCCGGCTGTCCTCGCAACAGGCGTTTGCAGCAGTTCCGGGAGGTTAACGGGTACCTGAACCTCTCACGGGATGAGAAAGGTGTTGGCACATTTTGTCCCCAAAAAGGCCAATGGCATCCTGGGCTGCATAGGGAAGAGTGTGGCCAGTAGGTCGAGGGAGGTCATTCTCCCCCTCTACTCTGCACTGGTGAGGCCACAACTGGAATATTGTGTCCAGTTCTGGGCTCCCCAGTTCAAGAGGGACAGGGAACTGCTGGAGAGAGTCCAGCGAAGGGCAACTGAGATGACTGAGGGATTGGAGCATCTCCCGTATGAGGAGAGGCTGAGAGCGCTGGGACTCTTTAGCCTGGAGAAGAGAAGGCTGAGGGGAGACCTTATTACTGCGTACAAGTGTCTAAAGGGTGGGTTGGAGGAGGATGGAGCCAGACTCTTTTCAGTGGTTCCCAGTGACAGGACGAGGGGCACTGGGCACAAGTTGGAACATAGGAAGTTCTGTTCAAATATATGGAAAAACTTCTTCCTGGTTGGGGTGACAGAGCAGTGGCACAGGCTGCCCAGGGGGGTGGGGGAGTCCCCTTCTCTGGAGGTTTTCAAGCCCCGCCTGGATGCAGTGCTGAGTGCTGTGCTCTGGGCAGTCCTGCTTTGGCAGGGGAGTGGGACTGGGTGATCTCTAGAGGTCCCTTCCAACTCTGAAAATTCTGTGATCTGTAAGGAGGTTCCCTGACATCCAGGGCATTACCTGTTCCCATCCAGTCTGTCACGATGGAAGGGAAGATTAAACCCTCGCTTTGGGCTGCTTCAGGTAGGGCAGAGCTGTCTGGATGAGGACACTGGGATGTGTAGGGAATCCTTTTATGCGGAGATGAGATGAAGCTCGTCAAAGCACTGACAGATGGGGACAGCCAACTCCTTTGGTACCTGGTGGCTCAGTTAAAGATCAGGTTTTCTTGCAATAAATGAGCTCCTGATGTTGCTTAAAGGCTTCTGGGGTTTGTTCCTGAAGATGGAAGGAGACTTCAAGACCTAATGCAGAGAGGGCACTTCTTAACCGTATCACCTCAGGAAGGCGATACCCAGGAGGTGACACCTCAGCTGTGAAAATAGGATTCTGTGCGAGAGCAGCTGGGTAATTTCCAGGAAAAGGAAGGGTAATTTCATGATGTTAGTGGTGTATCCCATCTCCCCACCACAGTTCAGCTGCCCTCCTTGCTCATGTCAGGGCGGATATTACGTTCCTACACAGGCACTAACGGATTTGCATTGTGAACCTTCCTGTAGCTGCTACAGCAATATTAATTCACCGAGGTGAATGGTAAGGATGAAATAACTTAGAAATTACACTCCTGATGTTAGCAAGTCCTGAACAGATACAAATTCATCTTTGTGCTTGCACATAAACAACCAAATAAGACTTTTTTTTTTTTTTAAATCTTGGTTTCTTATTCTCTCTTGTGAGCTAGCAGTTCAAGGCCCTCCTTTGTGGCTTTGAGGTTTGGTTTGGTTTGGTTTTTTTTAGCAGCTGACTTAAACTATTTTTTTTTCATTATCTGCTGTTATCTGCTGCATTTTCATTATATCTGCTGTTCCTCTGGGAAAGAGGATCTTTTGGGAGCACTCCCAAACCTGCCACAGAACCAAATTCTGTAGCCTTTATTTGCAGAGCTCAGTTCTGATTTACGTTCGATAAATAATCCAGAAATGTTCATCCCGCTATTCACCGAGTTTCAATAGTCGCAGGCCACCACGAGCCCTCCTGTGGAAGGCTGAAAGAGCCAGGCACGGGCTCACGCCGATGACATGGCTTTGAGCCACAGGAGGGACCACGCCGCTGCCAACAGCAGTAGCTGATGAAGCTTTTCAGTTTCGGGTGATGCCAACACCGGTGGAGCTGAAAAGGTGGCACTAAAGTACAGTGTCTTCTCCTTCCACAAAATAAGTGTTTCAGAAAATTGCGGTGATGTCTGAGCGGCCGGGTGGGCTGGCGTGCGGCTGTCCCTGACTGTCCCTGCTGCTGTGTTTCCTGAGGAGAGCCATCTTCTGCTCCGAGGGTACGGGCTCCGCAGCGAGGACGAGGGACCCTGCCTTCCTCAGGCATGTGTCTCCCGTTCCAGTGCTGCCGGAACGACCAGCGCTTGCCGCTGTGCGGGACGCGATGTGCACAGGTGTTAGTTTTGGATAAAGTTTTCCCGAATTCCACCTGTTTCTACCTGACACCAGCTAAATGGAGAGAGAAAAACAGAACCCCCAAGCCAACAGGTTTCGGAGCCATGGCTCCCTCTCCTCGCATCTCCCTGGACTGTGTTGCTTTTCCAGTTGCGTTGCTCGTTCCCAGTTCCTCGGGCTGTCTGCTGGCCGCTTGTTTTATCAGTGCTTCGGCTTCTTCTGTGCAGCGAGGACTGGTGGAGGAAATCGGTGCGTCGGGGAGGAAGATGCAATACTCCTATGCCGCCATCTGTCCATGAATTAGGTTGTTTTCCCTCTTCCAAATGCACTTTGTGAGAGTGTTTACTAAAGAGATGAAGTTGGAAAGGAATGGAGACAGGTTCTGATTTATGCACGGGCACAGATTGGGAATAATTCGGTACCGAGTTACGGTGTTCAGGTACGACCAGACCAGTGGGACTCAAGCCCACACAGAGTTTGTAACTTGAACAATTAAACATAGAAAATGTGCATCCTTGTCCTCCAGAGGCAATTCTGCAATATCCAGTTAAGAAAATGAAGCTTAAAATAATTAGTGAATTGCCAGCAAATGTTGATGCTGTGTTTCCTTATGGGTACTCGGTATTTTCTGCCCAGCACCGAGTGGGTTCTTAGTGCAGGCTACAAGGTTATGGGTGGTTTAAGCTGCTCAAGATGCTTCAGCTGGTGGAAGGGGCGTTTCTGACCTACCCTTGGTGGTAGTGAGTGTTTCCTCTTGGCTTGGGGCAGGTGATCCCATCCAAAAATTTTCCTAAAGAACTGGAAAAAAGGAAACAAAAGGAAACGTTTCCAGTTGGATCTTTGAGCGTGAGCCTTTCCACAGGCATGTGGTCTATAGAGCTGACACAACAAAGGGAGCGTGGCTTCATTCAATAATTTAATTCTATACAGAAGCTATAAAAGCATATTGTGTTCAGTTTAAATTACATGCCTTTTTAGCCATATTTTTGTTATATTTGAGGTATTTGTACTTTGGTTATCCCAGTTAATTGAGAACTGACTCTTCAATTTATACTGAAAATGAAGTATTTTCATTACCGTGGTGATTAGGAGCTCCAGCCACAGGTTAGACTCTGCTTGCACTAGATACTGTGCAGTCATAGCTCAAAAAGATGATACCTGCCTTAAATACCTCATCAGCCAATAGGAAGACAAAGAAAATATATGTATCTCATTACAAGGGAAGGGGCTGATGAGCGGAGGCCTGGGAAGGCAATATCCAAGCGACAGCTCGCGTGGGGCTGTCGTCAAACCCTTCCCAACGGGGGGACGTGAGTTGCGCTGCCGGTTCTGCCTGAGCAGGTCTCCAAAATTAGGAAAATTTAAAGGCCATCTGCTGGTAGATTAGGTAAATAAAAATAGAACGTAATAGGATTGGGTGCTCATTTCAGTCTTCTGGGTTATAAACGATAGGGAAAAGGTCACGTTTCTTCAGGCTATCTGAAGTTGAGTGGATTTATTGTCTCGGCTTTTCGTAACCCTCAGTTTAAGATGTAATATCAATTTCATTGTTATCTTTTTTTTTTTCTTAGCTGTGCAAAATCTCTCTTGCGACGCTGCATGCGGCACAGCGCCGTCAATGCTGCCTGGACCCCTGCCAAAGGGCTGTGTGTTTATATCTCTCCCAAATGTGTTTGGAAACAAGTAGATTTTTAAATGACAGGACAAATCAGTCGGGCTGGAAGCATCCAGCTCAAGTAATTACAGTTCTGTAATCTCCTGCTTCAAAATTTGGTGTCGCAGATACCAACCTCCAGGCGTTGGGGGAATAGCGGGAGCTAAGTTAGCACAGCTGGATCCCGACCGGAGAGATCCTATGGCACCTCCGCAGTGGGGGAGTGGGACGGGAGGGGAGAGGAAAGGCAAACGGGAGGGGAACGTGGGGAGGACGTGTCAGGCTAAGTGAGTAGAGGATGATAGGCAAGTGTCCGGCTCTGGAGTCCCCAACAGAAGAAGGACATGGACCTGCTGGAGCGTGTCCAGAGGAGGGACACGAGGATGATCCGAGGGCTGGAGCACCTCTCCTCTGAGGAGAGGCTGAAAGAGTTGGGGCTGTTCAGCCTGGAGAAGAGAAGGCTCCGGGGAGACCTTATTGCGGCCTTCCAGTCCCTAAAGGGGCTACAGGAGAGCTGGGGAAGGACTTTTTACTGGGGCATGGAGTGATAGGACGAGGGGGAATGGCTTCAAACTGGAAGAGGGCAGGTTTAGATTGAACATGAGGAAGAAGTTTTTCACTGTGAGGGTGGTGAGGCACTGGCCCAGGTTGCCCAGAGAGGTTGTTGAGGCCCCATCCCTGGAGGTGTTCAAGGCCAGGCTGGAGGTGGCCTTGGGCAACGGGGTGTGGTGGGAGGTGTCCCTGCCTATGGCAGGGGGGTTGGAACTCGATGATCTGCAAGGTCCCTTCCAACCTAAACCATTCTATGATAATGCAATGGTGATTGGTGTTATTTTGACTTTCCTTCAATTAATTGTGGAGCCCTGGAGACGTACAGTGTGACTGAGGCAGAGATGAGGGATACATTAAATGATTTTCCAATCTGATAGACCCAACTGGGAATATTTGTATCTCTGTGTCAGTGACACCAACAGGATATCTGGATTAGGAATACACAAGTCAGGGGAACACAGCTGATGTTTAAATCGTAGGCATTCAGTTTAAAGAAAGAATCAAATTTGGAAAGTGAGATAACTAGTCCCAAGCTGGTGTCTGTATTTTAAAGGAGAGTAGTTCAGCAGCCAAGAGAGTATCTCAAAGAGGGGAGGGAGGTTGCATTACTCTATCTGCAGGAGTTCAGCCAAATGAAAACAGAGTAGGTGGAAAACAAAGGTCACTGAGGATGTACCTTTAATTCTTTAAGTAATTTCTTCAGAGCTTTTATCAACAAACGTTTATTACTTATTATTATTTCAAAAATAAAAAAAAAATTAAATTTTTACAAAACACTTGATTTTAATGACTGGAAATAACTTAATATTTCAGTGTGAAACTAGGCTGCTTTTAAGACTTTCTAATTGATTTATCATGGGTACATGTTTCCTCCAAACACAGGCTTCCTTCCCTCTAGACATTTCTCTTTCGCGTACACACTCACGCCTTTCCTCCACCCTGTCTCCTGCTCACTGTGTGGGTTCCCACAGACTGGAAGTGAAACACGATTTATTTTCACCCCAACAGAACCGGTTTCATTGCAGCACCATCACACAACGGCACCACATGTGCCCAGATGGAATTCCCACTGTTGAATTTCTGATTTTTTTAAAAACTGTCCAAACAGTTAATTTTAGGTCAGCTTTCTTTAGACCCCACCAATATAGAGCTATGAGAACTTTAAAAATCCAACCTGTTCAAGGGTACTTAGGGCTGCTGTGTGGTGCAACTGGTACGAAACAAGAGGAGGAGACGCCCTCCAAACTAAAACGTGACGGGTACCACATTGACGATGACAGACCCAGCACACGAGTGATATTTAGGCAGTCAGGAGCTGGGTGGTACATCCTAACAAAGCAAAGCTCAGTTCTCCCCACTTCCCAGTCTCAATTTTGCAGAAGTACTATAGGATCTCTCAGGTGAGGATCCGGCAGCCCCAAGGTAGGCAAAGTGGAGAAGCTACTGAAGAGTACTTTTAATAAAGTAGAATGAAAACAAGCAATATGGGGTGTGGGCACACAAAAATGTAACTGAGGGGGGAAAAAAATGAGCTCCCCAGGCCCTGTAACACAGATATTAAGCAGCCCATTCTTGTTCAGCCTGTTTTTTCTTTTTTTTTCTTTTTTTTTCCTTCTTGCCAGTCTCTGGCAATGCCTATTCAGCCCGTGCCCGCAGAGGTGAGAGGAACCCCATGCCATGAAGATTGGAGGGGTTGGAGCGTTGAAGGGTTTGGGGGCAAAGCTGGTGTTTCTGAGCTTGTCTGCCTGGTGGGACATATATGTGCTGGCTTGAATGTGGTGGGGCTTTTTTGGGTGCCTCAGGTACCCTTCTTGGGCCAGCACAGACATGCTTCTGGGCTGGGTGAAGCGGAGCGGAGGCTTTTCCTGGTGCACTGAAACAAATCCGTACGAATCGAGTCTGTGTTCAAGGAAACAAAGCCCGTGAAGATAAATAGGGCTAATCCCACCGCAGCCTGCAAACAAACACCACTGTTCAAACCCCAGACAGATAACACAAACAACCCTGGGAAAGCGGTTTGGAGAGTGTCAAATCACATGACAAAGCCAATATATTACTCTGTGACTTCCAATTAGGGACTTGCTGCTGTATAATTAAGTTTCTGACGACACTGTATTTAAAGTCATGTCAGTGCTTTCATTTATAAATACCGCTCCACAGGTGCCTGAGCTCCCAGCTGGAATCTGGCTTTCAGGATCTAATCCTAGATGTGATTTTTATTTTTTTTTCCCCCTCATTTCAATTTTGAGTGGAAAAAAATTTCCTCTGAGCAGTTAAGGTACACAGGAGGGAAAAGAATTAAGTATTTTCAGTAGGTTTTAGTTCTGCTTTAGGTCCCAGCTGTGGATATGTATGTTTTATTGTTGGCATAGGGGGGTGTGTGTACCAATATTTGCACATTTCTGTAAATTAGCAGTAAGGAGACCTGGAACCTGTGCTCTCTGGCATCTTTTGTACTTTACATAAATAGCAAATGATATTAGTTCATTTTTTTTTTCCTTCTTTATTTATACTCCTTCCTCCATAAGATTCATGCGTGCAGAACAATACCGCCTTGTTTTTCCTGCACTGTTTGTGGGATGCCAAGGTCTCGGTGAGAGCAGGGCTCGGGTGGTGTTTGGTACCCGCTGGTGCGGGCAGGCTCTGTGCTGCTTGGATGTATTTATTTGCACGGTCACGGTCGGGATCTGACGGGCTGAGAGTCGGGGCTGGCACGTGCCTGGCTGCCCCACCAGGTGACGGAGGTCGTATGTGATGTTAAATCATAGAATGGTTTAGGTTGGAAAGGACCTTGAAGATCATCGAGTTCCAACCCCCCTGCCATAGGCAGGGACACCTCCCACCAGACCAGGTTGCCCAAGGCCACCTCCAGCCTGGCCTTGAACACCTCCAGGGATGGGGCCTCAACAACCTCTCGGGGCAACCTGGGCCAGTGCCTCACCACCCTCAAAGTGAAAAACTTCTTCCTCATGTTCAATCTAAACCTGCCCTCTTCCAGTTTGAAGCCATTCCCCCTCTTCCTATCACTCCATGCCCCAGTAAAAAGTCCTTCCCCAGCTCTCCTGTAGGCCCCCTTTAGGGACTGGAAGGCCGCAATAAGATCTCCCCGGAGCCTTCTCTTCTCCAGGCTGAACAGCCCCAACTCTCTCGGCCTCTCCTCATAGGAGAGGCGCTCCAGCCCTCGGATCATCCTTGTGGAAATCTCTTCTTATGTCTCAGCATCTAAAGCAGTGAGTCAAGGGGGGTTGGGAAGCAGCTCCCCCCCTCCTTCCAGACACCAGTTCATACCGTCATCTTCTAATGTGCCCACAGCTAAGAAAATCCAAACCTGAGCTGGCAAAAAAAAAGACATAAAATATAAAAAGATATAAAATATAAAAATGCAGTAGAGAGGTGAGCATCACCCTTGGACTCTGTTTTGCCCTGAACACCAGGGTAGACAAAGCAGACTGAGGTTTTTCACCCCCAGCTCATGCACGTGTGGAAGTGTCATCGCACAGGAGTGATGGACCATGCCCAGGGCAGCGATGAGGTGACCGGGTCTGTGTCCCTCTGCCAGCCTGGGCTGGGGACCAGGCTCTCTCCTGGGCTTTCCCCTCCCGGGCAAACACAGCTCACAGCACCGTGAGAGGTGGCGAATGCCAACAACTGCTCCTTTGCCAAGGCTGCGTCCCCCAAACCCCGCACAATCGCTGCTCTCGTCATGCTCTTTGGCTCGGCAGTGGCTCTGCTGGCATGGGAGGTGGTGGCGTGGCACAGCTCTGTCCCTCCTCCACCTCCTCCCGGGCACCCCCTGCCCGTGGCAGGCAAAACAGTCTAATGAGTTGATTTTTCTTTTTGAATATCTTAAAAACACGCTCAAGCTGTTGGTCATTACATTTAGGGCCAGCTGCGGCTGCCCGCTGGTCCTTTTGCTTATGACTTTTTCTGTGCTGATTGAAATTATGTGGAGCCGTGATGGTGGGGAGTCTACGGAGTCCCTTGGGGTGCGGAGGGCTGTCCGTGCCGTTCTGCTGGAGGGACGACGGCTGCGGGCGCTCCTGCGTTCCGAAAGGTGTTTGCTCCATCAAATTCAACAGACATAAATAATGATACCCACAGAACTGCGAAACCGTGTGTGTGCACTTCCTGAGGACTAAACCATTTGATTCGGTCTCGCTTAAAGGGCTGAAATTTCCAAATGGATAACTGAATTCCCGAGTCCATTAAGCAAGGCAATTTACGGTGTTCTCGAGCTTTGCCCATGGAAACACATTAACGCGGTTTCCCATTCGGCTTGTTGAAAAGCCATTATTCTAAATACAAAAAAGGGGAAGAAAAATAATTTTGCTTTTTCAAAGTATGTTTGCTGTGTTTGTACCAGCACAGCGGTGTCGAGTGGCGCTGTGCGAAGCCTTTGACGATATTGGAGGGAAGTGGGGAGGAACGCCGTGTTCCCACATTAGGAGTGCTCTCACCAGCCCGGATCTATCCAGGTAGCACCTGCTGCTGCCATGGAAATCTGCATTTTTCTGTTTGAGACATGATCCAGCAAATGAAGAATGAAGGCAGTTCTTGGAGCAGATCAGAAAGATGTATCTTGGCACACCTGACCACTCCTGCAATCGCCAAAATATACATGAGGAGAGATGGTAAATTGTCCCTGGTGCCATCTCTGACAATTTAGCACCTCCAAAGAGATCTTTAGGATGATCAATCACTTGTGATAAGATCAGTTGTGTTTTGGGGGGTTGGGTTTTTTGGGGGGTTGTTTTTTTTCTTGCTGATATTCTGTCTCCTTCTTTACACTGAAGGAGTATATTTCTCCTTTAGGCACGAGAAGAGGGATGGATGGGAGGGAAATAGATCATGTGAAAAGAGGTTTCTTGGCGGGGGTTGGGAGTACTTTGTCTCCCTGAGTCTCTGCTTTCCCTCTGTAAGTCAAACAGCAGCTTGTGTCATCTAGTTTCTTGCTTGTGGCTTTGGCTCTCAATGGCATCTGTGGACAAAGCACAGGTACTGGATAGCTCTGGGGATGTAATTTGTTTTCTGCAGGTATTGGCTAGTGACTTTTTAATTCTAATTTTGAAGAGAAGTGGAATTTATCAGTAGTTAATGCACTTTGTCTCAGAGAGGCAGCCCCTGTAATCTGGCTGTTCAATTTAATGCATTAACACTATTTTCCTCTCTGTCAGGGTGATGGTGCCGAAGGCAGGGACAGCTGTGGAAGGGGATACCAAAATAAACAGTGCGCATTATTCAAGTAGATGGGTAACTTTAGCCTTACCCTGCTTCCTTTATGTTTCCAGCAGAAAACACTTTCAGCACATCAATATTGGGAATTAGCAGCAAATCTTGCTTATCTGTCATATGCTAGCTAAGTAAACACCACGGATTATCTCTGGTAACCTGTGAAAAAATCACTTGAAGATGACAAAATGAGTAGGACCTTCTTCCTTTTAGCGGTGACGGTATCTCCAGGAAGATCAGTGTTGTATAAAAATAGCTGAGTTGGGCAGTAAAGGTTCTCCTTTAGATGGAGTTGCTGCTAATATCTGAATTCCTTGTGCCAGTCTGCCTTTTGCATTTTTTAGTTACTAATATGCCTTTATAGCATTAAGGGGGTGTTGTGGTTTAACCCCAGCACACAGCCACTCGCTCACTCCCCGGGGTTGCGATGGGGGAGAGAATCAGAAGAGTAAAAGTGAGGAAAAAAAACCCTTGTGGGTTGAGATAAAGAGAGTTTAATAGGTAGAGAAAAGCTGTGCATGCAAACAAAGCAAAGGAAGGAATTCATTCGCTGCTTCCCACGGACAGTGGTGGTCAGCCATCTCCAGGGCAGTGGGGCTCCATCATGTGTCATGGTTACGTGGGAAGACAAACGCCATTGCTCCGAACGTCCCCCTCCTTCCTCTTCCTTCACCCAGCTTTGTACACCGACCATGACGTCGCATGGTATGGGATATCCCCTTGGTCAGTTGGGGTCAGCTGTCCCAGCTGTGTCCCCTCCCACCTTCTCATGCCCCCCAGCCTACCTGTTGGCAGGGCGGTGTGAGGAGCAGAAGAGGCCTTGACTGCCTGGCAACAACCAAAACCAGTAGTGTGCTATCATCACTGTTTCCCATCACAAATCCAAACCAGAGCACTACACCAGCTGCTAGCAAGAAAACGAACTCCATTAACTCCATCCCAGCTGAAACCACAACAGAGGGAAATATAGGTTTGCCTGAGTAACTGTGTTCCCTTGTCTTAGGAAGATGCTTCCCAGCCCTCTTTGATAGGAGTTCACATCTTGATGGTAGAAAGTTATTCTTTCTGTTGACTTCTTTGGTCATTTTATTTTTTTTTCCAGTCTGGTTACAATAATTTTTCTAGTTATTTTTGCTTTTCTTAGTAGCCTCTAGAAACTTGCTCTACCTGGCGGGTGCAGCTGAAACCTTATGGGTGGTCGACAAGACGGTGGTCTCGGAGCCTTCAGCAAAAATGGTCTTACAGAAATATGTCTTAAGTATAAATTTCAGCTAAAGTAACTTTTGGTTGTCTTTCCTGCCTATGCAACAAGCAGTGGTAGTTTATTTTGCTTTCACACTCTAATTGCTATCTGCCGGTTGAAATTTTGGCAGACGGTTCATTTGAACGAGATGATGTGCACAAGGGTGGGAAAGGAAGGAGAATACCGATGGGGTATTGCTGCAAGAAGAGATGCATTTGCAGGAGAAACTTGCTTCAAGCCTATTTAGAGGGATGACAGTTGAAAGATCACATATTCATACACATACAGGAAGAAATGGCATTTAGAAGGTAAGTGGGCACTCGACTCTTTATTATTATTATTATTATTATTACTTCTGTCAATACAGGTGAAGAAAAACTTTCTTTCAAGATATTTCCACAGCGCACAGGTAACTGGAGCTCAGTACCAGGAGGCAGAGTTGTAGCCAAATGCTCGAGAACACTTAAGATTAGGCAAGTTGGAAAACAGTGGAAAAGAGAAGTTCTGGAGATGCTAATAGATTGCATTGTGAAAGAAGGAGCATAGAAACAAGCTGGTTACTTCAAAGCAGAACAGTGATGAGAAAAATGCCCAGATGAGGTATTTCATCATGACTAGTAAACAGTCAGTCTGTGGGCACGTGTGTGCTCCCACCCACTTACGTATGTGTGATCCTTGTGTTGACAGGGATAATCTCAGCAGGAGTAGCTGGGTGCATTGTTTTCCCTTGTTCTTTCATGCTTTTTCTTTCATGCTTTTTCAACCTATAAAAAAAAAAAGTGCTTTTAGAAAGGTGGAAAATGGAGGTCCTTCATGTTCTTTACCTCGCCCTGAGGTGGTCTCTGAGAATAATTAATGTGGTGCTTCAGCCTTAATATGGATCTTGGTAGACATGCAAACCTGGTAGGATTGTCCATTTTGACCCACCAGTGAAGGGTCAAAAAGTGATGCAGTGTGAAAAGCTCTGGCTCCCAAGTTCCCTCACTGTAAAGAGACTTCACTGAAGTCCCTCTTCGGAGCTGTCTGAATTTCCCCTGGCTTCCCAGTGAGATTTAGGGTGCGTGTGCCTCTCGCAAGGCTCGCGATCCATCACGGGCTTAATGGTGCTTTCAGGCTCGCAATGCGAGGTGAGGCTTGCAAGATCACCCTCTCCGGAGGTCACAGTTTGAAGGTCTGGCAAGCTCCTTGCCGCGCTGCGCTGTGCTTTAAATAAAGGATGTTATTTCCTAGATTAGCTTGTAAGACTTACCAGCGGGCTGCGGAGTTTGTCCATTGCCGCACCGCTGCAGTGTGCTATAACCGGCGCAATGTGAAGGCTCTACAATTCCAGCTGATGATTCACAGCAGATCATTTGATATTTAGGGCTCTGTTCATTAATAAGTTATGCTCCATTTGCCTTGTTTTCTGTGGAATTTATGAGTCAAAAGTGCAGAGTGCACCAAAACCGATCCATTCGTCAAATTCCTCTTCTCTCCGTGTAATTGGCTAACCCATCATCGCAGCCCCCAGGGGCACATTGCGCCAAAAGGGGTGTCCCGCATGAGAGAGCAAAGCGGCCTTAGGAGGGGAAACAAGGATTCGGCTTTTGGTTGAGTCTGCAGGTTGCCCCAATTGGGGTCTTTGAGCTGTGTAGGTGAAAAAAAAAAAAAAAAACAAACTTGCCGAGCCAATTTGTTTTCTTGTTCGCTCTGTGCGTACCCCAGGCGTTGTGACAGCCAAGGAGACGTCCTGCTTGTCTCCAGGTCCCACCGAGTGCTGGAATGCCAACGTTGCAACTCCAAGAGTCAAGAGATGGAGGGAGAAAAAGACCATTCTGATAACCTAGATCCATCTGCAGTGTGCTTGCGTGCACGTTAGCGTAACCCGGTGATGACACAGAATAAGGGCAAATTTGTTGAGTGACAGAAACCCCCCCAGGTGCCAGAAGTCATAGCACTAAGGGACTGTTGCCTGTGGGGACACAGGGAATAAGGGACTGTCGGCTGTGGGGACACAGGGAATCAGTGAGGGGGGCGGGTTACCTAAAAACCAGAAAGAATGAGATGCCTCTTTGCTTGCAAACGACAGGAAAATGTCTGCAGACCACGGTGTCTCTAGTCGGCGTCTAAACAACTAGTGATGTTTCTTTTTTTAAATGTTCTTTTTAGTTAAGCACATAAATACTTACATGTTGGCACAATTACTTACACGTTGACGTAAGCTAGAGAAGCAATTTAATGGCAATGGAGACGGAAGAATAACTATTGTGTATATCCTTTTGATTTTCCGCCGCTTAATGGGTAAAGCCCTAAACAGAAGACAAAGCAAATAATAATTAGAACATACTGCTTTACAGGATGAATTGTGAAAATGTCTCCACCGCTGTCTGCAATACGGTGTAAAGATACTCACAATGGCTTTAAATGACCTGTCTAGCTGGTAAATGTAACATAGATTAATTCACCTTTTTTAGCACTTGGTATCTTGTTTAAAGCTGCTTTGGATAACGAGAGCATCCTGCGATGTAGACACACTGCCTGACTCTGTCCTTTCCCTCCGTCCTTTGAACAACCATTCAATGTTGGGGGTGTCTGAAACACGGTCTTGGCTGACTTTGGGAGAATGGAGGTTGAGGAAAGTGGGATTTAGCAATACGAAATAAAACTTATTTTTGTACACAAAGACATGGATTCTGCATTGCTGGGCAGCTGATTTCCATTCTTTTCCAGACCTAATTTTCTTAGAATGAGTTGGATATAAACTCAAAATAACAGACCAGAGGGTTTGGTTTATGGTAAAAGGAGACAGTGAAGCATGACAGGGTGCTTGGATTCACCTACAAGTAAAAATTTATGAGGAAAACTCAGTTTAAAAAATACCTCACCCAAAACTTCTTGCTCCCTACCTCAAGCTGGATGGGCTGGTACTTCACCAGGCAGCATCAGAGAGAGGGGAGACAACCCTGGCAGATCCTGATCATGGTTCCTGGCTTCCCCTGTTGGATAGATCTCTATTTCCATCCAATTAAAAACACTTTAAAAATGTCTTTCAGCTTTGAAGCTCAGTTGGGAGAGGCTAGATGTGCTCCTTAGTCTCCCAAAGCCTGTGCGTGGTTGGCTTCAACAGAGTTGCCGGGTATCTAAGAGGGGTTTTTTATGCTGAAGTTGAGGTGTGTTGGACAGTGGCTTAGACCAAAGGTAGCGTAGATGGCCGCTGCCTTGGGCAAGTCCTGGCTGCTGCATTCAACATGGGTGAACTTGTGTGCTTTGTCTGACGCAGAAGTTCGCACTGATTCATAGGAGCCCTCAAAACTGATGTTTGCTGGAGCTCTGGCTTCCCCACGCTGCCCGGGAGTGGGGCGCAGCCAAGGCGCTGGGTTGAGGAGGGGCAATCTGGTCTTCCTGGCACATAGGCAGAACTGAAGTGTGATTTATTATGGACTCCAGTTCTGCGCACAAAGCCCACTTTTTAGTGTTTCTGTTGAAGCAGGAGCTAACTCCACTTGATATCAAGACAGTTGATGATGTGCTTCCAAGAAGAGCCTCCAGGCTGACCCTGACCTCTCCAGAGCAGCGATGGGACTGCTGGGCTAGTGTACAAGTATCTAAAGGGTGAGCTGAAGGAGGATGGAGCCAGACTCTTTTCAGTGGTTCCCAGTGACAGGACGAGGGGCAATGGGCACAAGTTGGAACATAGGAGGTTCCGTTCAAATACAGGGAAAAACTTCCTTACGGTTGGGGTGGCAGAGCAGTGGCACAGGCTGCCCAGGGGGGTGGGGGAGTCCCCTTCTCTGGAGGTTTTCAAGCCCTGCCTCGATGCAATGCTGAGTGCTGTGCTCTGGGCAGTCCTGCTTTGGCAGGGGGGTTGGACTGGATGATCTCTAGAGGTCCCTTCCAACTTTGAAAACTCCGTGATTCCGTGTCCCCCTGTGGACTGCACCAGGGCTTGTCTGTAGGTGCCAAGTTTGGGAGACTTGAGGCTTTGCTTTTAAAATAGACCTGCTGTATGCAACTCCTGATGTAAGCCTAAAAGAGGAAAAATTATTCTCAGTAATTTGTCTTAATTGCTGTAGTACTTAAAGAGAAAAATACCCCTGTGCATGTGAGCGGAAGCAAGAAGAAAATATTTGGAAGTGTTTTGGAGGTCATGAGTATTGGATTGGAGCTCGTATGAATGTAATTTCTGTTGGGAGTCAAGTCTAATAGCAATGTAATTTATACGAAATATATAGCCAAGGGCTATGTCTCACTTCCACTGAAGTTAATGGTAAAACTCCAGTGTCCTCAGTGGGGGCAGGATTTGATGCCTGGAGAAATGTTTTATTATTAAAAGTTTATTAACACTTCATATGGCAAGGCTATCTCCCTTTGCCGCGTTGTTTCGTCTCTATAGGTGTAAGAGCTGAAGAACAGAACAATAGAAATAATGCAGTAAACCTCTCCTTCAGTCTGAAATTCTCAACGCAATGTTGTATTGAAGGACTGTCCTGAAAACATTTGGCAAATAGATTAAATTATGGTTCTTTTAGACAAAGAATCCTCGGAGCAGGGCATGCAGAATAGCTGTAATGGATTTTTATCCCCTCAAATTTTGCAGTATAATAACTTGTACTGAATTACAACAGGCGACGTACGCAAACAATGAGCGAGTTGACTTGTTAATTTTGCATCCTTCTGTTGCTGCCCCTGTAGGATTAGCTCTTCGCACACCTGATGAGTCCTTCCCTTTCCGTGGCTCTGCCTGCCTGGGATTAATCTCACTCTGCTTTTTTTGTACGCAATTTGAAGTATCTCTTACACTTTGGAACTTAAAAGATATTTTTGGTCCATACAAACATACTTGATGACCATCTCATTCCAGGAGCGTCACGTGTCATTTTCTCTTCATTCACATGTACTTCAGTAGCAATTTTTTATGACCTTATAGTCCTATCAAGCCTGTACTGCGGTTATGGGTATTGCTCTGTCATATCACTTTAGGAGATTGTTAATCTTATAATTAATTCCCACCATAATCTCAATTAAATGTGCAGACACCTTAGCTTTGCGCTCTTGTCTATGGAAAATGGATGGTCTCTATTATTGCACGCTGATGACTGAAGGTGCATCGCCTGCATATGGAGCTGCCGGCTGCTTTTTTAACCTTGAAAAAAGGTGCCCTGCAGTAGAAAGGTAACACCTTGCACACACGAAAATGTTCTTTTTCGCTCGGTTTTGGGCCAGTTCTGCTGCCAGTGGTGCAGGGGGCTTATGCATGCAGATGGGAGAGTGAACTGGAGTTACTCAGAAGACTTCAGCAGCTCTCCCTGGGTGCTTTCCTGCATCTTCAGGCAGCTAAATACATTTATCAACCTGACTGTCTTTGAGAAGTGGCTGACTGTTAACCACATGGTTAGGGTGTCCCTGGATATTGGGATGGAGAACGTCTGTGACTTGCGATGGCCGAAGGACTGTGCTGGTGATCCTGTGTTGCTCGCAGCGGGTCGGTGCGATCGGGCCGCTGGCTCACGGGATGCTGTAACCAACCGACATCCCAAAGACCCACAGGACCAAAAAAGAGCTTGAAAATCGGCTGTACAGCTCTTCATCTCTTTTAGAGGCTGGAGAGAGACAAATTTATTAGGACTTCACAACATTTTTCCTGTTAATATTTCATGCAAGTAAGCTCCTGAAAGGCTTGAAAGGAGTTCTGAAAAATTACCGAGTATTAGTTGTTAACACTATTGATAGCGGTGGAAAATTCAGAGCACTGAGTGCTTGGGTAGGACCTGCCAAGATAAAAAGGCTGTGATTATGGGGGTGGATTTTTTTTTTGATGTATCTCTGGAGCTAGCCAAAGGGTTACGAGGCCGTATGACTTGTGAGAAAGCGTTTCTTGTTATAAGCATTTGCAGAAGAAAAGCCTGCTCCTAATCAGTTTTGAAGTCTGCCTAATTCAAAAGCGGATATTACGAAATCAAATCCAAAATGACAGCTGTGTCCACAGCTGCCATGCAGCAGGTTGTAACCTTTGCTGACACCTCGGGGGCAAAAAAAACCAGACCAAGAGTTGATTCTTAGCTGTCAGTTCTGCTTTCCTCCTTTTGACCGCGCTTTGAGATTTCCACGGGCTGCACTATTTTCCTTTAAAAACAGCCAAACTGGAAGATTTCTTATTCTGCCCCTTACTGGGTTTCTGCTATTGCGTTGTCAGTCCCAGCAATGCGGCTCTGTCGACGTGATTGTAATTGGAAGCCGTATTTATTAACTTGACATCTGGTAGAGCGTGCAGGATCGGGGCCAGGGAAGGCGATTTACCTCCCTGAGCTTTGTGGACCACCACGAGCGCGAAGGTGAAGAGCAAACAGGGCTGGTCCTCGGGAGCGGTGCCGCGGTTCCCAGCCCGAGCATCACTTATCTCCAAGAAAAGCAAGCTGGAGCCGCTAAATCAGCTGCCACCTGAAAGGCACGAGCATTTAGGAAATGGGATTTGGGGAGAGAACGTTTGAAGCAATGGAAAGCACTTGAGGTCTGCTTCATGCATAGTTAAATGTCTTAGATATTTGCATTTGAAAAAGCAGGGACTCCAGGTAAGGCCTTTAGCCAGAGTCTGTTTATAACAGCTTTGAAGTCCAATTCATATTTTCTTTTGCAATTTTATTTTTTTTTTCCCCCCCGAAGGCTCCATTGTGAAGGCCTGGGAGCAAACAAATATTATCCACAATGTTTCATTTTAATTCAAATTAGTCCAAAAGCCTTCATGTTTCGATAGCTACAAACTCAGTGAGTTACTGGCATGTTCAATAAATAAATAATAAAACAGGGAAAAATAGTGTCTGAGTGTTTAAAAAAACCAAACCCACAAAAAAAACCCTCTAAGCTCCCCCAAAAATCCTAACCCAAACAAAACTCAAAGCCCAACAACAAACCAGCCCCAAACCTCCCTGTCGCTTGGAGACTGATTCTGGAATTTTCTGCTGCCTTGAAGAAGTCTCCGAAATGGACGTGTCCGGCAGAGATTTGCAATCTGGAAGACTGGCCAGATGAACACACTAAGATTTTTCATCCCCCAATTTCCCTTTTAAATAAGACTTATAGACTTTACAGCTTTACCCACCATTTAATGATCTCGGCTGGAACAATGAAGTGTGGGTTATGAGACACCATGAATTAAACCTGTTTTCCTTATTTTGATCCCTTTCTTCCTATGTTACTGCTTAAGAAGGAACAATACTCAATGGCAAGAAAGAATTGCATACAAATGGCGAGTTTTAAAGTAGCGGCAGTAGAAAGATATATACTAATTAAACATTAGTTATGGTAGTTAAGCATTTAGGGCTAATAAAATGCAAATGTGCTTTCAGCACAAGTTGTGGTTCTTAAAAAAAAAAAATTCTTTAAGAAATATTGTTGCAGTAAGGTCATGGCTAATATTAATTGCTGAATTTACTTGTGGTACCAGACACTCCTTATACTAAACAGCGACTTAAGAAAATGCCTTTATTAACATATGCAACATGACTTAAATTGGCTGATCTTCTGCAAGGTGAAATGTGAAGTCTTTCCTGGCAGATGCTCATTTCAGCCTCCTTGCTAGCGCATCCCTTTCCAAAAGGTGGTCGACAAGTTGACCCTGTTCTTCATCTAGACAATATAGGAGCGCAGAATATAGTTTGCTGGGCTCTAAAGATTGCTCTGCTGTGAAAGGGGAGGTCAGACCACAAGCACGCCCTTTGGATCAGGATTTGGTGTCTGCTTTTCAGCAGGAACTCTCTCCGTTAATGTTAGCAGGCTTTGTGGATGTAGGAGATGATTTGCAAAACGCTGAGGTAGGTGTGAGTTATTCCTCGCCTGTTCTCCCATCTATCTTTCTTGCATGCGTAATGCCATGTCGGCATGTCGAATGCATCTAGTTAAAGCAAAAATGTAATTATATTTTCGTAGGTAAACTTCAGTAAATAAAATTTAATTAGGAAATATGTAAATAGAAATATCAGACATGGTAGATAAGCGTGAAGCACTTCTATGAAAAGCAGAAACTGTGCAAATGCAATCTCGGTTGGTGAAGTAGGAATAACTGTTTAGGACCATGGAGTCCCCATGGGGTGCCTTGGCTGTCTGTTGTGGAGAATGTGGAATCACAGAATCTCCTAGATTGAAAAAGCCCTGTAAGATCATCTAGTCCAATCATTAACCTCACACTGACAACCCACCACTAAACCATGTCCCTCAGCGCTATATCTACACGATCCTTAAATCCCTCCAGGGATGGGGACTCCACCACTGCCCTGGGTAATGCATTCCAGTGCCTGATGGCCCTTCCAGTAAAGAAATTCTTCCTAATGTCCAATCTAAACTTCCCTTGGTGCAACTTGAAGCCATCTCCTCTTGTTCTGTCACCTGTTACTTGACAGAACAGGTCGACTCTCACCTCTCTGCAACCTCCTTTCAGGGAGCTGGAGAGAGCGAGAAGGTCTCCCCTCAGCCTCCTCTTCTCCAGGCTGAACACCCCCAGGTCCCTCAGCCGCTCCTCACAGGACGTGTGCTCCAGACCCCTCACCAGCTCTGTTGCCCTTCTCTGGACACACTCCGGCCCCTCAATGTCTGTCTTGTCGTGAGGGGCCCAAAACTGAACACAGCACTCAAGGTGGGGCCACAACAGTGCCGAGTACAGGGGCAAAACCACCTCCCTGGTCCCACTGGCCACACTGTTCCTGATACAGGCCAGGAAGCAGCTGCTTTTCCCTCCAGTTGGCACAGATTTTTGCTAAAGGGATGATTTATGAGAACTTTGCTTCTATACCCCAGTGACTTGGAAACACTGGAGAGACCTGTGTGTCTGTAACCATTGCCCACCCCACACACACCCTAGGACGGTTGGGCAAAGTCCCCATGGTGGTGGCAGGTTGCGCTGGTGGAGTGACGAAAGGGGGCGGAGGTGCTGAGACTGGCATTGGCAGAGCAGCTGTGCTGGATCTGGCATTTTTGGGAGCCTAAGGCAGAAATATGTCCACAATCGGCAGCTACACCTCTCCTTGTGGAGGACTACCAGGTGAAAAATCACATGGATAACACAAAGGGTGGAAGCCAACCTCTCAGGTGGAGATGCTGAAACCCCAATGGTGATGCCAAGTGCCTGCATCTGCTTGCTGACGGGGGTTGCTCTTCCCCCGTGTCAGAATATTGGAGGCATTAAAGAGACTTTTACGGGCTAATCTATACTTTTGATTTGCTTTAATGACCTTTGCAGTCTGTTATTTATACGTGGCATTATCACACAGCGAGCTTGGTAATGCACGAGGTCATTAACGCGTCCGCTTTACAGCTTGTTGGTTTTGCTGCCGAGCTAACCCGTCGTGGGTGTTCCTGGATGCGTGTGCCTTGCTTCTAGATGAGTCTCCTTTATTGATAAAGGCAAAAAAATATAAAAATTAATAAAATAAGAAATCTAAAATGGTTCAGTAAGTGAGGGGGTGGCGGCTGCCTGCTGCAGCTCTTTCCTTGGGACCTGCTGGGATGGGATCTCGTTTGTCCCAGTCCTGGTGAAGGTGGACCTTTATTGACTTGTTCCTGGAGAGGATCGATTCCCTTGCAGTGCGTTCTCGGTTTTACTTCTAATTTCGAGGTAACATAATGTTAAATCCCTCAGGTGATTCACATTGTGTAAAGCTTTATAGCCTCTTTACGTGTTTTTTTCCTGGACTTTCACTATAATTCTGATGATGGGAGAAAGGCAAGTAAGTGTGCAACGCTGCGGTCCATGCCCAGGCTTTCAAGGTGGATCTTCACTCATCAAATCTGGATGGAGGTGACGTCTGTGGCAGGGAACCCTGTGGCTGTGCGATAACTGGTATGCTTCAGAAGGATGCGGAGCGCGGAAGGAATATTGAACTCTCCTTTGCATCCTCCCTGTGTTGGAACCACTTTTTATCTCAGCTGCGCTCTCTGCCAGTGTTCCCGTGTGTTTCCCTTTGCTACCTCGTACCACCAGAATGGGACTTGCCCTGCTAATGAACGTAGCAGAAATTGTCTGAATTTATATTTTATTGTGAATTCTGAATTTCATTTTTTTTTGTAAGCAAGGTACAATTCAGCTGCTCCTGCTTTGATTTCTGCTGCAGAAATTGTTCCCCCACTGCAAATTGTGGGCTTTTAACATCAAAATAAACAAAACCACCTGATGTGAGCTGGTCCTCACTAATGACTAATGCAAAAGCTCGCGTAAAAAGCTTCTCAGCTGCAGAACGTTTTAGCGGGGCAGACAAGGCTGAGTGACTGAAAAGCGGAGGTTTTTATGCCAGGGGAAAGCATGTATGTGCAGATATGTAGCATTTCCCCAAGCTGACTCAAAACACACACATTAAAGTATTGGGGCTAATTAACCTCGGACAAGAACCCCAAGTGACGTTCAGGTGTTCAACGCCAGGACTTGGCGAGGGCTCTGGAGAGCCGGTGGCCCTGTGGGGACAGGCTGGCAGCAGGGTCCTGCCCGTCTATGGGGTTGGGGTTCAACGAGGGGGGCATGTCCCCTCCCTGCCAGGGCTGCCACGGGGCGCAAGATGGTGCTGGGGCCCCGTTGGTGCCATTGGGGTCGTTTTCATGCAGTCCGATTAATTTCCGCTGAGATCCCGACTTGGGGATGGAGTTGTTACGCGCTTCAGCTCCGATTTCTACTCATGGCCCATCGCAGGTTTTTTTGGGGTTTACTCAGGGCGTTGCTCGGTCTGTGGAAGCAGCGGAGGATTTGATGGAGGTTATTTCAGTGCCAAGAATTTGGCAAAAAAGGGATGCTTTTTGTGTGCCCTCCTGCCGTGGGGGTCTGCCAACACTCCCTGCTCCACAGCAGCATTAAATCGCTCAATAAATGAATGTATTGAAATTGCGTTGAGCACCCAAAAAGCCTCAGAAATGTAAATAATCACTCGCATCCCATTTATATTTTTTTTCTTGTCTTATAAATTAGCACAAGATGAATTTTTTGTCAAGGACCAGAACCAGTCAGAAACTGTAATTTTCTTTTTGTGGTCCTCAAACCAGGACAGGTGGGAAATTCTGTCATTTCGAGGCTTTTCACCTAGAATTGGAATGAAAAGATAAAATTATGTGAAGAAAGAAAATTACTAAAGAAAATTATGTGAATTATTCACGACTTTTTTATTCTTTCAGTAAGCCCAAATTATTGCTTTCCTATAATTCTGAAGTTTTAATATGATAAAATATTTTATTTCAATTACTTCAAAACATATTACAGTACATTAAACATATATAAGCGGAACAAAGTTAATATTTCAGCATGGTATAAAATTTGAAATGAAATTAATTGAAATAACAGGTAAAATATAAGTTTTTACATTTCAGAACAGAGTGAGAGTTGCCCATATCCCTCTTTGCCTTTTTTCTGTTTGTCCAGGATGGATGTATTGCTACAGATGGTTTCAGATTTATTGGCGTGGGTCTTCTCCAGGAAAACTACTCCATCAAAGGGTGGTCGGCAGCCCTGGTGGGGTGCCCACGGCACCTTATTTGACCTGTACAAAATGAGGCTGGAAACCTCAAAACAGATATCTGTTCCCATAGTCAGTTGGAGTAGCTGATGTATTATAGCCCCGAATATATCAGATATAAGCAATCTGCAGCTCAAAAATAGCTGAGATGTTCTTATATGTATTCAGTCAACAGCTTGTAGGAATAGCGTAAGTGGATTCCAGCACTGTGCTATCAGTTATGTGTTGCTGCTCCGCAGGATCCCAGGGGTGGTTTTTGCAGTATTTAATCGCAGTTCACAGGGCTGCAGTGTTGGCAGAGTTGCGATGTTGTATATGGTTCTGCAATTTTTGAAGTGCTTTCTAAAACAAGTGATGTTTATGCAATTTCTCTTGTTTCCTCCGCTATCTCTAATAACCCCTGAGTCCCCTGACCGCTCTTGGCTTGACTTGGGAGAGAGAGAGGTGGACAAATGTTCGGTCCCCACAAGCGTAGTGAACAACCGGGTAGCGGAGAGAGAGGACGGGGAGGGAGGGGACACGGAGCTACGTGGGTATCGTGGCCAGCATGTCCTTTCCTCTTCAGCACCTATCGCTTACCTCGAAGCTTTTCCTCATTCAGCGCGTGCTGCTGTCTTCCTTCAGCACAGCGGATGCACGTCAGTACGCAGAGACGCACGACGGAGCGCGGTGAGACCGCAGCTCCGAGCAGTCCCGCCTGGGTCAGGCTTAGTGCGGAGGGGGGGAACAAAGCTCTCTGCCTTTATTTCCCCCCTTTCCACTTTGGAATTGCATGAGAAAAGTCTCTTCCTTCTGGCACCTGGACATCTTCTGGCACCTGGACATCTTCTGGCACCTGGACATCTTCTGGCACCTGGACATCTTCTGGCACCTGGACATCTTCTGGCACGGGCGTCATCAGCAGTTTGGCAAGGATTCTCTGTGGTTGATCCTCTTCTTCTCTCTCTTCCTGCGACGGAGAGGTGCGGTGGGGATGCCTCATCGAGCAGCTCGCCTCGGGTGGTCAACAAACACCTGAGAGCAGGGGCGCTGCTCTGGCAATGCCTGAAGATAGGCTGTGCAAACGCCCCGTGCTGTTAGCACACAGGGGATGATGCAAACTGGGCTCTGCTGGAAGAAGGGTGCCTTGTGCTGGGGCGCCAACGGGGTGAGCTCCGGACCTGTGGGCTGCGTGGCCGCGCTGCGGCGACTGTCCCCTGTACAGCCCATCAGCAAGTTGTGCAACTGCAAACTCCTTCACCCTCCTGAGAATATAACCCGACATGCTCGAAATGCAGCGTCATCCACAAATGGAGTTATTCTGGTTGAATAAATAGCTCATTGATTACGTATTATACCTCTGGTGACCACCTCGTGGGCAGAGCATGCCCATCACTGTTATTACAGTTGCACACTCGTAGGGTAAACAGCCCCTTTGTTTTCTTCTGTCTCCTGTCCCTGAAGGGTGGGAGCTGGTGAAGGCAGCATCTCCTGCCACTGTCCCAGCCCACGCGGCCACTGTTGTCCCCGGGGTAATTCCCCTCTGTGCCCTGCGCTGCACCTGGAGCACCCCGTGGCAGAGCAAAGCACAGGGACCTGAGCAGCGCCTTTGAAAGTGGCTGCTGCGAAGCACTGTGTTTAGAGAAGATGACTTGGGGATGAGGTTGAAGGAGGGAAGCAGGAGCGATGGGGAATCCTGCAGAGAGGACATGCTGTGTGTCCTGCAGTGGGTGGTGGGTGGTCAGATCCTCCTGGAGGGGTCCTGGGTGGGCTGTCTTGGACCTGGCCACGGTGGGAAGGACCTGCACTCGCGCAGCTCTCTGCTTATCTCAGTTTCTCGCGCAGGTCATGCAACGCAATGGGTGCTACAACCAGATATCGGGTGATGTGCAGTTGTATCCCTTGTTAGTGGTTGGTGTTTTGGTCCCTATGTGCTAAATGTCCTGAACCCACCCTGGGGTGTGCCCGTACTCCTCCTAGACTGGGTCCCAAACACGGTTCCCCTCCTTTGAAGCGGGGGCTGCCCCATGGCTCCCTCCCAAATGTTTTATTCAGTGCACGTATAAAGCAATGCCGGAACAAATGAAAGAAGCTTAAACTTCTCAGGCTGGTTTTCGGTCTATGCTGGGAGGAACAAAAACCTTGATGGGAACATGAACTAATAGGAACCTGCCCTGTGCTCAGCGCGCAGCTCTCCCTTCCCGGAGACCTTGAGCACCGGAGCGTTACCGTCACTTTCTCTTTGGAGCGCACAAAAATGGAGCAGCTCGAATTTGGGGCAGGGACTGCCTGTGGCTTGGGCTGTGGCACGCTGGGGTTTAAGATCTTCCTCTAAATCTTAGTATTTTACGGTCCAGAGAAGAGCTCAGTATGGGGGGGGTGAAGGTGGAGGGAAGGAGCTGCTCTTGCTGGCTTGAAAAATTGTCCTTTCTGATAACATTTCCATTGGAATAAATAAGCTTCAAAGAAACCAAAGCAGCTTTCTCCCTCCTCTGTGTCTCCTTGTAGATAATGATGGTAGTTGTGCTCAGCTGGGATGCTTTTGACGGCTCTCCTTGCCTTTGAATGTCTGGCGAACGGAGGCAAAGCATTCTTAATGGACAACAGTTGGCGGTGGCATCCACTGCCTGAGAGCCAGGTTTCATTGGCCCTTGAGCCCTCAGCGAATGGCTCATCCATTTCTTCAGGACTCTGTCTGAGGATGGAAACAGTGGAAAAATATACAGAATCTTCTTTTGAGGCAAGAGTCTTCTGGACTGATAGTATTTATTTTTTTTCTCCGTGTACCAAAGGTGGTCTGTGTCGTGCGGCACCTGAAGTGATGATGTTGATACCACACCAACTTCCCAATCCAGTGTGCGTTCCTTGTTGGGTATAACTGGTCCCAGGGGCTCGTGCCAGCTGAGCGTGTGAAAGACACACGCGCTGTCTTTGTTGCTGGAGTGGAATAAGAAATAAATCTTGTCCTGATATTCTAAACTGAAATGGTAGCAGCATCCAGGGATTTTGTGACATCTCCTCAGAGAGGTGTTCTTTGTGCCAAGCGGAAGGCGGATCTAACGGCTCTCTGGTGGAGGAGGATGCTGGGCTCTGCACCGACACTGCAGGCTGAGCCCATTAAGCGGTGATTCCTCCATGCCGGGGTGTCCTGGGGCTCTTCCCTGGGTGCGCCCCTTCCCGGGGGCTCCTTCTGCCCAGGGGTGTTGTCTACTTGCAAAGAAATACTGTATATTAAGGAAACGCTTGTTGTAGCTGAAGCCATCTCTGTGGTGGCCGTGCACGGCTCCAGCAGCCACTGGGGCTCCCTGGGGAGATGCCCCCACCCCACCGGCGGCAGAGCCCGAGCACCGGTGCTCACCCACCCAGCAGAGAGCCGGGGGGAGGCAGACACAGCTCCTCTGCTCGGAGACGAAACGAGGAGGGCGGATGGATGAAACGAGGAGGGCAGATGGCTGGCACTTGACTGGAATGTAAAGCCTCAGAAAAGCCAGATGATTTAAGGAATCTTGCGGCAGGCACTCGGCACCGCCGGTCCTGGGTTTGTTGTTCTGGCAGTAAACCTCTTGCCTGGGCTGCCTAATTCTTGCCGAGACGGACAAATCCAGAGCAGCCGAGCTGGGCGTAGTGCTGTTGAGCATCTCTGCAGCATGAATAACGGGGCGATGGCGTCCTTACCCCGCTTCCTCTGGGGCACGGGTGCAGCGGGCAAGGAGGGATGCTCCTGGGTGGCAGCAAGGAGGCAGCCCAGGCTCCCGTGTGCTGCAGAAAGTTATTCACCCCCTTTTTTTGCTAAAGCCTGTTGTGCACGGCTAACGGCATACTAACCAGCCGCACGTGGAGTTCTGCACGTTTCTTTGTTTAGGTCTTTGGTGACAGAGGCTGCGTGTCCTCGCGCTTGCTGTGCTGGTGTTCCTCGAGAGCATCCCGGGGTGGGATTGCTGCTGTGGTCTCTGCACAGAGATCGTTAGGCTCTGTGCTGCCTGCGTTAAGGATGTGGCGGGCCCCCCAGGGGTGAAAGACACACGGAGGTAGTGCAGGTGTCGCAGGACTGTGTCCCCTCACCCTGGCCGTGCTCCCGGACCCCCTCCCGACGATGCCTCTGGCCGTGCAGCGCCGCAGTGCTTTGCTCTGCCTCTGTGAGGAATGGCAACGATAAACCAGCTGTAAAACAAGAGAGATTTGTAAAGTTTATATTTATTAAAGTTTGTAACGCGCTCTGTGCTGCCTCAGATGGATGCTGGTGCTCATTCCTGGGATTATTTTACTTCTGCACCGCTTGGGAGAGCTGCTGTGATTTGTTGTTCTCCCGGCTCCCGGGGAATCTGCAAGGACTCTTGGCTGCTTTGAGGTCCCAAACGAGATTTTTCTGCATCTTTAATGTATTGAACTTACTGTAATATAAAGAACATCATGACGCCCAGGAGGTTTCACATCAGATTTCATATGAATAGCATTACGGCCAAGCTCAGCTTTCGATAAGGAGCCGCGAGCCCCTGCTCTGGGCTCTGTCAGTCTTTGCTTTTTATTGTTTTTGTAATGAAGAGGAATAGGTCGACACAAATGCACATTGAAGATGATCACCAGCAGGAAAAATATTGCCCTGTATCTCAAGTTTTGCTCGAGATGGAAGTTTCTGGTCTGCACATGGATGCATTCAGGTTTTAATTCCTGAATAGGATCCAAATAGGAGGGAGGTGGCCAAGAAAGCCAACGGCATCCTGGCTTGCATTAGAAACAGCGTGGCCAGCAGGAGTAGGGAGGTGATTGTGCCCCTGTACTCAGCACTGGTGAGGCCACACCTCGAGTATTGTGTCCAGATTTGGGCACCTCAATACAAGAGAGATATGGAGGTGCTGGAGCGAGTGCAGAGGAGGGCAACGAAGCTGGTGAAGGGCCCAGAAACAAATCCTATGAAGAGCGGTTGAAGGAGCTGGGACTGGTTAGTTTGAGGAAGAGGAGGCTGAGGGGAGACCTCATCACTCTCTACAACTATTTGAAAGGACACTGTAGAGAGGTCGGTGCTGGTCTCTTCTCACAGGTAATTAATGACAGAACAAGAGGGAATGGCTTCAAGCTCCAACAGGGTAGATTTAGACTGAACATGAGGAAAGAATTTTTCCCAGAAAGAGTGGTCGGGCACTGGAATAGGCTGCCCAGGGAGGGGGTTGAGTCACCATCCCTGGAGGTGTTGAAGAGCCGTTTAGATGTGGTGTTGGGGGATATGGTGTAGGGGAGAACTTTGTAGAGTAGGGTAGATGGGTGGACTCGATGATCCCAAGGGTCTCTTCCAACCTAGACAATTCTATGATTCTAAGAGAAGCCTGAGGTCTGACCCAGCGTAGATCCAGGACCAAACATTTGCAGCTGGGCTAGGGGGGTGTTTGCAACCACAGCGAGCGAAGGACGGGCATCGCTGCTCTTCGTGGCTGCCACCAATGCTTCGTGTAGAGAGAATGGAGTCAGGAGAGGAAATTCATCATCCCTAATGATGGATTTCCACACACTGGTTGTTTCTAGACAATTGCCCTCATCTTTGTTATCAATAATGATCACACAGAGCTTGTAAGGCATTCGTATTTTCTATGTTATATACAGGAAAATAACATTAAAGGTTGAACAGGATTGTGTTGCGTGTAGGGGGAAATGACATTAAAACAGAAACTACAGTAGTTTAGAAAAAGGAAAAAAAAAAGTAATAAACAGGAGTGAACCAGTACCTATCAAGGCAACTTGAAAGAAGGCAGCAGGAGGAGAAGCTCTGCTTAGCATATGGCTGATGAGTTGGGCAAATTGCTCTGAATTGCCACGCGTATGACTGAGAGCAGAATAAAGCCCAGATGTAATCTGCTCAATTCAGGCCAGAAAGGTTGCAGGATGTTTTCTTCCCAACGAAGCTTTCATCTCGAGTTGGTTGTGTTGTGGGCCTTTTTTTTGGCTTTGATGTTAGATTGCGAGCCCGAGCGGCGTCGGGCAGAGCCTGCCCGTGCCGGGGCAGCAGAGCGGGTGGTCCGAATCCCCCTCCCCACCGGGCTGCCGAAGAGAAGCTTCCTTTATTTTTTTTCTTTTTTTTCTTTTTTTTCTTTTTTTTCTTTTTTTTCTTTTTTTTCTTTTTTTTCTTTTTTTTTCCAGAATCTGCTTTTTTTTTAGAAATGAGCTGAAATCTGCTGAGACAATTTTGTTCTTGCCTATTGATTAAGCCCATCCTGTTCCTCAGCAGGCGTTTGTTGTCCAAATGCTCCTTTTCTTATCTCCTTGCTGATTATAACGGCGGGCAATGTAATCTGTGCCCCTAGGAGAAAAGAAAGGGCGCTGCTTTATCTAGCCATCGATTTGAGACACAGCGCTCTTGTCCAGCTGTGCCCTTCTTCTAACAGCTGCCGGCGGGTGCCCGGGATGGGCACCGCGGGCGGACACGGAGCCTCTGCGGCAGCTGAGCAACGGGTTGGGTTTGTTTGTCGCTAATGAGCGCATTTTTCGAGTTGATTGAAAAGGGGTTTTAATGTCGAAAGAGGTGCTGTGATGCTGATCTGTGCACACAAATGGTTCATATAGATCTCCGCTACGCTGTTCCAGAGCGACGTTAGTCTTGGATGATATTATGAATTAATGCCAAAGTTNTTGGGGGGGGGGGGAAATGAAATATTAACTAAATAATTTATAATGTATGTCTCGTTATAATAATATACATCTCATTTTGACATTTCCAAAACAGCGTTTCTCTCTTTGGCTACAAAAGCACGATTTGAGAGTAAATTTAATCAGTATATAGGTTTTTTCTTTTAAATCAGAAGAACTAAAAGAGGCGTTCTGACTGTAAACAACATTTTTGTTTGTTCTTTGACAGCAACGAAATCTGGTAGATCATCATGAGGATGAAAAACAAAGATTTTCTTACAACCACGTTAGGGTTTTCCTGCCTGAAAGGCCACTTTTGCCACAGCTCCACTCGGTCCCTGTTTCCTGAGTGTCCGGGGAAAGGTGCCGCAGCCGGAGAGAGGATGGAGAGGATGGAAAAGGAATGGGCTCATCCTTTTCTGGGATACAGCTGCGCAGCCGAGAGGTCCCCGTGACTTAACAGGGCCGCTTTCAAATTCTGTCAAATTAATTTTCTCCCCGTTGTTAAAATGACAACCTCTGGCGACGGGATTGACTTGAAAGGCAATAAACAAGGAAATTGCATATTCTATTGCCAGGGTATTAATTTCACCGTTTGAAACATGAACTCATTTTCTGCCGTTGCCCTGGGTGGTGGCTCTGCGAGCGCGCATGCGGGTACCAGGCGCTCGGGAAGATCTATTTCTTGTTGTCTGCAGACGTACTGCAGTCTCGCAGAGGAGGGAAGACAACGCAGTGCTTTGCTCGTTGGCGTTTTGGCCGGAGAGCGGCCGTGGCCCCCCGGGAGATGCGCGGCTCCGGGCACCGGGGTCCCACGTCGCAGAGGGCGGGAGGTGTCTGCGGTGACACTACCGCTCCTTATCGCGTAAACCATTTATCCAAAGTTTCTGCCCTTAAACTGCTGACTACTCTGCGATTGACAGCGTAGATTTTTATTGCAAGTTGTTGGTTGGAAATGGCCTTTTCAGAGCGCTAATCGCACCCGGGTGCAGGGTTGGTTTTGCAGTGGTCTCCCACGGAATTGTCATTCATGAAAGGGATCCGAGATGGTTCTCAGGCTGAAATTTTGAAGTGCCTGAATTAGAAAAGAGGTTAAAAATTATTTCTTGTAATACATGTTTAGTTTCACTGGCGAGCCAGTTTCCTTCAGGTTTAATCAAGGCCATTCGCACTACACCAGGGCTGAATCTATTCATAATTTCTGTGTCTGGAAGCAGAAGTTGCTGTGAGGTTCTGCAGGCAGATGTGCAGCATGTGCTGAATGTCTGCACTGACATGTCACAGATATTAACTGATTTACTGCAGTATAATAAAGAAGTAAGATTTTGTAAGACCTTGGGAAACTGTGGCTCTGGACTGTAGCTGTGTTGTGGACAAGGTAACTATATTTTGGTACAAATCAATCTATTAGGAGATTCTTTTCCTTTTTTTCCTTTTTCTTTTTTTATGTTTAATACTGACTTGTTATTTTTTTAATGATTCATTACTGTGGTGCATTGCTGCATGTGTGTTTCTGTGCTGGAATGCTACTTAGATCCTGATTGAATGTATGCTTTAGAAGTATCTATAAACTAAATTCTCAGCTGTCTGTAAGAGCACATCTTCGCTGAAGTTAATGGCTACAGGAGAGATGCTGCTCACTAAAGAGTAATGAAGAAATTGTAATTTCATGAGCAACTGGATCAGGCCCACCTGTTTAACTCAAACTGATTCTTTCTTCTGTTCTTTGGGAAAGACTTTTTTATTGACTGCACAATTGGGATGCAGTGATACTGAAACGGGGGTGTGAATAAAGTGCTCCTCCCTTTGATGTTCAAGAAGCCAGACGACAATTTCAAGTGCTCCTGAATCCAGTACTCTTCCAAGTTACGTTTAGAACTGATGATTAAGCTTCCTTTAACTTTTTAATCTTGAACTGATATTGAGAAGTCTTTAAAAAGATGTTAGAGTAAAACAACGGACTTTCTAATCAATCACACAGAATTATAATATATTGGAAACTTATTATTAATAATGGACTATTATTCTTTATGTATCACGTCTTACTATCTAATCTATCTATATTAGTTACTTTTAAAAGGAATCGGGTGATAAATTACTCCATTAAAACAGAAAGAAAGAGCCTTAAGCTCTTCAACGGGGACATGACGAAGGGGGTTTTTACCGTGACTTAGCAGTTTTCCCGAGCGCGTTGCACGCTGCCGCCTTCCTGCGTGCCGAGTGCCGCGAGGGACGTGGGGCTTCGGCCGAGGGCTGATTCGTGGCAGAGGGGTGAGCAACGTGAAGGTTGCCATGCAGGTTCACTTTTGTTTTTCAACGTGGTGATGATGAAANTTCGTGGCAGAGGGGTGAGCAACGTGAAGGCCACCTCGGCTTGGTGCAGTGTGCGCGTGCCGTGAAGGTTTGCTTTTGTTTTTCAACGTGGTGATGATGGAGAAGTTTTAAAAGTGGTGTTTTGGCTTCCATTGGGTCTGTGCTGCGTTCAGCGAGTCCATACGGACTGTGCGTTATGGAAACTCCTCTGCTTGACCCAATGTAGGAGATGAAAAGAGGAAAAGAAAACAGCAGCCCTTTCCTCAAGCTCTTCTGAGGGTGTAGAGAAAATCTATGGGAGAACTCGGGCGAGGAATTGCGTGAGGACATTTGCATTCCGGTTTTTGCTTTGTAATTTGCCCATCTCTCTCTCATTTTCTGTCACTTTGGGGTGAGTTTTACAAAACTGACTGAAACAGTCCGCTCCTGTGCGGTTCGTTTCTGTGGGCACCTTTCCCTGACAGCTGTGGATTTATTACACCGTTTCCTTAATGCGCTTACTTTTCCCCTGCAGCGTGCCGCGCAGGGCCCCCTCCTCACGGACCCTCGGGTGCGTGCCAGGCTCGGGGAGGCGGACGGAGAGAGACGAGCACAGACGTGTTTGCGTTCGTAATGGGTAGGGGAAAAAGGCTGCAAAGTAGCACTTTGTTATTTTCCTGCAGGCTGATAAAGAGCAAATTTTGTAGGTTTTGGGGGAGAATCCCTTTCAGGTTTTGGGGCAGGTTGAAACCCAAGTGGAAGACCCGGACTGGGGACATGGGCTGTGTGGGGCTGTTGGGATGCTCTGGGCATCCCAGGGCTGATAGAGCCCATCGTATTGGCTCTGTTGTGTCCAGGCTTAAGTTCATCCATCTTCTCTGTTGCTACAACTTATTGCTGTTAGAATAGCACCTAAAAGACTGGATTGGCGTTGCGTGGGCGCTGTGCACCCCCGGTACACAGAGGGGTGCTGCAGAAGAGCTGCCAGGTGCAGAGGGAGAATTTGGAAACTCAGATGAGTAGGGAGACAAAATCAAACAAATGAGCAGAACAGCATTCATCTATTTTAATGTTTTAGCTTTTCAGCGCACATATAAGGGAAAAAATCAATTTGCTGAAATCCTAAATAAATAACTGATAAAAGAATACATTCGGCTCGAATTGAAAACAAAAATGGAAATGGTAAATAAATGATTGTCTGAATGGGTAAAAGTGTTAAAAGCGGCAACAGCAGAGTTGGAGGGCTAAAGGCACCACATTTTTATATAAAACAAAAGATAAAAGCGGCATAAATTGGGGATAAAGGCCTACTAGTAAGAGGCCTTTGTTTGTTTACTGATGCTCTAAACAGCTCATTTTTCTCCTCATTTTGATTTAAAATAATCTAAAATGATGGGGAGGGATTTGCTGGGAAGAAGCACAGTGTGCAGCCTAATCTTCCATCCCACAGACTTACCGACATTATCATAAAAATGCCAGAGGTTTTCTTGGTTTTCAACTCATTTTTGTGAAAGTCTTGAGAAATGAGCCCAAGTGCATTAATAATGGAAGCGGAGTGATTGTCATGTGTATAGGGAAACAGGCAGTCTATCTGAATCTTGTATTTTCATTGTCTTTGACAGCCGTTGTAATCCCCACTGGCACTAACAAACCCTTCGTCTGGGGTTTGGTTTGGCTGAGTTGGGATTTCCCGGAGCACTGCATCATCCCAGTTCCAGCTGGCCCTGTTTTAAACTTCGGTATCGACGGCTGGAAACTTTCCCGCTGATTTTTGCAGCGAGTAAGAGGAGAATAAACCGCAGCGCGGCTGCTATTTGTATGACCCTCTGCATGGAGATATCCCATCTGGCAAGTGCAAGGTCCTGCACCTGGGGAAGAAGAATGCTGGGCACCAGTATAGGTTAGGGGTGGACCTGCTGGGAAGTAGTTCTGAGGAGAAAGATCTGGGGGTAGGTAGTAAATTATCCATGACCCAGCAGTGTGCCCTTGTTACCAAAAAGGCCAATGGCATCCTGGGCTGCATAGGGAAGAGCATGGCCAGTAGGTCGAGGGAGGTCATTCTCCCCCTCTGCTCTGCACTGGTGAGGCCACAACTGGAATACGGTGTCCAGTTTCGGGCTCCCCAGTTCAAGAGGGACAGGGAACTGCTGGAGAGAGTCCAGCGTAGGGCAACTGAGATGATTGAGGGACTGGAGCATCTCCTGTATGAGGAGAGGCTGAGAGCGCTGGGACTCTTTAGCCTGGAGAAGAGAAGGCTGAGGGAGACCTTATTACTGCGTACAAGTATCTAAAGGGTGGGCTGAAGGAGGATGGAGCCAGACTCTTTTCAGTGGTTCCCAGTGACAGGACGAGGGGCACTGGGCACAAGTTGGAACATAGGAGGTTCCGTTCAAATACAGGGAAAAACTCCTTTCGGGTTGGGGTGGCAGAGCAGTGGCACAGGCTGCCCAGGGGGGTGGGGGAGTCCCCTTCTCTGGAGGTTTTCAAGCCCCGCCTGGATGCAGTCCTGAGTGCTGTGCTCTGGGCAGTCCTGCTTTGGCAGGGGAGTTGGGCTAGAGATCTCTAGAGGTCCCTTCCAACTCTGAAAATTCCATGATTCCATGATCTGATTCCCAAACGCTGTATCTCTGATTGATTCAGCTGTGTTAGGCATAACTGGCAGTAGTAAATCCATCGATTTGGGGTGCATCGATGGATTTACCTCCTGTCGCTGTTGAATAATGCCGTGTGATGCCTCAGCGGAGGATGCGTTGCCTCGAGTTGAGCTGGATCTCCGCAGCCGCATCCCGAGTGCCAAGGATGCTGCGGGAGCCTGGGGTTCGGCACCGTGCGTCCTCCCAGTGCTCCCCAGTGCACACATACCCTTTTGCCTGTGCCAAGGTTTGAGCAGCCTCAACGCCGTCGTAATCGGTACCGGAGCTGGTAGGTTAAAGCAAGAGCTGTTATGCCTGCCGCTGCTGTCCTCCTCTTTTGGCAGCGTAGGTGTGTAGATGGACTTGGGTTGCACTTGGATGTCGTAGCAATAAAGCTACAGTTGGTAGATGAAACCCTTAATGCGGACAAAGTTAACCTGCCACAGCGGTGGTTTATTCCATTACTGTTATTGCTCACTGCAGCATCTGAGTGCGAACACATTTGGAGATGTGGCAGGAAATAAACCCATTTCTCTTCTTTTGTCACCGATTAAATGCGCTGTTGTATATCTTGTGGCTAAGTTAGTTGTGGTTTTCACTGCAACGCTGTTTCACGGGGAAAGGAAAGAAAATAGTAAAAGAAAGAAAGTGAATTTCCTGGGACAAAGTGCTGCTTGAGTGGTGTTTTCGAATGTTACCCTGATCTTAAACATCGGAGTAGCGCTGATAGTAGCTGTACGTGGAGAAGATGAAATGCCGCAGTTGTTCTGGGTCGCGGCTGTGTGGTCAGCACACAGCAGCCGCCTTTCTCTCCTCTGAAGTGGAGGTCCCCAAATCCAGCTTGCCGGGGTGTCACCACCGACAGCAGCTCCAGTTTCAGTGCTGCAGGTGACATCTTGGTACTTGACTGTGTAGCTGTGGCTTAGCTAGGTTTTTTTTTTTTATTAGTGGTAGATGCATTCAATCTACTTTATTTTTTTAATCTTTTTTTGATGCAGCTGCATCATGAGATCATATGGACCCATGTTTGGTTTTTATGGGTTGCTAAGCACGTGAGAAGTTGGAGTAAGGTGGTCTACAGACCTCCCCTAAAAGGACAAAAAGCCTTTTGCTATTGCCCTTTTTACAGCACCTTTAAATGTATTGCTTTGCTCCATCCAGTACCCCCCTGCATATCTACTGGGGGGTTACAGTGCTTTTGGGGTGCTTCAGAGCAGGAAAATGAGAATGATGTTCACAGCCTCTCCTTGTGCGCATGCCAATGCCATTGGTGCTGTGCTCCGTGCTCCTGTTTGTGCTGCCAGATCCCTTTGAGGAGGGGTGACTGGAAAGTGGACACCCTTTCACCTGTGGGGTATCGTTGAGCTCTGTGACAATGTCACAACACTTTCAGTCTCCCCTTTGTTTCTCATAGAAACAGAGTTGCTGAGGTTGGAAGGGACCTTTAAGATCATTGATCCAACCATCAACCCAACACTGCCAAACCCACCACTAACCCATGTCCCTCAGCACCACGTCTGCCCCTCTGTTAAACACCTCCAGGGATGGTGACTCCACCACTGCCCTGGGCAGCCGGTGCCAGTGCTTGGTGACCCTTTCAGTGAAGAAATTTTTCCCAATATCCAATCTAAACCTCCCCTGGGGCAACTTGAGGCCGGTTCCTCTCATGTCCTGTTGCCTGTTTGTTGGGAGCAGAGACTGACCCCCCCCTTGCTATCCCCTCCTTCCAGGGAGCTGTAGAGAGTGAGAAGGTCTCCCCTCAGCCTCCTCTTCTCCAGGCTGAACACCCCCAGGTCCCTCAGCCGCTCCTCACAGGACGTGTGCTCCAGACCCCTCACCAGCTCCGTTGCCCTTCTCTGGACATGCTCCGGCCCCTCAATGTCTGTCTTGTGGTGAGGGACCCAAAACTGAACACAGCACTCGAGGTGGGGCCTCACCAGTGCCGAGCAAAGGGGGACGGTCACTGCCCCAGTCCTGCTGGCCACACTGTTCCCGATACAGGCTAGGATGCTGTTGGCCTTCTTGGCCACCTGGGCACACTGCTGGCTCATACCCAGCTCCTTCTCCATCGAGCAGCTCTAACAGCCGCTCTGCCCCATCCTGTAGCGTCCATGGGGTTGGTGTGACACTTCTCTCCTGTCTGTTCATCAGCAGCACTTTGCACAGAGGTGCCTATCGTAATGCCTTTGCTTCCTTTAGAACTGGTTTTATTAAATTATAACCCAGGAACATGTACGAACACTTCAAAGAAAGAAATGATTCATTACAATAAAACGTCAGACACTTGTTTTGGTTTGTTACGTGCTCTTTTCGACTTAAAGCACAAAGATACTTTTAATTTCTTGCGGCTGGGCTTTGACAGCCGTAGGAAGGACACACAGCAAACGTGTGAGCACCCCGGTAAAAAGCTATGAATTTGGAGGGAACTGTTGAGTCGGTACCTGCCCGTTCTCCCTCGTGATGGATCTTGTGAAAATGCTGGTTGTTTTGGGGTTTTATGCAAACTACCTAAAAAAGCAAATTAGTGCTGGTGTGAGTTGGAAAGTAACAGATTATGCAGTTTACAGTACCAAACTTGTTCTTTTTTAAACAGTAACTAAAAGCTGTAAAATATATCAAGAGGTCCAAATAACGTATTTACCCGTTAGTGCACTACAACCTGGCTTGCTTTTGAACCCTATTTCCCAGTCCAGTCTTAAGAACGCAGTACTCACGGTCATGGAAGTTAGAGGCTGAAAACATTTATTTTGTATTTTGCCCTCAAATGGAGGGGGGAGGCTGCGGCCGCCGCTCCGGAGCTTCCAGGTTGTCAGAGGTACTGCTTGTTATCAGGAAAAAACCTGTTGCGTTGAAGTTTCTCGCTGCCATAGTTTCCAGTTAGATAGGGCATTGCATAAGAGCCGTAGACAGGTTAATCCTACATCTTTTTAGCATTGTTATGCTTACAAATCCGTAAAGGGAGGGTGCCAGGGGGATGGGAACAGTCTTTTTTCAGTGGTGCCCAGTGACAGGACAAGAGGGAACGGGCACAAACTTGAGCATGGGAAGTTCCATCTCCACCTGAGGAGGGCCTTCTCTCCTGTGTGGGTGGCAGAGCACTGGCACAGGCTGCCCAGAGAGGTGGGGGAGTCTCCCCCTCTGGAGCCATTCCAAACCCGCCTGGACGCCGTCCTGTGCCACTGCTGGAGGTGCCCCTGCTCTGGCAGGGGGTGGCACTGGGGGAGCTCCAGAGGGCCCTTCCCACCCCCATCAGTCTGGGGTTCTGGGATTCTGCGATCGTTAAGCATCAAGCAGAGTCTATACCCGGACAATGACACTGGGAAGGAAGCTGTTTGGGATAGCCATCCAGAGGGAGTGATGGCAAATAGAGTCTAAAGAAAATGTGAATTTTGGGTCAGGTGAGTTTGTTTCAACACCATGTAATACTCTCCTTCTCCAAACACCATATGCAGTACCACAGGAAAGGCTACATTGCTGCCTATTTTGCTAGATAAAGCAGAATCTCTTTTTCTCTCTTGGCTTTTAACAATAACTGCATGTTGCAGTGGATTTCACCCTCTAGAACAATAAATATCTTGCAGGACAGGTGGAATTTTAAGACCTTATTTTGCTGCTGCTGCATGTTTGAAACTTCTATTGAAATTAATGGCAATTGCACTCTTGTAACCGTGTTAGGAGAGAACCCTGTGACCTTATAAATGCAGGCAATATTGTGAAGCAGCCAGCTGCCTTCAGGTGGTGAAGAGCAAACAAAACTGCACTTTATATTAGACATCACTCATTTGTCCTTTCTCTTCTTCTATAGCACTCCGGGTCCTGATCCTATTAGCCACTGTGTCCTTTTGTAATTTACAAAAGTAATGCTTCACGCTGGGGTGTGGGAGGCGATTTCCTGCATTGCCTCCATCAGCATCACTCTTTTAAGGGAGCCGGTGTCTGCAAAGAGCGGAGCTGGAGCAAGCTCCTGCAGTTCCAGTGCGTGCCAGAGAGTCTGGTTTATTTGCTGGCTGGGATATAAATCTGTTCTCAGTGGCCTCTCTCTCTTTCTCCAGCCCAGCAGAGGCAAACGGGTGATATTTGAGGAAGGAGGAAATGCCGGGGGTGGGCAGAGGGCAGGAAACTGGATAAATGGGCACGGGATTTATCTCTGATTCTTCCCAGTTATTCTCCTCTTGCCTGTTGCCGTGGTTAATTGAGTTTTTGCCCAAATGTGACCTCTCCTCCTAATTCCCACATGCATGATTTTCAGGATGACCGTGTAACTTCATTCCCTATAGTCTCCAACGTGTGTTTAAGCTCAAAGGAGGTAGGGCAGAATGGTGAGCATCACAGAGTTTCCTGAAGGCATCCGTCCCGTCAGCGGTCGTCTGTCCTGATGTATGATTTTCAGAAAGTCAGGTGTTTCTTGACTTTTGCTAAGGGATCTGGTTTGATTTTTTTTCTAAATTCAAGTGCGTACAGGCTTATCAGAAGACACTGATTCATACTCTCAAGTCGCTCACCTGCTCTTGAAAACATCTCCACAGTTTTTTCCAAATTCAGTTTTGCAGCATGTTCAAATTTCCGTAAGGCTTAAAACCTTGGTGCTCTGCATTACTGTCTGCAGTGGAAAATTTAGCATCGCTCTAGATGGATTTGGAGACTGTCTCTTTTCCTAGGCAGATCGAGGAACCTGCGTTTCCTTCCATTAACTTATTTAAAGCGCATTTGAATATTAGTTATTTTTGCCCCTAAACGCATTTTAATCCAAATGTACCTTCTGAAAAACATAGAACTTTTTGATTGCTTTAAAAAGATTTGAGCACCAACAGTCATTTTTGGTGGTTCCCCCCCCCAAGGGGTAAAAATCCAAGCAGCTTTCCCTCCTCACTCCCCCACCCTACCCGTGGAGAAATCAAAGGATGTATGGGGTGAGCTGACCTTCCCCAGCCGGCACGGAAACCTGGGTTAGATTCCTGCAGAGGCTTCCCAACCCTGTCTTCTTCACAGGCAATATTTCTGGAAAACAAAACAGTCAACGTGTTTATAGCTCAGGTTCAAAACACTTGAAAGAAGAGAACCCAAATAGAAATTCTGATTTGTTTCCTCTCCGCGTGCCCCTTCAATCACCGCGTGTCAAAGATGGTGTTGCTGGAAGAGCTCTTCTCTTCCCGGCTACCAAGAAGGGACGTTGAATCTTACCGTGGCACTAATTACTGAAAATGTCTTGGTGTCCTTTATCTGAGTCTTCAAAGGGTGAAACTATTATTATAGAGAAATATCATATCACCTGAAATATCGCAATTGAGTGCGCACGGCCGTGGATCAGGAAGATTGCCTGAATTAACTGGACTGGGTGATGAATGGGAAGGGTAATAACTTCTCTGAAGAGCCAGGGGAGGCAGGCAACGGCTTGATTAGCAGCGATATATCATGGGTAAGGATCTGGGGAAACACAGATCCAGAAAAAAATGTCAAAAATTTGACTCCTTCGTGAGGCTGTGCTCTGGGGGAGAGACTGGCAGCGAAGGTGGGGGAGATGGAGCTTCGTGGAAAGCAAGCGAAGCGTCTGCTGGGTGCCGTGGTCAGCAGCACGCGCGTACGAGGGCAACGTGCACCCGGGAAAGGAAGAATTGGAGAGGGGAAGAGTTTCCTCTTCTCTGCAGATCATGCGAATATCTCCATCCTGGGGATAATTTATTATGAATTACGGGACAGCGATAATCCCTCTGAAAGAGAGTTCCCAGCTTTCCTCTAGCTCACCCAAGGGCAGATCAGCGACTCTACAGAAATCAGGGGAGTTTATTTTGATTTACTGAGTTTAAATGAAAGGATTATGCCACAGGGCCCGGAGTCCTTAAGCTGCTGTACTTTATTGAAATCAATGAGACAGCATCACATTATACCAGCTAAGGACATGGCCTGATATATTTTGTTTCTGGGATGCAAATACGAAATCTCCTAATGGGGACAGATATTTCGAGATCCTTCTCCATTTGCTCTGAGTTGTGTCTCTCTCCTAATTACTTAGTTCTAAATAGTCCAGGAAGGAAATTCAGCTGTTGATTGCTGGGTTTGGATTTGTTCATATTAATCTCTATTCATGACATAGTTTCAAACAGCTGGGATCCTGAAGATACTGTAACATGGATTAACATTTCATAATCTGATAACAATATTTAATAGACCAATCATTATTTGTTAATTCAGTGCTTCCTTTTTCTGCTCTTCCTTAAAATACAGCTTTGTCTTATTTTATTTTTGAATCTAGTAAAATCTCGAGATCCTTGGGGCTGGGTTTGTGTATTTTCTTACCCGCTTAATTAAAGCCCACTGAAGTCAATGGGAAGCTTTTGATAGATGTTGGATGTCTCAGGAGCACGTTTGCTGCTCACGGTGATGTCCAGGGGTCGCTGAGCACAGGCGCCCGGTGGGGTGTACCGCACCAACCCACGCTCCGAGGAGCTTGGGGATCTCAAACTTGCAAAATACAGTAAAAAAGACAGCATTCTCCCTTCCTTGCCCAGAGTGTGTTAAAGGTCTTTCCATTCTACATCGGGATGCTTCGTCTGTAAGGTGGGGATAACCCTGGGGTGGCAGGGGACAGGGTGCGAAACCCCGAGTGTCCCTGTTCCCAGTAGCAGGGGGTCGTGCAGGGCGGTCGCCCCAAGACCCCTCTGAGTTAGGGAGGAATTGCAGCCTCTTGGGGGCTCTGGTCTGTGCGTGTGGCTTTCCTGGTGCTCCTGTCTCCTCTCGGGTTGAGCACGTGCTGAAGCGCTCCCGGGTGATGTACACTGCAGGCGCATCACCTCTGTTCAGCGCTGATTTTTCCCAATTACATCACTGGACTCAGAAAAATCACATACCTCTTTAATAACTCAAAACAAGGGGGGGGGAAGGGAATAAAGCAAGCCTCTTGGTAAAGTGCTTATAAGTACAGGCAACCCACAGAGTAAAGTCAATGGGTCCCTCCAGTGCTGGAAGCGCTTGAATTCCCTGCGGCGGGGTGAGAGCTCCTCCGCTGAAATGTTGAGCTGGTTCAGTGCTTCCCGCCTCGTGCATCTCCAGCAGATGCATCTGTACCAGCCAGCGCCTCCTCAGCAGGCAGGAGCCTGCAAACTCTCATTTACCCATTTCTTTTTCTTACTCCATTAACCAGTTCGCTGACACAGGATTATCACTGAAACACAGAAAATTTGCCTTTCTTCCGTGACCGTGAAACTGCCAGATTAATACAAATGCAGCTGCTTCATTATGAAAAATCTTTGTAATACGGAAACCCACTGTACTATGGCAATTTTTACGAAAGTAGCCCTGCAGATTGCATGCGATGTGTGGGGGGTTTGTTTTGGGGTTGTGGGTTTTTTTTTTCCTTTCGGTGTGTTTTTGTTTTTACTCATGAAGCATTCAGAAGACCGCCTGGTGTACACAAACACACTGCTCTTCAAGATGACATCAGGTGCTTTGGGACCAAGCTGCTAGAGAACAGTCTGGTACAAAGGGACTCCGCTTTGAAGAGCCGCCTGTGCCGTAGGGGGGGTGGCTGTGGTGGGGAGCTTTCCCAAGAAGCGGACATGGGGAGAAGCTGGGTGTGATGCTCCACCTCCCAGTGCCCACACCCCACAGGGGCTTTCAGCCCAGCACGGTGCAGAAGCAGAAGAGTAACCTGTGTCACCCGCTAAAAAGGGAGGCTGAAGATCTGCACCAAAGGGATTAGTTTATTGTAAAATACATTAGTGGCTAATTCCACGTCTGGGTTCCTTCTAGAAATGGACCTTGAGCAAATACCCAAAGTGAGCTGCCAATATTGCTCTATTCTCTCACTCCCCAAATAGACTCTGCTATTACACCCCGAACTTATTTTAAATCCTCGAGTATATGTGGGCTGGATGGATGTGCTGGATGCCAGATTTTTCTGTCCTGCCCGTCTCTGCTTACCACAGTAGAAGTCGCTGCAGCTATGAGAGCGTGCACCCAGCGCTGCCGGGCGTCAGGTCCACGTGCGATGGACTCCCTGGAAACACTGGGCATTGCCCTGGTCACGGTGGGCTGCTTTTGTTAACTGTTGGAGGAGAAATTGCTCCGGAAGGTGCTACTGTGCTTTCTCTCATTTGAGATCCCGGAGTAGTCTGTGCAATTAAGAGACGGGAGATGAACCAGCTGTCAGCAGTTCAGAGCACCAGCCTTTAGCGAGGCACTTCCAGCTTAAGAACCTAAAGAAACCGCTATCCAGGGTTTAACTTCCAAAATGAGATGAGCTTTGGGAAGGTTATGCAAGAAGAAGCAGATACCCAGCTGAGTGTGCAAGGATTAAAAAAGAAAAAAGTAAGGCCTTTGCAACTGTCACTTCAAGGATTTCGGACTGACGTAGCAAAATAACGGGCAATATGAAGGAACGGGTTACATCTAATAGAACAACACTTTATTCCCTTCCATGTAGAAGGCTTTTAGATCCAAAAGATTCCTTACGGTACAGTTGTGAACCTTAGCCTTGCCCCGATTAAGTTCTTATTTCTCAAGTTCTTATAAAATGCTGTGAAGTTAAGAATTCAACATTTTTTAGAGATTATAATAATGAGTTTTAGATCCTTTTCCGGTTTATAGATAAAATGCCATATTAAATCTAAGCAGTATTATGTTTCGTTATGCAATTCTGGATAGCTCTCACTCGAAGATAAATCAAAGTAGACTAAAGCAGAGTATTTTTTATAATGTAGATTTATGGCAGCGCACAATAAAGTGCTGCTTCTCAGTTGCAGGTATTTTTGGCATTCTAGTTAAAAGTGTCAAAATAAATGATTAAATTTAAATTACCCAGTAGCAGCTCTGCTGCCCCCATACCAATGTAATAAAGCAAATACCAAAACCGTAAGAGACAAATCCAACAGCATCCTCCTGCTGTGTCATTAACTTTCTCCCAATTGCCGAGATATTTGCAAGTCTTGCTCCGTGTCTACAATGCAGAGGAGTTAAAACAAGGCTGCTTTTAGGCTGAGGGCAGCGGCAGGAGACGTGGCGGGGTGTTCCTCCGGGGGAGAAGGGGGGAAGTCACAAGGTAAGGGTTTAACTACGTCTGCGTTGTCCCCAAACCAGACCCCGGCGGGTGTGAGGCAGAGACCCCCGTCCTGTGTGCTGCTTGATGGCTTTTTCCGCGCGATCCTCGGCAATTAGAAAGGGACGGGGGCTGGGAATGGCTCTGTGGGTTATGTTGGTGTTGGATTATGGTCTCTGTTTTGAATTGTATACTCGCTTATACCTCCATGCCTGAGCGGGAGCTGCGGGCAGCGGGAAGAGGCGTAGGGTGGCAGTGCCCATCTCGGGGGGGGTCAGCGAGCGGGGAGCCCATCGCTGGGACGTGATCAAATTCAACGCCTTCGTGGGCACAGCCCGACCAGGTGGAAATATTGAGCCCTTTGGCTTTGGTTTGATGTGTAGACCCCGGGTTTGGGGAGAGGAGCCTGTGGTTTGTTCGTATTTATAGTCTGTTGAGGAGAGCAGAAAGAGCACCAGGTAAATTGCAGACCAAGCAGAAGAAAAATAATTTGAATTTTAAGGCAGTAACATCATTTTGAGGCCCTGACTTGTAATTTTTTTTTTCTTTATTTCTTAGTTGTCCCCTCCCCATATAACCAAAAACGTTGGCAGTACTGGCTACTTAAACCAGTGCTGGGCTAAATACAAACTCATTCTCCAGAGAACGATTGTGGTAAAGCTAAATCCGCAACGAGAATTGCCAGAAACTTGTGCTGGCAAATAAACAGTGAGAGCAGAAGTGAAGCTCTCCTGTTTGATGTCCCCACCACCACTGGGTGCGCGGTTCAGCTGCGGTGTCACAGCCGCTGTGGTGACAGTCGGCGGTCCAGGTGTGCCAGAGGTGATCTTTTCCGCATTTTAAACATGATACCAGAGGAAAACATGTTGGTCTGGGGTTTCAGTTACACGTGTGGAGTGTAGAAGTTGATGATATTCTATGAAAATTCAATAAACCTTGAGAACAGCATCGGGGCTGATATCTGTAATTTAAAATAATGGATATCAAGAAATTGTTTCTCATTTATCTTTACTGCCGAGTTTCAGAGGCCCCAAAAAGACTTCATTAGGCTTTTTTTTTTTTTTTAAATAGCTTCATTTATCTCAATCAATGATGGGTTCTAGAGGTGGCTGACTATTATGTTTAATAATACACAGGATAAAAAACCTCCCATCCTTTCACAATTTTTGACATATGTGGAAAGGATGTATGAAATCTCTTCCCAGTGGGAGATAGAAATAGATTTTTTTTTTAAAAAAAAAAAAACTTCATTATGCAAGATAAATGTGGTGTTTGTTGCACGATGTGATCTGTAGGCAGAATATTTAAATCTTTGTTTTACACGGATTGAAGTTTCATTAAAGGAAATTACTTTGGAAAGTCGGGTTTAAGCAAATACTCTACCCAAACATGACTTGATTTAATCCTGTGAACGCAATCCCTGAGAGGTCTCTTCAGGATATGTGGTTTAGCCTGGACCTTTGAATAGAAGTTTTATGGACACCCGAAAATAGGAAGTAGCTGTTTTTAATCCCTCCCACTCCTTTCCATCCCTCTGTGGGCACCGTTTGCCTCAGCCAGGGGTTGTTTAAGGAACATGGGGTTAGTGTTATCCCCAGGCTACAGAACCTGAGCTTTGGACCTGCTCAGCTCCCTGCAGTGCCATCTCCCACTGCCCTCCCCTGCGCCCTGGGCTCCGCTCTGGAAAAAAAGTGTTTCTTTTGCAAACCTGAACTTGGGTTCTGCATTTGGGTGTTCCAGTGAGTGGATGAGCCTCTGCGGGTATGTACCTGCTGCTCTGGCTTGTCGTGGGCTGTCTCAGCCTCTTATCATAGAATCATAGAATGGTTTGGGTTGGAAGGGACCTTAAAGACCATCCAGTGCCACCCCCTGCCCTGGGCAGGGACACCTCCCACCAGCCCAGGTTGCTCCAAGCCCCGTCCAACCTGGCCTTGAACACCTCCAGGGATGGGGCAGCCACAGCTTCTCGGGGCAACCTGCGCCAGGGGCTCACCACCCTCAGAGTGAAAAAGAGTTACATCCTGACTTCTTACATCTTGACTTGATGGAGGTTGAAACAGGTTTCACGGCTCCTGGTTTAATTCCTCTTTCAGGTGATTTGGTTATGGGTTTGGCACCGCTTAAGTAGCAATCCTAAGTCAGTCAACTTACTTTTGCTCTTTAATGTCCTTCAAAAATTTGCAAAACCCTTGAGAAATGATTTTTCACAGTTTACCAAAGGCAGGTTGCTTGTTGAGTCTGACCAAAGGAGCATCGAGTTCGGGAACAAAGCGAGGTGCAAACAAAGAGCTTATCAAGTAAAAGGAGTAAAGAAAAATTACATCCAGAAAATGAAGAAACCCAATAGATCTTACTGTTGTGGGCGCACAGCCAATGCTACCATCCATAGTGCTGCTCCCTGGGCTTAGAGGGAATTAAAGGAGATGAGACTAAAAATAAAATTAAAAATAAGGTGGATTCTAAAGCTAAAGTAACAAGCCGGATGCCAAATATGGGTGGCAAGCGTGCGGCTCGCATCTGTGACTCTGTATGGTGGTTCAAAGTGGACAGGTCCCCTGACTAAATCAAGTTTTCTTTCTCTAAATGAAATGCTAACCTGCTCTTGCATACAGTGCCCTCCAAATCACAAATCCCAGCGTACGAGCAGACTAAAAACCAAGAGTTTCTGTGAAAGGAGTTTCTAAAAGGGATTGTCCTTCACGGTTGTTGGAAAGGAGACTTTACCTGGCAGATTTGAATGCTGAAGTGTGCCAAACGAGATGCGTTCCTGCCTTCATGAACGGGAGAAACTTGGGAAGCTCCATTTGTGCTCTGAACTTATTTTGTTAGGAACTGGCAGCAAAGAAAAGCTCTTTTTGGATACGTAGTGCCACCGGGGAATGGTTTAGTGGTATAAGCTCTGTTTTGAACTAACTCGGGTGGCATGATAGTGACATGTAACTCGTTCTATATATAGGCAACAGATGCAAAATACGTCTTTTTTAACTTTGATAAATTGTAGGTGAAATATGGAGGAGCTGTGTAATTGCCAAGAGAGGAAAATGAATTTCTGAAGAGCACTTTTGGAATGACTCCTCCTGGGAAGGGCCGGGCTGGCAATTTCCGTGCTCCAGAAGCAGTTTATTTCCTCTTGCTGCACAATCTGAATGTTTGGGAGCCCACGTTTGAACCCCAGGAACATCAGTTTGTTACTTCAAACCTTGTGGGTAATTTCTATGCAATTTTCTGGTTGACTGGTCCTGTTTCCAAAGGGTGAAGGACAGAGGAAAAAAAATAATTCAAAAGCATAAATGGAGAGAAGGCCTTTGACTTCCATTAGCATATCGGGGAATTGGGAAATTCAGTCTATTCCTGTATGGCTGCGGTGGTCCCAGCCTTTGTGTCAAGAGAGGACGAGGTTGGGAGATGTCAACCCATATTAGTTGTAGGTGATGTGGGTGTGCCGAGGAGGTTGCAGGAGTAGGTGAAGATGGAGTAGGTGGGCGATAGCGAGTTTGTGCCGTGTAGTGCTGCTGATTCCGGTTAGGATAAATACAAGCGTGACGATTATTCAAACCCTCAGAGTATAAATATCCAGATTAAAAATAAGTCTTTGCTTTAAGAGATGGCCATGTGCCTTGAGGCTTCCTGCAGGACATCCTTAAGTATCAGCAAAACCAATTTGATGAGGGCAGAGAAGTTTAAGCTAGTGCGTAAATAAGATTAAATCAGACAGGAAATGTGTTAAAATGGGGATCCGTGGAGGTTTCGCTGCATCATCTGGTGCAAATATTAACGCTGGCAGTTTATCTTTGCAGTAAGAGGCCACTGAATAATTTACGCATTCTGGCAAGCATTATCCTGCAGCTGCAGAAGCAGGGAGAGACCGGTTGTCGTGATGGCAATTAATGAGTTAACTGGAGTGCAGAATGGCGGCAGGCGTGTGCTGCTTTGCGAGGTCCCAGCAAACATTAGCACAGTTAACACCCGACGATTAAGTTCTCCAGATAAGCGCAAAGGATTAGACCCCTCTCATGATTCACACCAACACTTTACCTGAAATGGGATAATCAGACATGATCTTTCTTTGCAAATCACAGCTTACTGAAATCGAACAGGATATTTCTTTTTAAGTTGTTCCATTCTTAACACAAATAAATAATAAATCCCAGGGAATCTGTTTTAAAGGGATCTAACACACGGTGTTTTCTATCAGAGTTTGCTTCTTTCAATTCACTCCTAAGAAAAATCCCATGGCTTTTGGTTATGTAGTTTTATTTCATCATCTTATTGCATCTCGAACATGGATGTGCATTGACAGTATGTTTTCAACAGGCTCTGTGTAGTGTCATGCGCAACTAGAGGTCTTCCCAGGTGCATACTGTGGAACTGTCTAATTTAACTTTCTGGGCTTAAAACGCATCTTCTCTTCCTACGGTTTGTTAAAAATGGGAGACTGGTCTTCAGGTGGGTGGTTCAACAAACTCTTGAAATGCCATAAAGTCAGGGCCAAGCTCTGTTTCCAGAGGTTAAGCTTCCATTGACTCGTTGAGAGGGCCGGGGCAAAAGGACGTCATTAGTTTTAAGGGCAATGTATTTTTATATACACTTAAAAATGGACTCTGCATTCACGCTGGATTTCTCAGGGCTCTGGTTCTTTGAGATCCTATTCACTCTCTTTGTTGCGTGCTATTGAGAAATATAATTTCCCAAGGTTACAGCCACTCATGGGATCAATAATTCTGGCACAATTTTGTACAAGGAATAAGTAAATCTCAACGTTCTGATACATTGGAGCAGAGGTTTGTGTGCACGAGCAGGATGTGACTGATCTCTGGATTTGCAGGAGAAGGTGGTGTGCTCGTACCAAGGTTACTCTGAAGCTACTGCCACGGGTGTTTCATAGAATCATAGGTTGGTTTGGGTTGGAAAGGGACCTTAAAGATCATCCAGTCCCACCCCACTGCCCTGGGCAGGGACACCTCCCACCAGCCCAGGTTGCTCCAAGCCCTGTCCAACCTGGCCTTGAACACCTCCAGGGATGGGGCAGCCACAGCTTCTCTGGGCAACCTGCGCCAGGGGCTCACCACCCTCACAGCCAAGAATTTCTTCCTCATATCTCATCTCAATCTCTCCTCTTCCTGAATTATGATCTCCAAGCAACAAGTGGGGAGGTTTTTGTTGCTTGTGGGAAATAAGGGCTCTCAGCTCCGTGTAGTGTGCTCGAGCCCATACGGGCTGTTTGTCCGAGGGGCTGCCGTTGTGTTGTGTGTAGGAAATTTTGTAGGCAAAATGATGGAAGTGGCCTGGGAGAGCAAAGCTTTCCCGTGGGCTGCTGGTCCTGGTGGGTCCCATAAGGCTGTAGAGATGCCCTGCGAGTAGAGTGGTCTCAAGGGCAAAATCATGAAACCAAGCAACATACAGGTATCCTTCCTCATGTTTACAGCAGGATTGCAACGTTTTAAGCAATGTGTGAGCTAGAGACACTACATTAGCTACTGTCACATCTGATAAACCGATCATTAATCATCAATCATTGTCTACGTTCAGAATGTGTTCGCTGTGTATTTGTACATATTTCTCAGCTAATGGTTCTTGATACAGTTGTATCGGAGATGCACCTTGTCACTTAAACCTGTAAAGTGCCTTTTATTAAATTCATCTTTTCATGTTAATGTTTTCAAGGCTTGGTCTGGAATTTTCTGTAAAAATATTGAGCAAAACATATTTATTTTATTTTATTTTTTTAAACAAAACCTGCTGAACTGAATCAACCATCTGACAAAGTACCAGACCATCTCACCAGGTTCCCATATGGATGTAGTGTTTCAAACGCTCCTTCATCCTTCTTGGTGAGGAAACCCATCCCACAGTGCCTGTAGCCCTGCCGAAACTGGTGCAATCACTTCATAGCAAGTTTGGCCCATTTTGGAGGACTATCCTAGTATTTTTATTTTTTTTCTTTTGCTATTGCTGTCTGCACATACATGCTGAAGGCCACAGCTTTCATCCAGGCAACTTGCCAAAACCTTTTTGAGATTAGCATTTTTTTTGAATCCCATATAAAAATTTAGGCAAAGATCTGAAGTCCAGAATTTCTTTCATTTGAAAGAAATGGCCAACTGCTCCTTGTTACAGTTTCTTTTCCCTCTCAAGGACATTTAGGATGTGCAGCTTCTTGTATGTACCCTACCACGTGTGGTTCTTTAGCAAGACGTTACACCTAGTTCCCACTGTGCTTGAACTCACCTGATGAAGTCTTCTGATGGAAAAACTTAAATTTACGTGACTCGTTCTACCCGATTTGTATAAAAATATTATTCCTTTTGAGTGATATTTATGATTTTGAAAATGAAATTCAGAGGGGAGCAGTCAGGGCTCTCCCGCTCCCCACCCTGGTGCTGTGACTCAGGTTTTGGGTACAGGAACAGACAGTCTGTTACAAGGAAACAGGACATATTTTAAGACCTGTTGTAACTCATCTGTGGCTCTGGGAGAACATCCATCTCTGCTGAGCTTTCTCCTCTGTCTGCGTTAGCAATGGGAGTTTGGCTAAAATAATAGGCTTGAAAGATCACTAATATGAATCCTGTCAGTGTAAAATCTCTTCTCTCTCCCCGTAGGATTTTTGCTTGTTGTTTTTTTCTTGAGATTTTTCTCATATATTTGAATTATTTCCTCCTCTTAATTTTATAAGATTCCTGCCATGTGAATAAATTTAAACTCTAAGACTGCAGCCATTCGTACTGACTGTAAATCGCGAGGAAGCTCAAGAGAAAAGAAACGCCGTTCTCTGAAGATACATTCCACTTTACTTAATTTTCTCCTGTTATGTTCATGTCATGTCTAGTGGGGCTGATTACAGCTGTCTATGTGGTATCATCATGTAGTTAGAATAGGAGGGGTTTTAATACCGCTGTTACTAAGAGATTTTTATGGTACTCACTAGAAAGTTAACCTGGAACACAGCTACCAGAGCCTAGACCTTCTTTCCTCTCATTTTGGTGTGAAATTTGACTTAGCTTCAATAGGCTTTTGAGGCAAAAATTTAAAATGAGCTACTTGCTGCAGAGGATTTTCTGTTGGGGATCTATTCTTGAGCAGTTTTCATGCCCGCATATCTGGAGGGCTGATGGTGCGTGTCCCTATTCTGCTAATTAAGCAAGAATTCAAGGATGTCTTTGCGGTATTGTTAAAGTAACACCTGCAGGATGCTTTAAGGAAGGAAGGGTTGATTTTGCTCATGGCAAGAAAGATATACACGCAAAGCAGAGTGATGTTATTTCTGCAACAACCACCAGTCTGGCAACCTCACTGGAGGAAAGTTAGAATAAATTATTTCAGTTGTTGATTTTTCTGTGGTTTTCTGGGTTTGGGACACTTTTCACTGGTTCTGTAGAGACGATATTGACTGTGCAAAATTGTTTTAAACAGATCAGGCAGCTGAGAGATGTTTAAAAATGGCCTTTCAGTCGAAGAGCCATCTTTGTTCTCCACGTTTTGGAGAACGCTGCAGATTTCCCGATCTCCTGTTTAACAAGCATTCCTCTTTTCCTGGAACTGGGATACATACTTGTCAATGGAATTTAAAATATGAGGTTTAGGTACATTACAGATATTTTTTTTTCAAACTTGTGTTGTTTACCCCTGCTGGTGGATGTCTACGGATAAAGATAACCACAATTCCCCAAAGGACTGTTCCTAAATGGTTTGATGTGTTTGAAGGGGAGCACTTACCAGTTTGAGTTATTTCTGTTGTCCAGTAGTTCGAATACATCGTGGGTTATCAAATCAGAGTTTTGTTTCAGGAAATGTCTGGCTGATCCTGGTTTACAAGGGTCATGTCTGCAGCGGGACGAAGTCATATTCAGTGAGGTGCACTGAGCTCTTCTAGAATTGAAAGGAAAAGATAACAAAAGAGGGGAAAAGTATAATTAAAACCTAAAAATCTTAGCTTTATCAGTATAGGAGTTCCTGAAGTATTGCTTCAATATGGGGGGGACAGAGAGAAAATAAGAAGCTAGAAGAGATTGCAGGCTTGTTACTGCTTTTTAGAATCAGGTAGATCAGTCTCTGTCCTCCACTTGTACTCCTCTAGGCACTTGCTTAAGTTTTACTTGGCCATCTATTTGTTTTATTTTCCTATTTCACCTCAGGCTTCCTGGGAAACCTTGGGTCTCTATCCCCTAAAGGTCACAAACTGCACAGCTCAGTAGGGCTGATTTTGTTACACGGGCTCCTGCTCCATTAACACAGTCCATAGGTTATTTCTAATCCCCAGAATTGATTTATTTAATCCTTGTAGATGCCATTTGTTACACATTATTCTCAGCGTTTATTCACAGCACAAACAGATGGTCAACGAAACCAATTAACCTTTCCCGATCTCCCTTTCAGGCTTTCCACGGGTTTTTTTTGAGTCTGTGGGCAAATGAACAGAAACTATCAGGAGACTTCATGCCAGAGCGTGATGAATAGGAAAGCCGACTGGCACACGTGCTGCGCTCAAGCAAACCTCGGCCACCCTTGGCTTGAGCGCTGGAGAAAGACGATTGCGGACCAAATAGTGGTAGGGGAAAGGAACTGACAAGAGGTGGAGTGACCTAAGTCCGTCTGTCTGCTCGTTTAATGGTGTGGAGGGTAGGGGGAGATGACAGCTTAACCTCATTCCTCTTTTTTTTTAAATTTATTTATTTATTTTCAAGTTATGAGGAATGTGTATTTTGAGGTTAAATGACAGGTTTTGTTATAAACGGTTCTTTCAATCATCCGAGCCTTCACTAAATGCCACGTGAAAATAAAAAAGATATATCTGCTTTATTAGCGATAAATATAATATATGAGTAATTATAAATTTCATCCCTGCCCTTCACTGATAAACGGGAAGACAGACCATGTAAATTTAGAACAGTATTCATTGTTAACTTTTATGATAAAACTATAAATAAGTATTGAGGTGGATCCTATCTCAATCTAGTTATCCATGTAATAAAACCACAACCACATTCATGGTGTACAAAACATCCTTTGATGGTTTCATGGCCAATTCGTTTATTAGCAGGGCACGTGGCCTGTTGGAGGGACACATCTGCATTGTCCTTTGGTCAGATCCTGAAAAAACAGACTGAAGGGACTTGGCCGAGTGCAGTAGAGCTGTGTCAGGGTTCAGAATGGGATTTTTGAGAGTTTCTTCAGTCTCCGCGGGGTTTTCTGGTGCTCCCTAGCAGATACGACAGCGTGTGGAGAGCTGCAGTTATTTTATCGGTAAAAGCTGTCTGTGCACTGACCGCAGTGGCATTTCTTACGTGCTCAATCCTACCTGTGTATCCCACGCAGATTTTGTATGTGGTAAGTGGAGCTAGGATTTGACAAACCTACTAAAAAGATCTCACTGGGACTGTAACTCTTCTGGTTTTAGTGAAGACAACATAGTTTGTCCCAGGTGGAATAAATTCCTACACTGGTCCCTCACCAACAATAGCCTTCGCCTGCTGGAAGGGTTTACTCGGGGTCTGAGGTGATGACTCACTGCTTCTCTATATAGAGATACTTGCCATTTATCCCGCCTTTTCCTTAGGCTGTCAAGGTTATTTAAGCTAGAAAGGAAAAAGCCAAAGGTGTTTCTCTTTATTTACACTGAGTGTGCCAAAATAAGTCACTCTAGGTTTCTTCTCAGAAGAGTGCACTTTGTTTTTGATCCAGTCCACCGGTTTGTCAGATTGAGCTCTGGTAGCAGGCGAGGGACCGTGGGCTGGAATTACATATTTGGGTTAATCCTTGCCTCAGATTAGTGCTGAGATAAAAAATTCCTAGTTTTTCAAGTGGAATCAAGGTGCTGTTACATCAGGCTGGATCTTGGTGTGGCTATGCCAAGAGGATGATGCGAGGGCTGGAGCACCTCTCCTCTGAGGAGAGGCTGAAAGAGTTGGGGCTGTTCAGCCTGGAGAAGAGAAGGCTCCGGGGAGATCTTATTGCGGCCTTCCAGTCCCTAAAGGGCCTACAGGAGAGCTGGGGAAGGACTTTTTACTGGGGCATGGAGTGATAGGACGAGGGGGAATGGCTTCAAACTGGAAGAGGGCAGGTTTAGATTGAACATTAGGAGAAGTTTTTCACTGTGAGGGTGGTGAGGCACTGGCACAGGTTGCCCAGAGAGGTTGTTGAGGCCCCATCCCTGGAGGTGTTCAAGGCCAGGCTGGAGGTGGCCTTGGGCAACCTGGTCTGGTGGGAGGTGTCCCTGCCTATGGCAGGGGGGTTGGAACTGGATGATCTTCAAGGTCTTTTCCAACCTAAACCATTCTGTGATTCTATGATTCTATGCAGAAACGAACGTTTGGGAACTTCTTGGGTTGCACTTTTGAATCCCTTAACGCTGTGTGCATCTCGCGGGTGGGTGGCCCCTCCGCGCAGAGCTGACTTCAGCCGGGGAAGCTCACACCGCAGACCCCTGGGAAAGTGCTTTCCTTTCCCGGGCGTTCCAAAAATGGGCACTTTCTGATGTGAAGGTTATTCCAATTTAAATAAAATCGTCTCATCCCCGGGCCAAGTTGGGTTTAGCTCAGCATCTGCCCCGGGCTCTTATCCCAGCAGTGGTGGGTGACCGGTAATTACGTCACAGTAATTGGAGGGTAAAGGCTGATGTGAAAAGGGAGAGGCATTGGATGTCCAGTGGTCTTGTGGGGTGGGGGTCCAAATAGGGTGTTTCTCTGGTCTTGCATTACGTGAGAGCGCATTAACATTTACAGTACAGACTTGTCAGCAGTAGAAAGTTTGTTTCGAGTTACACTTCTTATCGTTAAGGTTTTGCACCTAAAAGCCTTAGGTGTGGTGGCTTTTTAATTTTTATTTTATTTTATCTTTGAAAATCATTGTGTTGGCCGGGCGGTGCGGTGTCCCGCTTTTGCGTGAAACTCCTGGGACAGAGGGGAAACGAGTTGCCTGTGTGCCGGCTTTTTAGAACAGCAATAACGCCCCTCCTCCTTCAGCTAAAGGGCATTTATGACTGATAATCTATTTCACACACCAAACCTCAAAATCGGAGGCTTAAGTCTAATTTTGAACTCCCCTGATTAAAATTTAAAATTTAATAGAGCTCCGTATGTGTCCAGCTATAGGGAAAGTGGTCTCTAACTTCTAGCTCTGCTCCATCTCTTCAAACATCTCTGCGTAACCCGTGTTTGTTAGCTAACGTGGAAAACAGTGGGGCTGGGTTGTTTGGCAGAAGGGGGGTCCCGAGACCCCCCTGCTGGGAGGTTTTGCAGCCCTCCCTTGGCCATTGCGTGGGGCTGGGACCAAGAGCTGCTGCTCTTTGCCTGACACTTCTTCTCACGGGCATCGTCCTCACTGGGACCAACCGTATCGTGGCCCGGCTGTGTGTGCAACTCAGAGCAAGAAAAGCTTTCAGTGAGCTGCTGCTTTGACAGAAACTCTTGAAGGCAAAGTTATTTTTAATATTTATTTTCTTTAATGCCCGGTCTACCTCTGGTTCAGAGAAAGCTGGAAGGCACCAATGTTTATTTGCCATCCCTTTGCTAATTCTCTCCCTTGTTTTTATTAGTTGCATGGTAAATGCCGCAGTTCATATCAAATAACCGATGAATATTTATCTTTTGACTCCCTTTTAAATCATATGTCAGAGCATAATGGAAGGTGACAAGGAAGCTGTCTGGTGGAGAAGAACTTCTGATGGAGAAGAAGAAATTCTTGTTATGATTTATGTCCCTGTTTTATCATGGGTTTTCTTTTTCTGAAAAAAAAACCCCCACCAAAACCAACCAAAAAAAACCTGAAAATGATATTTATTGCAAATAGGTTAGCCGGCTTGGTGTTTCATCCCCATGGATGGGAAATGGCTCCCAGTTCTCCGAGTGGAAGCTGCTGTCCATCGAGTAGGTGATGGAGGCAAAGGCTGTGTCGGTTCGGGATGGTGGGGGAGTGTGTACGTACCGAGCCAGAATGCGCGCTGCTGTGTTAAGCAAAGATGAAATCTGCCTCTTGGAGAGCAGCTTCATTACCGACTTAAATTTTTCCCCTTCTTTGCCTTTTAGAGGGTCTTTGCCTAATATATACTGGAAAAAAACATTAAAAGCTCCAGAGAATAAAGAAAATCTGCCTTTGCCCCGCTCTCTCCCTCCCAGGAAAACCGCACCCAGCCCTAAAAAAACCAAAGGCTCCCCAAAAATGTCCTTCCTTCTGTCCTGTGTTTTCCACTAAGGTCCAGTTCTCCCCATCCTCAGCAGAAACACAACTTGGGCAACCCACGCAGAGCTGGGAGGTAACGGGCCAGTACTGCGATATTTCTACGAGTAGAAGAAATCCATAAGTAGAAGAGATCCATAAGTAACCCCAAATTTAGCTTCAGACAGTAAATTTCTTAATTCCTTTCATGAACAGTTTCTTGCAGGAGTTAATTACATTTTAAAGTGATGATTGATTATCCTGATGTGGTTGAAACCACTGCAATTAAATGTAAGAGCAGTCAGAACAGTAAGAGCAGTATTAATATGCAAAATGCTCAAATAACTTTTTTCCAGCTCCCTCTTGAAGTGTTTCCACACCTACGTGTGCTCAGCTCCTTTCTTTTTCTTTTTTATAGCAGGTAATTAGCAAGCGAGTTAACTCGACAAACACAGCCAGTGTTTTATACCATGGCAGCTGTGAGTTATTTCAGTATTGATACATTTCTGCTTGCATTTAATGCTTTTGGATTAAATCTAAGCTGCGCAACCCAGGTATTTTAGTGGCTCTAAAGCAAACTACTTTTTCCTCTATAGTTTTATCCATTTGGATTTGTGGATTTGTAGGTATTGATTTTTTGGGGGGGAAAATAAGTATTTTAGGAAGTATTTTAGGAGAGTCAGGTGTCTCGGTTCTCCCTCTTTGAAATGAGGCTTTGGCAGCTTTGTGGAAAGTTCTTCTGCTGACTCCTCCTGGCTCCCAACTGAAGGAGACTCAACATCTTTCAAAAGTTTGAAACCGGTTCAGCTTTTAGCACGAGGGATCTGTTCATAAACAAATATTGTTTTTAGCATTAAAGATGAGTGAGGACAAATTGTCCCAGTTCCATTGAGCTCCATCAGTTTATTCCAGTTGGGAATGTAGCTGACACGTTTGGCAAAATCCTACATAAGACTCAATTAACGGAGATGAGTGGTTTTTTTGAGGTAATATCCAGCAGTGTGACCACAAGCTCTTCTATTTTTGTCTGCTGAAAGATTTGCTAATTGTTTTGCCTAATGGGGCCTTGTAGAGTCTGGAAAAGTAGTCTAATTTCCTGCTTCACACAGGTTTTCTGGTTTATTTTTTTTTTCTTTGCTGTCAAAACCTCCCCAAGCATCCATTAGTTTCATTTGCTATATAGACAATGAATTAATTTTCTATTTTTTTTCCTGTCATTGTGCTCGATGCAGATTTAATTAACAATAAGTAATCTCTCTTTATTCTTGCTGCCTGTTACTTCTGGCTTTTTGTGTTTGGTTATAATAATAATAATTATTATAATATAATGAATATTAACAATATTTATTTTATTATCAAAGAATCCACCCCCTAAATCCTTCACTGGGTCCCAAAATGACCTTCGGGAGTGACAGACCTTGGCGTCTGCTTCCCCGTCCCTTGGGAAAAGGCTGGAAATCCAGGACCGGGACACCGCAGTGGGATCGATAGTCGCTGCACCTTCCGACTGGAGACTGGCGAAAGCGCCGGCGCCGGACGCGCGCCTCCGTTAGTTAACAGCTACTCCCATAAGCGCTGCCTCACAAGAAAACTATATAACTGCCAGCGTGATTTATGGTTTTCTATTGCTAAGCTCCCAGTCAGATAATTTTTCAGTGTCCACTTTTCTGCAGCACCGCGTAAAATAGAATTAAAATTTCGAATTGGGTTAGAGCCTTCACTTTGGGAAATGACTTATTTGGGGGAAATCACTTCTTTTTGGGAAGCGGACGGCGAGGGCGTGGAGGGGTGGCAGCACTCGGCTCGCAGCCTGCTCCGGAGCACGTTGTCCCTCCGGTGGGTGTTGGGTTTGGTGGGGTTCTTGGGTGCCGTCCCCCACGCATCCAGCTCTTGCTGGGGCTCAGATGTCACGGGGAGCTGCTGAAGAAGGGGGCACGTGCTGTGGGATTAAACTGAAAAGCTGCCCAGGGCATCGCAGAGGGGTCTGGGGAGAGGAGACCCTCGAGGTTTAGGTGTGAATGGAGCAGCTTTTTTTCGCAGGAAGGGTTTTATGGGAAGGGTGCGGGTGTAATCCTGGGCTGGCAGGATTGTCCAGCTGGAGTCTGGTGTGTAATCTTGTAAGCAGAAACGTGGGGATGTGGCAGGGGGAGGAAAGCCCACCTTTAAGATATGAACAATTTAAGGGAACTTCTTGGGTCATCCTGCCAGGCGCCTGCTAAATGTGAGCTTGTGATTCCTCTGTCCTTATGGCCCGACTGTCCTCTGCTGCCAAACTGGAAGCTTCGGAAATGAAAAGGCACAAATCTAGTGGCACGGGCTTATTTAATAAATACCCAGTGGTTAGCGCAAGAGCGGACCTTGGCACAACTTGGTTCCTCCAGGCTGGCAGCTGGGGGACGCGCCAGGTCCTCTCCCGATGGGGCTCGGTGCCTTCAGAGGCTTGGAAGCATTGGTAGCTGCTTCTCACCCTCTTGGCTGTTGCAAGGTGGGATAAAATCATGTTTACAAACCCAAAAGCATCATTTGCCGTATCTCGAAGTCACTTCTCTGCAGCGGGTGATCGCAACCATTCGTCCCGCTGTGGGTTGGTATTGCATCGTGCACGAAGTGTCCTGCAACACTTCCTATGCACTATTGGAGAGCTCCTGCTGCCGCAGGTAAGGGAGTAAGGGCAGAATGCGTTCTACTCGAGAGAGGGAAACGTTCATTGCTATTGCGCTTCGTTTGTGATAAAGGCGTAGAGCATTCACCAGCAGCAGGAGCCGGTTGATGGCTGCTCTGAAACGAAGCGCTGAGATTTTCCTGGTGGGAACTTTTTCAGCATGTCGTGTGGTGAAGTTCCATCTTACGTGTTTTTCCTCACACTCTGGTTTCTCAGCTTTTATTATAACAGAGCACCGGCTCTTCTGAATATTTGATTGATGAAAATTGGCCTTTTGCATGGGTGCACAGCGCCATATTTTATATTTTGTATTAGGCGCTGTAGTGAACCCAGCAATTCTGCAGAGATAGAGATTATGCAGCACAATGATAAAGTATGAAAGGTGATGTGAAGTTCACAAGAGAGGAAGGAAGGGGAAAAAAAAAAAGAAAAGAAACCGTAGGGAAATGTGTCTGGGTTTTACAGCTTCTCGGTACAACAGCTGCATTGCGATTCTGATATACAAGTGCAGCAGAAGCACCGAAGCATCAGGTTGAATGAGACAAATTTGCCCTTAGGATAAACTTCCAATTTATTTACATTTGTATAAGCATGTGGCGATCTACAGATAAAAAAGCCCTGGGGAGCTGCATGGCGTTATTGAAACGGGCGAGCAGAAAGTCCCCGACGTGGGCGGCAGCAGCTGGGACGGATGGGTATCCTTTCGCTATCCTTCTCCCTCCTCAGAAAGCAAGAAATGCCTGGCTTAGATAAAATAAGTGTATAAATCACCGCGAATGTGGGTAATATTTATGGTGCTAATTTGTAATGTTGGATTTATCTGCTGCCTGGCGAGAGAGAGAGTATTTTCTGATGCCCTCAATGGCCGCTGCTTCCCGGTTTATATCACTTGTTGTCATTTTTTATATCACTCGAAAGGTTATGTGTGAAAGTGGAATTTGTACCAACATGTTACAGCGCAGTTAAAAATAACTTTGGTGGCTGTCCAGGTTTCCTCCTGTTCGCTGGAGGAACAGAGGGCTTTCTCTCGGAGGACTGGTTAATTGGGACTCTGTCTAAAGGTATAAGTTTATTTCAAGATTCAAAATGAGCGCTGTGAAGGACTCGGCAAGGCAGAAGACGAAACAGGATAAAATATAATCCGAAATGTTGAAACTGTGCCCGGTTTCTAAACTGGGTTCTTCCTGAGCTGGCTAAGATAAATAACCTTCCCCCAAGAAACGCCTTTTCCTTTGCGATTTGGAGAATTGTGATCGAAACTCCTCTAGTTTGTTTTTTCAACCTTTGTGGGAATTTGTGGTCCAGGTTTTCTCTGAAGCATAAAGCCGAAAAGTTATGCTGGTGCAAGCGCTGACGGGCCCAGGGCAAGGTTGGAGGGACGGGGTTGAAGGAGAGCCATCCGACCTACCCTGCTTGCGCTGCAAGTTTTAGACAACTTTGAGCGAGCTTTGATTTTTAAATACCCCTGGACAAATTAACACCTAAAGCCTGGGTTATGTTCGGATCGTGTTCTTTGAGACGATATTCCTGAGGCCAGCGAGACAGCACAACTACTAAGGTATCAGGTTAAACTCTTTTACCTTGAACCCCCACTATGAATTATTCAAAGCTTTCTCATTAGTATTCATGCGTATAACCTCACTTGTCACTCATCAAAGGTTACATTTGCCATCTACTCCCAGTTCTTCTCGTCCCTGTCCAGACCTCCCAAACCCTTGTATTTTTTAATAAGCACTGAATCACAGGGGCACAACTGGTGGTGCCTCTTCCCCTCTCTAACTTCTGCCAGCGCTGGAGCTTTTTATTTTTATCCTAAATGCCAAGCCAACGGCAACACAAGCTTTTGTAGTTAAGCAAACCCATGAAGAACATGGACAAGCAGTTTGTTGGTGAGTGCTTGTTTATTCCAAGGTTACAGCCTGCGGCAGATACCGTGGGAAGTCAAACGGTGCGGGCTGGAGTGCTTTGGTCCCATCGGGTCTGGCGAGAGCAGTAATCTGGAAGAAGCAATGAGGGACAGGTTGGTGGCAGGTGATTGAAGTAGGAGGTGATCTGCGAAGGTAGGGACAGATGGAGCGTGCAGGTGTTCAGCTGCCGAGGGCTTGGCAGGGAGCTGGGAAAACTTGAGACTGTTTTGCTAAGAAGCTGCAAGTATTCAGACGTAGCAGATTTTACTAGGTTGGGGGTTTTATTTTTCGTTATTTGGAAGCTGTGTTTCTACACGTGCCTTATTGGATGCATGAGAGCCCCTTCTTGCAAAGCCATCCGGTGATAAAAAGGAGCTTCTCGGGTCAGTGGGTGCTTCCCGCAGCTCCAGCTTGACTTTTGCGGCCGTTGACAGCGATGGATGTTGCCTGTCTCTTTCTTTGCTCTTGGTTTGGGAGTTGCATTCCTTGAAAAAACGTGTAGTGTTCAAGAAGGAGGGACTTCAGCGCAACTGCTCCGCAGAGATTTACCGAGGTCCCTCGATAACGAGGTGGAGAAGGCGGCAGGGAAGGGAGAGGGTGGCGGGGAGGAGCGGGGAGCCCCAGCATGATGCAGGGAAATGGCCAAGGGGAGCAGGAAGGACCCCGTGCAGGAGGAGCAGTGGGTTTTCATGGCATCCCATACTCTTGATGGTAACTCAGTCACACACCCTGGGGACAGGTCTGGGCGTGGGAGCGGGTTGTGAACGGGAGCGGTGCCCTGGGCAGCTGAAATGGGACTTTCAGGTGGCTCTCCTGGGAGTCCCGATGGCCTTCGGTGGACCCGCAAAAGGCCTCCAGGAAAGGGAGGATTAAGAAAAGCACGTTCAGACTGCTGTCTGCTAGTCTGCCTTGACTTCCCCAGCAACTTTTGAGCCTTTTTCAAGTGCATCTTGACAGGGACCTGGAGGGCTTAAAATCCCCAGGAAAATTTGTCAGGAGAAATGGTTGGCTGGAAGGGGGAGACCTGACGAACACCAGAAAATCCATACAGAAGAGTGCCACGGACAATCAGGCGTCATAAACTTTTTATTTTCCCGGGAGGCATTTTCTCTGCCGGCACCGGGAGGTGAACGCTCGTGCAGATGTTTCGCCCGGCGGTTGTGCCTTTGGCACAGCTGGCAGCACGTCGGGACGGAGGGAAGCGCTGTTACGCCAGGCGGGGCCGTGCTCTGGCGTTGCGGAGGCAGGAGGACTGCGGGCGGTGGGAAGCTTTTGGCAGCCGCAGGCGCCCGGAGGAAACCCTACTGTCTCATCCAGCTGAAATGATAAAGCGAGAGAACCAGCATCCCCCACCCACAGCGTTTCCTTCAGCACCGGTAAAACCACCGCTCGGTTTCATTCCGAATCTAGACTGAATGCGAGTAGCGCATTCCAGTTAATTATCAAATTAAAACATTTTAGGAAATAATGAATTTACACATGATAACTACAACTTGTTTAAAGGTCACGGGGTAAGGGCTGTTTAAAAATCTATCAGAGATCTTGCATCCGCAAGGCTATGGGATCAAAGTGTTTGCTCACTCAGTAGCAGCCTTCTCCGAGTTATCCAGATTTATTCTTGGGTAAAAGGAGGTGGAAAGGACCTTTTCAATGACTGTTATTTTAACATTTCATTTCCCCTTTAAGGTAATGAGGAAGCTGATGATTCAGCCTTGATTGCCACTGTGGTGGTGACAATGGTGATTATGTATCCGTAATGTCCAATGACAAAATTCAATCTGCTGTTGGTGTTGCTTTGTGTAATGCGTTGCTTGCTTCAACACGTTGGTGCGTTTGTGTCCTATCTGAAGCACTGCAGACCTACGCAGGGGCTTCTCATGGTTTCTGCTGCCAGGTCTGCCTCTTCCCTAACCTGGGTCTCCCCTGCAGCCACCGCCGTCGCTTCAGGTCTCTGCTGTGGCAGTCCCGGATCTCGTCATTTCCTCCACGGTGAATCTGGACCTGTTCTTGTGGTCATTAAAAATGGCAGTAAAGCTTTTGCAGGTGGAACAAAGAGCTGGGGCTGGACTGGCGAGGGGGTTTGTCCCGTTTAACTTTAGGACCAGCACCTCTACAGCAGGGAGAGGGGAGAAAGCAGCGGTTGGACACTGTGGGTGCAAGAACTGGTGATTACTAGGGTTGATTCCAAGAGGTGGATGCTTTTAATTGAATGGTATTAGGACAGGAGAATTCCTGATAACTTGTGGAGAGTTTAATATCCCTGTTGCAATCTGCTGCCTTGCTGTATTGCCTCCCTGGCATCCCGGGGCCGTGCTGCTGTNCTGATAACTTGTGGAGAGTTTAATATCCCTACTGCAATCTGCTGCCTCCCGGGCATCCCAGGGTTTCCCTCTCCCTTCAACACAGTGTGGCGGGTGGGGAGCAGTAAGCAGGGACCAGCTGAAACCTGGGCACCGCCGCTCCCATTGCGGGGAGTCCAAACCCACGACATCTGAGCAACTTCCAATTTTTTTCCAGGATGGGCTGCTATTATCCTTCCTTCTCTGGCTGAGTGAACTGACACAATTTTATTAAATTAGCCGTTTGTTATGTCCCTTGTACCCCATGGAAAGCAATTTTGGGGACTAATGGCTGCAAGGTCTCCCACAACAGCAGGTGTGAACTCCCCCTGCTGCAGCCAGTCTTGCTGAGGACTGTGTCACCAGCGCTGGCATCCAGTGGGCAGAGATGACAGAGCGCTGGTGACATGCAGCGTCTGCCCTCTTCAGACAGAAAGCACCTGAACCCAGGTCACGCCTCAGCAGGAAAGATGTCCCTTTACTTAAGATCAGATCCTGAAAAAAGATCACATTATTTTCCTCCATCTCACACCCCAATGTGGTGTCACTGGGCCAATGGCCATTTGGAAAAGGCTGGATCTTGGCGTGGCTATGCCAAGAGGATGATGCGAGGGCTGGAGCACCTCTCCTATGAGGAGAGGCTGAAAGAGTTGAGGCTGTTCAGCCTGGAGAAGAGATGGCTCCGGGGAGACCTTATTGTGGCCTTCCAGTCCCTAAAGGGGCTACAGGAGAGCTGGGGAAGGACTTTTTACTGGGGCATGGAGTGATAGGACGAGGGGGAATGGCTTCAAACTGGAAGAGGGCAGGTTTAGATTGAGCATTAGGAAGAAGTTTTTCACTGTGAGGGTGGTGAGGCACTGGCCCAGGTTGCCCCGAGAGGTTGTTGAGGCCCCATCCCTGGAGGTGTTCAAGGCCAGGCTGGACGTGGCCGTGGGCAGCCTGGGCTGGTGGGAGGTGTCCCTGCCTATGGCAGGGGGGTTGGAACTCGATGATCTTCAAGGTCATTTCCAACCTAAACCATTCTATGATTCTATGTGGATATTCCAGTAGACGGATGTGTGACTTCTGCTAGCCTCCCCAAGCACATCCATCAGAAAGGTAAACCAGCCTGGGTGGGAGGAAAGCATTCCCCGTCTCCCCCCATTATAATGGAATGATGCTCTTGAAGACAAGAAATTAGAGACTGAAAATAGGAAAATACCATTTTATCAAAGCAACACATGGGAGGAAGGATGGCAAAGCATGTGGTAACCTCAGGAAAGGTCTTTCCTTGAGGGAGAGGAGGAGGGAGGAAAGCACGTGCAGGTCTGGAGGAGGTGGCGGCAGGTAGGCAACGTTTGTGCCCCTGAATCGCGTGTGCTTTAACGCGGAGCTTTGCTCCTCCTGCTGCAGCAACCACCCCTGCGCTGCCCCGCTTTTCAGAGCAAGAGGCAAGGTGCTGCGAGAGCTACGTGGCTGCCAGCCACCGCACCGTGCCGTTATCCTCCTCCCAGCAAGCCGCCAGTCCCCATCCTTCTTCTGTAGCACCTGTGAATCAGCTTTTTTTTTTAATTCCCAGAAGTCTCCAGAGACGGTAGCTCTAAAAATGATGCCTTCTCCTGGGTCCCGTCTCTGCGAGGAGGAGGCGTTACGGATTGCACCCCTTCCAGCAGGTCGCTGGGTCCCCCATCTACAGAGGCACCGGCATATTTATGGGGCGCCTCGCGGCGTTTCTGCCGGGATCCTTTCTCCTAATATATGCGTTTGAGATTTTGAGCTTGGTGTGCAAGAAAGATTATAAAGCCTGCGCAATAAATCTGCTCGTATTAATTCAACGGCTCTCTTGTGCAAAGCCTTTTTACTGCTACCAGCGCCGAATAAACACAAAGCAAAGTCAAAGCACAATGATATTTTGGAACAACTGGTGGGTGATGCATAACGTTGAGGAAGCCTGCACAGACACCAGCCAAATCGCAGGAGATGTTAAGCCCTAACAAATGACTGGGCTTTTTCCGATGAGCTCAGGCAGAGGATGTCTAGCAGCGCTTCAGGTGGTCTGGTGAGCTGTTTCCAATAGAGGACAGTGTTGCACAGTCACACAAGCTGCTTGTTAATTAGGATTCAGAATCCAGAGTTATAAAATTATCCAGTTGAAAAATCCTGGCCCAGTTCCTTAATGGGCTTAGCTCTCCTGTTTTTTGAAATTCCTGCTGTTGCCGTGTTCGACCCCAAACCTTCCCCCAGCAGGAACCATGCTGCCTTGGGCTTTCTGGCATCTCTGCCCAGTGCTGGTTCTTTGCCTTTTTCGGTGAGCACCATCAAATCTCACTGTCTGACAAGAAGGAAGACCAAATTGAAAGGAAAGAGCATCAGAGGAGGTGATGCGGTCCAGACTGCTGTGGGTGACTGAGCGGGGTACCTGCCTCCACCTGTGGGCAGGGTGCTAGGGAAGGGTCACGGACCGCAAAGCCTGGTGAGAAGCTCATTTCAAATGATCTTTAAGTTCCCTGATGTTACCTGGGCTGAAGTCATCGTGTTCCCTGCCAGCATGGATCCCGGTCCACTTGTTTGGACCATCTGAGTATTTTGCCTAACAAATTCTTGGCTGCCAAAAAGACCGAAGACCTGGAGCATCCTCATTTCTCTCTTCTTCTGGGGCATCTCGACTGGTTTCTTCACTAAAGCTTTAGGTATGTTATAGACTGTAGGGAAGCGTTTTGCATCTTTGTCCAGGGAGGTATGTGGTAGACTTTCAGTGGGCTTTTCCGATTCAAACACCCATTGCAAGGCTGTGTGTGATTGCCAAGGACGGTATTTGGTGAGGAGAGAAAGCGGATTTCACACGATCCAATGTGAATCATATAGAAGCCATTTTATTGATATCCTACTGTCCCTTATATACAATTTTTCTATCCCTAATCGCGTTCACGCATTAGTTGATTGGTTAAAAGTCCTGTGCACGAGGCGAATATGCGACTCAGTTTCTTTCCCGATTGGTTCATCTAATCTCTGTTTTTCCACCTGCTCATCCGGCTCCTCCAGGCCTTCTCGTCCAGCTCCTCCAGGTCTTCTCATCGGACTCCTCCAGGCTTTCTCATCCAACTCCTCTAGGCTTGTTTTTCTCAATTCCTGTGAAACAGTCACTATTGCTCCTGTTTTTCTCCCCTCAAGGTAACTTCAAGGATGAGAACCTACAGCCAGTCCGCTTCCTCGCATGGCTGGTTCAATATATGTCCATTGTCTCTTAAGTATGTTCCCACAATTTGGAAGAGAAAGGTCTTCTCCAGTTCTTGCTTCCGCAGAATGGACTGAGGAGTTCATAAATTAGCACTAGGCTGCTAATTTAGGAGCTAAATTATGTGTTTGTGACTCTGTGGCCTGACCAGCAGCCGCTGTCCCTCGTGTCGGGGTTTCACACCTCTTAGGAGCAGAGGTGAATCCTGCTGGTGGGAGGCTGCTCCTCTCTTTCAGACAGTGAGCGGTTCTGAATTTTAACCAGAAAGTAGATGTTTTTCCTTCTGGGAAAAGCTTCTCGCAGCATCCACTCACCCTTAAGCTGGAGGGATGGACACTTGTCTGTGCCATCAGTCAATGCGGGATACCTGCGGAGAAGCTGGTGACACCTGGCATGGGGTCAGACACCGCTTTCTTATCATATTTCCATACCGGAATGGTTTTGCCTATAGCATCAGAAAACTGGGGAGAACCTCTTGACAAATTGGGCAAATAGATGCGGCCAATAAACCCCTGAAGCAACAAAGCCTTTTTTATTGTATTGTGAGGCCACATTTTATTGGTGAATTAATAGGAATAACCAAACTATTTTAGTGGCCGCCTGGGAACAGTATATTAGTAGCAGTATTAATAAGTGTGGAGTGACAGGAGACTTGTAAGAGTGGGAAAATGAGATACAGTATTTATCCCTTGTGCAAAATCTCTTTTATTATTAAAGACATTGGGTTAACTAGGGATAGATTTAATACTTCAACTCTATTTTTATTGGATAATTAGTAGTGAGCAATCCCAACCCTGGGACAAGGACAGAAATATGAAAATCAAGGAAGTCATGAAAGGAGGGGAAAGAAAAAGAAAATAGGTGGCAGGTTTGGGGTTTTTTTTTGCCTTATATCTTTTTTTTTACATAGTCAGCCACAATGTGAAACTTTGCTGGAGCTCCGCACTCCAGAGACACACGCGGGGAGGAAGGATGGGGGTCCCTCTCCGCAGCCCGGCGCTCTGCCTGCCCCGAGATGAACCCTTGCAGGAGGGTTTGCTGGGTTTTCCTTGAGCATCTCTCCACCCATCAGCTTGTGCACAGCCAGGTCTGTTACAAGGAGGAATAAAAAAATAAACGCATCACTTGCGTAATGGTAAAGGTCTTAATTTTAGGTTCCCAGAGAAAAGCACATACCGAGGATAATAAATGTAAGACACGATTTTCAAAGAACTGGAATGAGATTTAAAAGCCGGGAGTTGAAGTTTTGAAAGGCTCTGGAGATGTGAAGTGTTGACGAAGGGCACACGGGACGGCAGCGTTTTGAGGGGGTTTCAAATGTAAACCACACTTCCTCAGGCTAATTGTGCAGAAAAAGAGCCGAGTGCTGCAGTTTTCTCTGCAAAACGGTGCGATTGTGCAGCAGCACCAACATTCACTGACTATGGAGTCTGCTTATTTCCCCCATTTTTTATTATCAGCAAAACTTTAATTACAGCTTACCTACCACCTTCTGCTTACGTTTACAATGCAATAAATTTTCGGTCTCCCTGTGCAATCTGCATCTCAAACAGTGCAGTGCTCTGGCAACGGTCGTTATTGATTCCTTGAAGAAATTATAACAGCATTTGTTCCAAGGAAAACAGGCACACGGAGGCACACACACCCGCGCATGCCGGGTACTAAAATGTCCCCTCTCCCCACCAGCAATCACTTGTCTGTGCTTTATCGAGCGACGCAACTCCAGGTCAGAAACCCAGTACATTTATTTTAAAGTGGTTGGTGGGAATCAGGAGGAGCAGAAGCAGGAACGGGAATTTGGACTGAATTTAATTCCTGACTTTCCAAAATCAGAAGCAGTTTTTGTTTGGTGTCCCCCCCCCCCCCCGCCAGCAGTTTGTAGGGCTATTTAAAACTGTTATGCAGGAAAAGATGGTTGCTTAATGATTTAAAAAGTAAATATGAAATTACTTTGTCGTGTTTATCTGATTTTTCTGTTTGACTATCTGGAACAGATGTGGCTGTGAACAGTAATTAAAGGTGGAATCAATGGGCTTCTGGCTGTTGGGAAGGAAAAAAATAGCTTGAAATGGAATAAATGAAATATTTGAAAAATATTGTCTGCCAGATTACTGCTGGCTTGAAAATATATACAACGGAATTCATTGAAAGAGTCTGAAGGTGAAAATTCTCTTCTCATTTATAGCTTATGTTAATTTGTCATTAATATTCAATGACTTAACAAATGCCATAACTGCTGCAGCGTCTGGCTGACCTCAGACGAAGCTCCGTGTGCTCCAATGCACTTTACAGAGAAGGTTTCCCAAATACTTTCATTCCATAAACCTGATGGCCACACTCTCATCTGATGGAAATCGGTTTAAAGTGAAGCGGTAGAGCCATCGTGATGGACATCCAGTGGTGATCGTCACGTCTTAGAAGATGCTCAGTCCTAAGGTGGAACCCGTCAGGTGCCATGGTGGCGTACGGGGAATTTCTGTTACTGTCCAGGGACGAAAGAGTTAAAATACTAAAAAACAGGAGAAAAACTGGACTGTTCGGGTGAGGAGCGAAACGCGAAGCCCGCGACTTTGTTACTCTTAGCGCGGTGATGAAGAGATCAGTCAGAAGGATGATGTGATTCACTCAATCACCGAGCGCCGAAAGCCGCGTCGCGGCTGTCTCGCGGCTCCCGCTCCTCCGAAAAACGCGGTGGGGCCCCGCGCGTGCGCGCGGCGGGTGAGGGGCAGAACCGCAGCGGCGCGCGGCTGCGTGCCGGGGACCGCACCGCAGCTCTCCCCTGCTCGCCCTAAGCAAGAAAAATGTCCCTGTTCTTTTATAGTGCCAAGTATTGAATGTCGATAATGATGATTTATCTCCAGAGTTAAGCTGGAGGAATATTAAAAGGTTGTAATTGTTGGAGAACAAGCTTGATTTTAGCCGTGCTGCAGCTTATTCTCCTCTGTCACGAGGAGAGGAAGAGAACTTCCTTCTTTCAGAATCTCCTGTGTTTGTGTCATGCTCTAATCTGTCCCAAAGCAACATCCTGCAACGCTATCAGATAAGACAGCTTTGAAAAAAATTAAAGAAAAAAAAAATAATCCAGAAATGAGGGGCGCAGGTTTATTTTACAGAAAAATACCTCTGAAAATGAGGGTGACGGTGGTGCAGGTCGAGTTGCCTCTGCCAACCGCCGTGAGCAGAGCATCACCCCGGGCACGGGGTCTGCAGGAGGGGGGCTGCGGTGCTGACACCGGGTATTTCTGCTCTGCCTGTGGATGTGCAACGCACACGGGCTGTGCCTGTATGGATGAGAATATTATTGTGTATTTGCAAGTACTCCCACCTGGCCTCGCTGGCTGAAGGTGACCAAAAGCCGGAGCTGGAGCATGGCTTTGGCTGAAGATGTGCCCCAGATTGCAGAGAAACTAATTGTTTCCTTCTATTCTGTGATTCTTTTTTTATTATTTTATTTTTCCCAATTCATGCAGTATCTTCTGCTTCAGTTCTCAACCTGAGTGACACTGTGAGGGTGAGATTTAAGGATTTTTCAGAATTCTCAGGTATTGCTGCTATAAGAAAGGCTGGCTTTGTTGGTTTTGTGTGTGATTTTTGCTTTGTTTTGTTTTGTTTTGGTAATGTAGGGTGTGATTCTCGGCTGTGGCACTAGATGGTGTTTGACCAGGCAGGAGCGGAGAGATAAACTGGAATCCCAAACAGAGAGTCAGTGGGACTGAATAAAAAAAGAATTATGGTTCAGGCGTTACCCAGGTGAATGAGCGCTGCATTCTTGACTCCAAAATTGGTTTGAAAAATTCCGGCTTCCGCACTCCTTTTATTTTGAAAATCAATAGCGCTGACATGCAACCCACTCTTAAAAAAAATAAAGAAAAATAAAGTTTAGATTCCAACTCAGCCCCATCTTCAGCCCTTATATAATCAATAATAATAAAGGAATAAATCTAACAATAAACCTCATGGATTCCGAGAAAATGAAAAATATCATGCCTGGTTCCCTTGAGGAATTTCAATTTCTACTAACTCTTAAACAGGAGGAAGATGTTTCTCAAAATGAATTACACTGTCCTTGTCCGAAAGGTTCCCCTCAGCCTGCGTGGTATATATGTGAGCGTAAACCCCGCTATAAACAAGTGCCAGGTGGAGCGCGATCACGGCGGCACGGCTTTCTGGGGCAGTCTCTGATCTTCCAGGTGAGAGAGAAATTGGACGCTGTGTCTTCACAGCAATAACAGGACGTGAGAGGCCACCAGATGAGCAGACTTGGGAAAAAAACAAAACAAAATAATAACAAAAAAGCCCAAAACAAAACACACACGACCCCCACCCCCCATGTTAACAGTCCCCAAAGTGCTTCAGGACACTTAGGCAAATGGAGTGGAGTTGGCTTAATACAGTACGCTTTGTGTGCTGGCTTGGTGTACAACCTAAAAATAACCACCACAAGGCCTTATCTGGGAAAACCAGTTACAAAAATCATACAAGAAGTGTTTAGCGTGGCAAGCCAAGAGTTTTCCCATGTGTTGATGCTGTTTAACACCGCGTGTTACGGTGTAAGCCCCAGAAAACTCTGGATTTGGGCAATCTCAAATTAAGTTCTGAAGCTTCGATAAATAAAACATGCACAATATTAATAAAAGGTTAGAAACAAATGAAGCGATCCTCCTTCGGGTGGATCTCAGTCCTAAAATGCATTTATAGTGATAGAATTAGGAGCTCTTTTATTTTCATTTAGGTTTAGCATTGTGCAGTGTTTTCTAAACCCAACATACAAGGAGATGTGTACAGCTGAGATCAGTCATCTCAACAGCTAGAAGTAGCAGGATTTATCCCAATGATGGTGATGGAGAAGTGTTTGCAGCACTAGACGCGTTCCATTTTCCTTGTCATACTGTGAAACAACAGAAGATAGCTGAAAATGGCAACATTTTAAAAAAAATAAATAAAAAATTGAACGCCATCAACAGCAGTGAAGCCCTGGTGTCAGGGAGCAGCAGGTTGTGGCGGTGGAGCTGTGGGGCCACCACCCCTTTTGTCTTTGGGACCTCTGCTCTGAATGGGCCACCATGACTGTGAGCAAGAGCTGCTGCAGCCTGATGGGCGCTGAACTCGAAGCGGGTTTGGTAATTCCAAGCCCATTCCACGTAAACAGCAAATGCTGGTGGCCATGGAGGGGGGGACATGGGTGGGCTCTAACCCCCAGCCAGCCGGGGTGGTTGGGTGCTCTCTGTGTGCAGGTCAGGCATCCAGCATCATGGCCATTTCTCGTCTCCGCTCTATCACCTACCGGTTTGTCTCATCTCCTCGTCCTCGCGGAGGGATGCTGTGTCTCGCCTCCCGGCACCAGCCAGGAGCAGGTTCCCCCGGCGTGGCTCTGCCTTGTGGCTTCTTGGCTTGGGACAAGGGCAAGCAGCTCTTCCTATGGAGCAGGGCTCCTGGGTTCATGTCCCACACGTGTTTGTGCCTCTGCAGAGAGGCGATGTAAGGTTGTGTAAGTCCAGGCTGAAGTACTACAACCAATTTATCTGTTTGTGTTTTTTTTTTCCTTAACGGTGTTCATACGAACTCACTGCCCTTACGTTAAGCTTTTGCTTTCGAGCTCTCCAAATGCTCTGCATACATGAATTGCACTCGTGGACACTTCTGTTGGGTGTCTCAGGGACGAAGCTGGGAGCAAGGTAGGAGCTCCCGAGCCCAGCCCAAGGGCTGGCAGCCTCTGATGTGGTCAATGGTTTGGAAACCTGCTACCAAACTCTGGGGCCAAAATAAATAGTGGTGAAAAGTGCGAGGGTTACCACGTGGGATCAGACCCTCTACCGTGAGGTTTGTGGGTTTTTCCAATAGCCTAACTCCTCCTGTGCTGATGCAAACCGAGTCCCAGCTTTAAAAGATCCTTTGTTTAATCAACTGATTGCTCTTTTTTATTTTATTATTGGTTTACACATTTATGTATGTTGTTTTGCATTACTTCTGTCAAGCCAGCATTTCTTCCCCTACAGCTAGGACAATCAAGTGATGTATGAAATACATAATGCTCTTTGATTAATATTAAATGTGGAGAACAAATACATTTGGAAAATCTTTATCTTCTGATAGACTCGGCTGATTTGCAGTGCTGAGCTGGGGCTTGTGACAGCTCCTTTGGGGGGGACACGTGGGGTGTCCTCCTTGTTTTCCAAGCCTCATTATGATGGAGCAAAACTTAGACCTTTTCACAGTGTTGCTTTTGTTGCATTTCTAACATTTTAGATATTTCTTGGTTCTTTAACGTCTCACCCTTGCATTAAGTTTTGTAATTGCTGGTTTTAGTTTACTTTTAAAAGGCAACAGTTTACAATTATTAAGGCTTCATCCACTGTTCCTCCATCCTTCCTGATATAGCAGAAAAAAGGCTCCTTTAGGCTTTGGAAGTTAAGGTTTGCTTTATGTGCGGTATCATATTAGGTGAAAGTTTGCCAAAAATAGTAAACAGGCATCTACAACAGCTCTGCTTTATTGCGTTTTAAATTAATTTCATATTCTTTGGGGATGACAAATGTTAGGGGGAAGAAGGTGTTTTTGTGAATGAAAGATATATTAAGTATATATGAAAAGAAATGTAATGCTTGCGCAAGGTTCTGCAAATCTGTTATTTTCTGGCCAGAAATAGCTTTCTGCTGCTTACAAATTGCTTTGAACACAATCAGTGGTATTACCACCAGTCATTACGTATTTCTGTTATGTCTTTTCTGTCTTTCACAGCTTTTCTTGGCATTTTGTGTCCAACTGTTTGCTCAGTGAGATAAGGAAAGTGCTGTAGCTGTGAGTAAATATCCCAGACTTTCAGGAAACCCTGAAAAATTGTTGAAGAATGACACGATGGGGCATTTGGGAACATGGCACACTTCTGCCAGCGTTGACCAGGGTCGGAGGTTATCAGAGAGGAAACAGAGGACGCTTGACAGCCATAAGTACTGATGCTTTCAATATGGTTTGACCTTAGAGTCGGTGATGTTGGCTGTGGTGAATTAACAGTATCTCTCCGAGGTGGGACTGACCTTGAACGTGTTCGTGTGACATTGGGTGCATACCCTCGTCCGAGGCAGGTGGGTGGGTCCGTGTGTCGCTGTTTTATGCTTTCATTAATCTGTATTAGCAATTAAACCCAAACAAAACTAAAGATTGAGATAAAACCTGGATGTGTCAGGGGGACTGGGGGAGAGAAGACCTCCCCCTGTCACAGGGAAGAGCTGAAGGCAAAGACTGAAAGCTGGTGGTGCTCCAACCCATCATTTCATCTAACATCCAATGTTGGACACTGAACTGGTGGAGCTTTCACTAGGGCTTCATAAGGTGAGGGGTATTATCTATTACAGTAAATCTTCTCTCGTCATTGCTCACCTTTACAAGTTATTTGTAAATAAAAGAGCTTTCTTTTGGCCTCTAATAGAATTAGATAGATAAATCAGTGCTCAGCTCCTTCCCTTTGCTGTAGCCTCCTGCAATTTTTTTCTCTGAAGTCTTCACATTGGATGGCCTCTCCAGAGGCTTAAAATGAATCAGAGAACAAAATGAAACCTGACCTTATGCCATATGTATTTTTTATGACTAGAGCTTATCTTATCAGGCACGGTTGCCTACCTTGCACCGGAAAGAAATTCTGGCTGATGTTTCTTAGCAGAAAGAAAGAGATGTTGTTTCTTCAAGGCTTGATGATGCCATCAACCTTGCGTACGCGTTTCACCCAAGCATGACCTTGCTGAAGAATAAAGCCATTTCGGAGCTCTGTTTTAAGCGTGGCCTAGCAGAAGCCCAATTGCTTGGCGGCAGTTGAGCGTGGAGCGAAGGGGTGTTGCGCCGGGGCTGACGGCGCCGCGGTTGCCGCTTGGCTTTGATGGTAATCGGGTTGGGCAGATGTCTCCGACAGCTGCGGCTAATGGGCTGCTGCGCTGGGCAGGGACCAGACCTCGAAACTCTTTCTGCTCCACAGCAAATGTACGGGCCCGTGCGCGTGGAAAAATAAAACCTGTTCTGCGTTCAGCATTATTATTGAATTCTGCCTTCACTGCTGAACAAACAAATTGTGGGTGCTTTGCACTTGGAAGTCGGCCTTTTCTGCATAAGATTGCTTCTTTTTGGGGGGGGGTTGGGGTTCTATTTTTTTCCCATTTTATTTGTTTGAAATGGCTATTTAAATTATTGATAAGATCTTAAAACGGAGCTAATTTACTTCAATTTATCTAATAGACAAAACTATTTATAATTAACGGAGAAGCAGAGGTCACTTCGGTGTATAATAGCTGCCAAGCTAAATGAATAACAATTAGGCAGTTTTTTATGCTAAGCTAAAAATTATGCAAGGACTACCTTCCGAATAGCCTTGAAATGATTAGCAAGAGATTCAGGTGGTGGGCTGTGGGGAAGGAGGGAAGAAATCGGGGGGGGTACAGACTCAAAACTGTGCACTTATTTATCTGGTTAGACTAGCTACCTTGGCGCTGGAAACAAAGGATCTTTTAAAATAAACCTTATCTTTAAATCATAGTGACAGCAGAAGCTATTGTAAGAACATGACCATACATAATTGAAAAGGACAAAGGGTGAGGGTTTTACATAAAAAGAATAGGATTTGAGTGGTGGTTTGCTTCATGTGGCCGTATTTGCCCGGGCAGGTCCCAGGGCCGTCGGTAAGCGTAGTTCAGGTGGAGACGACTGTTAATTGGCTACATAACCTTTTGTTTTTCTTAACATCGAGGCAGGGAGAAAATGTCCCTAAAACGTCCCCACCACCTCGCCATAGGTTCCTCTGGGGCTTGCATGCTATTTGAGGAAGCAAGTCGTGAAGGAATGGCCCATACGCTGTCGGGGTAATGTGCTTTTGTTTGCGCAGGGTATTTTATTACTGTGAAACAATGAGTGATTAAAAGAAAAAAAATAAATAAATGTAGGCTACAATACAGAGTTATTGCACCAAAGCTGAAGCAAGTGTAAAAAGTAGCAACAATTGCATAATGGAACGATAAAAAAGGCTTCTTACCTTTGCTTGCAGGACATAACACCAGTTCACAACACAATATAATTAGACTGCCACATCGCCCCTTGTAAAACTGGAAAGAAAAGAAATGTAGGGGTGCATTAAAACTCCTTTCATTTCCTAATGCCTTTAGAGAGCTATTGGACATAGAGGACTTGCTCTGGCAAAAAGCTCTAGTGAGCTATTAGGTTTTTAACTATTTTATAGGGTTTTTCATTGTTGCCAGGCTTAGTTTTTCAATACGACGACTTTGCCCTCTCTCCTCCTTCCCGCCTGTCGCACATTCATCAATCTTACAGATAACATTCCCTATAAAGATAAGTCCAGGCTCTTAGGAAGCACCGTGTCCTGCTGACATACCCTTCCTTCCCCCGGCTTTTTTTAGCGAGTCCCACATGACTTCTTTTATCTGATGATCTTCTGATACAAATTTCTTGTGTCAGCTCCAGATCCCACAGACAACAGGAAAAAAACCCTGTCGTGTAAGAAGTGGACACCATCACCTCTGGGCTAAGTTTAAGTGGAACACAGCGGAGGAGAAGAAGAGACCCTTTTAGGTCAAAAGATGACCTTTCCTGAGCAGTTAACCACGAGCAAAGCCCTCACTCTTTTGTTTCCATTAATTATTATATTTTTTTTTCTCCCCATTAAGACCGTAAGGGTAAAATGCAAGTGGTCAGAAAGGAAGGACTGAATGTTGAAAAGCAGCTTCATTCTCTCAGTGAAGCTGATGAAATTTGCTTCTAGAAAAAGAAGGCTTTTGCCAAGGACAAATGGATGCAAAAATCACTACATTGCCGTGGGTTGATTAGAATTGGGCCTTTTCAAAGAAAAACAATATTACTTATTAGTGGACCTGCCAAATTTTGCCCTGCCTCAAATTTTTTAAAATCTGTGGAAATGTCAGAGCTGCTATAAGCGTGCGCAGCTGACAATGATAAGTTGTGTGTATCTCTAACCAGGAGTTTTAAAATGATGCATAGGGAGAGCAGTTGAAAGAAAACTTGCAAACTGATACGAGCAAGAAAAATGTTCCTGATTAATGCAGTGGAGAAGAAAGAAAGTTGAAATTTCCTTGTGTTTATCGTTTCGATGGCAGCGGGAGACGTAGGCTTGGCTGGGAGTTAAGGATTGATCATGAACATCACCATCCACGAGGAGCCCCTCGAGGCTTCCCGGGCAGGTTGGGAGCGCGCTACCAAAAGCGCACTGAGAAATAGATGGGTGCTGACCCGGTCAGTGAACATACCTTAACGGGTCCTAGTTCACTTTATTCACCTGTTTCACATTTAACCGGCCCTGACTGGTCCCCAGAGCAGTGTTCTTGGATCCATAATAAAAAACATTCATATTGCTGTAGACAGACCGGGACAGTCTGTTCGTTTTCTCCCCCGCCCAGCCATCCCTCCCGAAAGCTGACCCCAGGGAGCCGAGATGGGGTTTGCTTCCAAGGCACCGCCGCGGCTTCTGGGGCTAAGGCTGGACCTCCACCGTCCACCGGCTTCCCAGAAATGTTTCCTTGACTTTTTCCTGGTCTTAATAACAAAGTTCACGACATTGTTTTGGCGCTAATGGAGGCCTCAGCTGAGCATTTCAGTTTAGATCTGCATTTCGCAGTGAAGAGGAGATCAAGAGGAGTCTGCTCTTCGCTGCCTAGGTTGAATTTCGTACCTGAGGACTTGTAGCAGGTTAAGTGTGCTGAGCTGACAGAATAAGGCTGGACCACACAGTTCGAGAGACAAGACATTTCCAGCTGGCCTAGGCTGACATGATCTGTATATTAAATTAAATTCAATACCACAAGTATCTGACAAGACAGTGTGAGGCACCTCTATTAGATTTAAGCTTATGCAAGTACTACAGGTGTATGAGTGTATATGCATGTATTCGACATAGTTTTTACATATTTATATGTGTAATATATCTATGTTGTTCAATTATCCCGGCCATTGTTAAACTTTATTTAACCGTGTGTTGGCTCTCGCCGCCTGCAGTGCAGCAATCGAACGGCGCATTCGTAAGCATATAGGAGATAACAAGAAGAAAAACAATTAACAAGAAGTCATGTCAAACCTGTTCAGTTTTCATTTGTAGCAGCAACAAACCTTGCGGGTAGCGAGACAGTTTCATATGCCATTACCATAAGCAAACACTTACAGGGTAAGTACAAAACCGGCAGGAAAATCGTACTCCAGCACTAGAATGTACCCTGCAGGTGTAGCCTGTGCCACGCAGAGCGCAGTGGGTAAGGTGAGGGCCAAGTGGACAGGTTCTGTACACAAAAAAAAGCCTGTTATGAACAAAAACTGAACAATGTTGTCTTAGAATAGAGTAGAATATATCAGATGGAAGGGACCTTCCAGCTGACAAGTCTTTGTGTGGACAGGACTAGAAAGAATAGGCTTAAATTGAAATAAGGATAAGTCAGGCTGGATGAGTAATGAAAAAAAAAAAAACAAACCAACCCCAAAACCAAACAACAACCGAACAAAAAACCAGAAGAGCAAAGCTGTTTGGCATCAGAGGGGTTTGCCCACGAAGGTGGGGACTGTTGCTGGGGACAGGTGAAGACACCACTTGCTCTTTTCTCTCTACAGAGAAAAACAATGTTGTCACCCAACGAGCGGCTGAGGTCTCGCTCCCTTTTTTCTCCCTTTACCTCTCCCTTTCGCTAGACAAGGCCACCGAGGTCCCTGAGTAACCGAGCCGTGTGCCCTGCGAGTGGCAGCGGTGGGCAGGAGGCGCGGGAATTGCCCCGGCTCCCTGCCCGTTGGGTCCAGGCGGCCAGGCGATGCTTTGAGATGCGACCTAATGACCACGTAAACGCCTGGGAACGGAGCCAGTGCTTCTACACCAGCACTGGGCACAAGAGGAAATACCAGAGAAAATCAAATGAAACTTTAAAAGTGAAATGTCTCTTAATTGTTCGGTGGTCGTGACCTCTCTCCGTCAAACCCCTGAATAACGAGTTTCCCTTCAGCCTTCTCTGGCCTTGGCTTCCCGAGGTAAAAATCTGAGCTTTCAAGCGTGAGTGACAAAATTGTCAGTGTCGCCGAGATTTGTGCGAAAGGAGACGCTTTTGCTGTAGACAGCGGCTCCTGAAAAGAGGAACTTACCCCAGTTTGGGGCAATTTTTCTCTATGATGACAGTTCAGCAGTATAGGAAACGGTCTAAGGAAAGCAATTTTAAGAACGTGCATTAACATGTTAATTATTACAGTGTTTCTGCACTAAATCACCTAAGTTTACTCAGAACATAAGGCCTAGTGCTCAAGTGCTGCTGGGTGATCAGCTTCCAGAAACAACCAAAGATGACTTTTTTATTTATGTTTGACGTTTCTTGCTAATTTAAATGTCACAGCTCATATCTATGTCTCTGTTACCTCAAGGGTAGGCTACTCAAGTGTGAACTATAATACAGCCGCATCTCAAACAGACTTGAAAAGGTACTTGAATGCAGAATGCCTCTGTTTACATTTAAAATGATATATTATTATTTATTATTTATATTGCAGTAATACCCAGCAGCTCCAGACATCTATTAGGAAGCCTTTACGGTCAGTGCAAAACAGACCGTAAAATAATGTCCCTACCCCCGATAGCTCTCATTTATAAGTAAATCCAGCCATGAATATATCAGCATGGCTTCACAGAAACCAGATACATCTGTGTTGCAGGGTTGAGGTATTGGTTTTCAGCTATACAGCTGCCGATGGACTGAGATTTTACTACACAAAAGGCTCCATCTTCCTTCTTCCGCAGCTGAAATCCCCTCAGGCACTCAGGCTCGGGGCTACTCAGGTAAACGAGACAAAGGAGTTGAAAGAGTATTTATGATTTGGCTTTTAAATTGGGCTTATTTGGTGCAAAGAACAAGAATTTGATAGTAGGTAAGTCACCCTGAAAATGTCCTATGAGACTTCTGGTACGTTACCAATGGAGGAGTAATATTGGGGTGTTCTCTCTCTCTCCCTCTTTGTTTCCTGGAACGGAAAAGTTAGAAGCCCACACCACATGGAAACCTTTTAGATCTATTCACCCAGAGATTTTCTTTTCCTACAGACATGTTCAGGCTGATTGGCTTTGACAGACCGTCCAGCCTCTGCCTTGTCTGATGAGAAAGGCCCTGTGCTAATAAGCTAATATTCTCAGTTGCACTCATAAATGATGCAGTGATCCTAACAGGCTTTTCAGCTGCTTCCAAAGGTCCCTGATCCATATGTTTAAGTGCACTCATAAATGCTGCAGGAACAGGGAAGGTCTGTTGCTCGTATCAGGGAGCAGGTATGGCTGTTGACGTGTTGTTGCCCTTTTCCATTCTTCTGTACATCTGGTGTTAGATGAGCTGTGCCAAGCTGTGTCGTGGAAGAAAAAGGCAATAGTACTGGGTGCGGGAAGACATTATACCTGTTTTGTCTTGAATGCCATGGCAATCTGATGTCGTACTGGCAATACTTCTTGGTATCTGGTGGATGGAAGGCAGGTTCTTTAATATGGATGCTCATACGTCCGAGGATGTGGCAGTACAGGCGGTGGTGTGCGAGATACAAGTTGGGATGAGGTCTTGGAGACTTTGGGCTGGTGCCCAAGATTGGCTCATGTTTTTTGAGATCCATACGTAGCTCTAAAATATGTCATAGATGAGTTGGACAGGCTTCTTTATGTGGAGAAACCAAAATTACCTTCCCTCCGTGTTAAACTTGCTCAGTGGTTGGTGGCGCGGTCAGGCTGGTTGCTGGAGCAGCCAGAGGCCCTTGTGTTTTTTAAAATTAAGGCTTTCCAGAAATGTTATGTTTTATGAACTTCTCAGCATCTCAAGTAAGTTGCATTGTCTGCTGCCCGGGCTGGGCTCTTGCTCCTCCTTTGTGTCATCTACTATTGTTGTTCGTTTTTCTGTTGAGGAAAAGAGAGTTGATTAAACACAGTATTTCAACTGGATTTATTTAACATGCATCTGTTCAATATGCAGAGGCATCTCTTTTCCTGAAATTCCCTTTGTTTTCTTTCCTTGATACAAAGACATTTCCTTGACAGCCTTGGCAAAAGTAAGACTCCACTAAAGCCGTCATGACCAGCCCAGATGTTCATCCTGCCCCACGTCAAGGCTTGCGAGCCCAGCTTCCCGGGCGGTCAGTAGGAGACAGCCGTGCAGAAAACGGAGAGCAAGAGACACTTTGCATCCACTAATTGTACTGGAAATGCGGAGAGAATGGTGTCCTTGTGTATGTTCAATTTGCATATCCGATGGTTCACACCCACACCCATGCCAACCATCACCATCATACGAAGATAAGCACAAATTCCTCACTTTTTGCTGCCAAACTTATCTCCCCCCGCCCCGAGTCTTCCCTTTCTACCTTGAAAAAAAATCCCCACCTGCTAAACCGGAGCCTTCTGTTTTGTGTATTTTTCTATTGACAAAAAGATACATTTTCAGGCTAAATTGTTGTTTTGCTACACCGCTACAAGAGCAGATCAAGGCACGGTTTGTTCCTCTGTTCCCTTTCTGCCGCGTGAGCGAATGCCTGTGTTTAAAAGCATTTGCCTAAATTGAACCCAGTAAATGCACTCGCAATATTTAAGAAAAGCTGTCAGCGGTGCTGTGTTCCTTGCGTTTAATGTGGTAACGATCATATATGTTCTGAAGCACAGAACTCAATGCGAGGGGTCTTTGTGCACCTGTGGGTGCGCATCTGGCTCTTTACTTTGTTTTTCTTGACTACTCTACAATAGCCTGGACATTAATGTGACCATGCGACCGAAATTCCTTTGTCATGCTGTACTCATCAGAGCTGGGTTGGATGCAGGGGCTCTGGGTGTTTGCTTCATGCTTGGGTCTGGATGATGAGCAGGGCAGAGGGATGAGCTGCTGGAAGATGGAGGCAGCAGTGGCCGATGGTGATAGACCCTAGAGGTTCCTCCGTGGACTGCAGTGCTCTCCACGACAGCCCCAGTTCCACCACACCGTCCCATAAAGGAGGCGTGCGGGGAAGAAGTAGTGGGAATGTGTAATAGGAGAGTACATGGGGTTTTGGCTGATTTGTGTGGCTTTTGGATGATATGAGTTGAGGATTTAGCAAAATGAAAGCCCTGCAGCAGGTGCCCCTTTACTGGCAGCAGTATCATGAGTCCTTCCCAAGGATGAAAAAATGCTCTTTTGGGAGGACAGAAGTCAAGGCTACGAGTAGCAAGAAAATCCATGGTAATTTGGAGCTGGATCAATGAGATTCACACTGAAAAACCTTTAAAATCTCTCTTCTCCCCTTCCCCACCTTATCCAACTTCTCACATACCCATGTACTGAACTGTATTTTGGACTAGATTGTCAAAGACTTTTTTAAGCTTTAGCTCCTTTTTTTTTTTTTTAATAAGACTCAACCATCCAATCAGTTTATGTAAGTGTGGGTTTCTCAAAAATATATATTTGTGTCGTTAAGCACCTTAATGTCACTGGAAGAAATTTGACCCTTCAGATGGTAAATATTACTCATTTGCATAGTCTGTATTGATAACTGGTGAAAAATCCCATCTTCACAGGTATTTCTTAAAAAAATCTTGGCAATGGGAATATGGCTGCTAAGAATGATTGTTATTAGGAATGTTGTTGTGATGGGGAGACAACTTTGTGGATAATGTCAGAGGAACATCTAGAGGTAATACACAGTGGAGCCTAATTATTCCCTGATGTAATAGCGCACAGATTTCTTATCCAACATTCTTTGAACCCACAGGAAGAAGTGATTTCCTACACCTGCCTTTATAGATTTCTCAGAGAAAATAACTCTTAACCAAATGACATGAATAACTCTATTTAAATTAAAAGGAATAGTAAGAAAGATGACATCTCCAGCTAATATTTTGTTTCAGAAAGGCAAACCTGACAAGGTAATCTGTTGGAGCGAGTAGCTCGTGAGAAGGGCGTGGAGCACCTCTGTGTCAGAGGTATAAAACCTTCCTGCCACTGGCATCCCTCCCCTGCCTGAAAACCAATCGTACGTAAGGCCTGCAGATGTGCGTACCTTTTCCGTGGATATGTAGGAAACTCGACAGGGAAGGAAAAGTGAGATTGATTACGGGTTTAGAGACTCGCAGCGAGGATTGGCGCTATAAGGTGGAAACTCATCAGCTAGAAATGTCTAATGAGGAGAAAGATTCTGGCGTGGTGTTTGATCACAGGGTGATTATGAACCACTAAAACAGTATGGCTGTGTAAAAACCAAATGTACTGTAAGATTAAACAGCTGAAGTGTTCCCTGCATTTATACAGAGGCATTAATGTCTCGGTGGAACTTATCGGTAAGGGTACTGAATACGGCACCGATCCCTCATCGTCAAAATAGATGGATTCAGGCTGACAAAAATGTAGAGCAAAGTGTAGAGAGTTTGACAATAATGTGGGAAGAAAGTATCATACAGGATGAAATTAAAAGAGCCAAACCCATAGCTTATTTGGCCCAGCAAAATGGAACCTTTGAAGGTTGCTCTGTGTAGGAAGAGAGGAAGAGTAAGGGAAGAACTTTTTAACCTAGAACAAGAGCTCTGGGGAGATCTTATTGTGGCCTTCCAGTCCCTAAAGGGGGCCTACAGGAGAGCTGGGGAGGGACTTTTTACTGGGGNCCGAGAGGTTGTTGAGGCCCCATCCCTGGAGGTGTTCAAGGCCAGGCTGGACGTGGCCTTGGGCAACCTGGTCTGGTGGGAGGTGTCCCTACCTATGGCAGGGGGGTTGGAACTCGATGATCTTCAAAGTCCTTTCCAACCTAAACCATTCTGTGATTCTGTGATACTGTGGTGAGAGCAAATGAGTGTTGACGAGCTATAAATTAACAAGAGCTGGGAGCAGCATGGTCCTGGGAAGCCCTTGCAGGAGCTGGCAGGGTAAAAGAGAAAAGTAATTTAAGATGATGTTTGACCCAAGTGATGCGGTTACCTTCTTCTCAGGGGACAAAGTCACCCAGGAGAGTCTTCCAGTCTCATGTTTCTGACTTTTTTTTTTTCTCTTACACTTGATCAAGTAATAAGTACCTTCACTTATTATTTGGATGACTTCATCACTGTTTGCAAAGTAATTCAATTCAGATACCTGTTCAATAGCCACGAAAATATTCATGAATCCTGATTGTTTTGTGGATTTCAGTGCTGTAATCAGTCAAATAAGATGTGTTACACCTTGGTGACTAGACAGTAAAACACTAGTTCCTTGCTCCATATAAAGTGACAGAGATTTTAATTGCATGCTTGAAAGGTCTGGGGTTGTTTCTGAATGAATGAATGAATCTATTAGTGCCGTTGTCTTTGACTATAAATGCTCTCGCATAATGATGAGGCAAAGCTATTGCATTCACTTGTACGGAGCACTCCCACTCCCGTGTTGTTCAAACTGGTTTTAGTCAGTGGTCAACACTGCGTTGAAATCGCGATCTCAAAAAGCGAAGGGGAAAACTAACGTAAAGTACCGCTGACCCTTTCTGGCCCTCCCAAAATTTAACTGGTTTTCAGATTACTGGAGGAAGTATATACCGTCCCCTCCCTCGCGCCTCGTTCCCTGGCTGCAGAGTGTATCGTGCTTAATGTGAAGCCTTATTTATGCTGGTAGGTTTGTTATGCTGGTGGGATCGGTCAGCTTAAGGGATCAAAGCCACTTCTTCTCCTCCAAAATAAGGAATATATTTTATTTGGCTCTATCTAGTATGAAATCTTTGCAGAAGGCAATCCCTAATGCCCAAAATACTAGCGGAGAAAACCACTGGGAAGAGTTTCGTATCAAAAGCAGTATTGTATGCTTTATTACTGACAAAATATTATGATGCCTGCTGGCTGTTATTGTTCTGAATCTTGCTTTAGCATCCAAAGCCTTTTAAGAGATTCTTCTGCAGGTACAAAACCCCTGTGATACGTGGAAATCCTAAGCACCGGCTGTAGGATTTTCTGGGTGTGCTGGAGAGCTTTGCCAAAATAGCTGGAATAAACAAGAGTTTATCTTTTGCTAAAAAAAGGTACATTTTTCATCTCACAAATGAATGTTTAATATAAAAATAATATGTATAAATGATGCCAACACAAAGATCGCCCTAAAGGCTGGATGCATTAATTGCTTGGCTAACAGCGAGTTTATTTGTGGTAAAACTGAAGCGGTTTGCTCTTGCTGGAGTCTGTGCCCTGAGTATTTTTAGGCTAAAAAGACGCATCCCTTTTGTTCAGTCATGACAAGCTCCTGCTGTAGCCACAGTTAATGTCAACCAAAGAGTGCTTTGGGCACTGTTATTATTTATATCAGTTCTGTAAACAGCCTCTTGCTGGGATAACTGGATCTTCGGTGGGGTTTTTATTGCTGCAAAATGCCATGCTCATGATGTTATGCTTGACTGGAACAGTTATCTAGCCAGGAGTTACGTGTCCCAGTTAGAGGGAAGGGTCTGCAGACTGGGGGAAATTCCCAACATAAGAAGGACATGGACCTGCTGGAGCGTGTCCAGAGGAGGGCCACGAGGATGATCCGAGGGCTGGAGCACCTCTCCTATGAGGAGAGGCTGAAAGAGTTGGGGCTGTTCAGCCTGGAGAAGAGAAGGCTCCGGGGAGATCTTATTGTGGCCTTCCAGTCCCTAAAGGGGGTCTACAGGAGAGCTGGGGAAGGACTTTTTATTGGGGCATGGAGTGATAGGACGAGGGGGAATGGCTTCAAACTGGAAGAGGGCAGGTTTAGATTGAACATTAGGAAGAAGTTTTTCACTGTGAGGGTGGTGAGGCACTGGCCCAGGTTGCCCAGAGAGGTTGTTGAGGCCCCATCCCTGGAGGTGTTCAAGGCCACGCTGGAGGTGGCCTTGGGCAACCTGGTCTAGTGGGAGGTGTCCCTGCGTATGGCAGGGGGGTTGGAACTCGATGATCTTCAAGGTCCTTTCCAACCTAAACCATTCTATGATTCTATGAAATTCCCCCGAGTCACGGGTTTACAGAGAGGGTGAGTCTTGGGCAATGAAGAAATGGGCAAAATGACTTCAGCAAAGGTCGGTCCCCACCGTCTGGCATTGGGGCTGGATTTCTGCTGCTGAATCCAAATGTCTTCCTCCTCTTTGTGCCAGACTCCATAAAACATATAAAAACTTCTCTATATGTCAGCACAAAACTCAGCAAGTGACTGTCGTAGACCATAGGTAGAGTGGAGAAGAATGGTAAAAAGAAGACATTTAAGGACATACAATTATTTGCATGGAAAATCCGACAGTTGAGAATAATGGATGGGGGAAGGGGGGAGGGAGAGATTTCCATTTAATAATGTTCTGTCTGGGTCAAAGGGACAGACAAAAATTTGGAATTAGTCCCGGGCCTCTCTGAGCACTTGTCTGCATATTTAGCAGCCTTAAATACATAGATCTGCTCCCGCTATTGCAGATTTGCGGCTTTTCTGCTCTCATTTCTTCCTCAGTGCAATATCCTGAGCCACAGCACGCCTGAAGTTACATCTTTCATTCCCAGCTGCGCAAAGCCAATAAGACTAAATGAATGAAATACAGCATCATGGAACAAAAGCTTCCTCCTCCCTCATTTTCTTCCGACATGACACAAGGTAATGGCACGTCCTCGGAATTATTATATAGAAGGATATCACCTGTGAAAGAAATGCTGAGCGTCACTTCTTTCCTCTGTGACACGGGGAAGTGATATCTCCGTGGCACAAAATCGGTGCAACTGGGCACGGAGTCAGAGCCCAAATGCGCGATGATGTCTTAGTGTAATAGGAGAAATTAATTCTTGCAAAAGAAAGCAGCGCAGTATTTGTCAAGGGTGTCGATAAATTTCCAGCTCTGTTTCCTTTCGTGAGCGGAAAGCAGACAACAAGCGCACTAACAAATGATTCCTCTCCTTCAGTGCCTCAGACATCACTATAATGATGGGAAAACAATGGCAACTTCTATAACCATCATGAAACTAAGAATTTACTGTCGTGTTCCTCATGGGATCTAATTTAAAACAGTGTTCTTAGAGAAACTCAGGTCAAGAGTAAAGAAGAAAAAGTTGACGGAGATCTGGTTTGACAGCTGGAATATCACAGAGCACACCAGGTTAAACTCTGAAGGGCTTTATGGAAAAGGACTTCTTACGGGGAATGTGCTTGAATCCCAACTAACTGGAAATAAATAGCAAAGCTCTTCTGTTTCTCTCTATATATTTTCCCTTATGTATGCATGCTGTACGTGCAGACGATTTTGCCGGAAATGTTTTCACGATCCGCCGTCTTCTTGCAGCAGCGCTGGGACGTGAGCCTTTGCTTTGCAAAGAGCGCAGGGTTTTGCACTAGGGTCAGCCAGCGGATATGGCTGTAGCTCTTTGAAGAGAACACAAGCTGAAGGCAGAGCGTACCTCAATCTGTTGGTGTCCACCTTTCACGAGGCTTTCTTACCTCTTGCTGGTCCGTAGATCCTGTAGCTAATACGACTTAAGCAGTAATCTTCCTCACCGGTGAAGATGTGGCTTTGGTCACCCAGCAACGTGTATTTAATCCATCTTCTGGGCTTCAGCACTTCTCTGCCAAAGTCTAAGAAAATGCAGTAAATGCCTAAATTAAGCAAAATTTGACATCTTTGCTTGAGGTTTCTTTGCACTGCGTAACATTCCTTCCACGCTTACTCTAGGACTAAATCTGCTGCAGACCTGGGCTGGTGGGAGGTGTCCCTGCCCAGGGCAGGGGGTTGGAACGAGATCATCCTTAAGGTCCCTTCCAACCCAAACCACTCTGTGATTCTATGATTTGTCAGAAGCACGGCAGCTAAATATTTATTTTTCTAACTTCTCTAAAAGGATGGGAAAAGAACATACCCTTTAGTTTTAGCCAATATTGCTAACTTCAGAGAAGCAAAGAGGTATCCTTAAGATCTCAATTCCTTGGAATTTGTTTTAAAGTTTTGCAAAGGTCATGTAAGGGAAGGGTGGGGTGGGATGGAGGGGTGTACCTGCAGAGAAATGTCTCTTCTTTACAGTAAAAGGAACCCACAGTTAAGGCTATTTTTGTGGATTTTGCTAACAGAATGGGGTTCTTAACTGCCTTTATATTCTGTTGGGGGTTTTTTTGTGGGTTTTTTTTTTTTTTTATTGCCAAAGGTAGCAGACCACTTCAGCAATATTAAAAAAAAAAAAAATGCCCCATAGGGTCTTTGAATTAAATGCTCCTTTTGCTTTAAAAGGTTCAAGACTGTGAAATAATGAACGGTGAGACCTCCTATATTTGAGGGTTTTCCTTTTTGAAGCATCGCTTTTGTTTTACCATCTAAAACATCCTCTGGGATCCTGAAAACACTTTTACAAAGCCCGAGTCCAAAAGTCACCTGTTCATGGCAAAACTCCTCTCCAGAGGAGGGGAATAAGCGAAACTGAAGTAATTCACTTCAAACAAAGATAAAAATAGACACAAATATTATCAAGCTTTAATTAAATATTAAATTCTGCTGGGCTGGAGAGGAGGAAGGCAGAGGATGAGGAAGAGAAAAGGGATCTCATCCTGGGGGGTGATCCTCCATTTGTTGATATTGCTCGTTTTAAGGGCGAGCGGTGTGAGCTGTGCAGGATGAGCCCTCTCTTCCTCCCGTCAGCAGAGGTTCCTGCCCCAAGGAGGTATCAAAGCTGATGAACATCAGAGACATTGCCATTCTGTAATCAGGAACTGGCTGGTTGTGTTGGACCCAAATCCAGAAGAAAACCTCAGACAAAGTTGACAGGGTTCACCTGATCGTTACAACGTAAAACTCTGCCAAGACTCTTAACAGCATTAATGTAAGAAGTAAACCATGTCATGTAAAAAGGAAAAAAAATGGTCAGGACAGGAGTATCAAATAATTTGAAAACTGAGAGACCTTCTTTTGAAAATTTACAGTCTTCATTTTTCGTTTTTTTCTAAGAGAAGCTGTATAAATGTGGTGCCAGACTACATCTTTTTCATGAATGAAATGTCACTGAGAAATATTTTTGCTTTCCCTAGCGTGGCATATTTGCTTGGAAATATCAGAAGTTTTCATGGGTTGTAATCGACCAATTGAGGAACTAATGCATGCCTCTGAATTTTCCCATGCCCTGGCCATATTGTGTTTTCTCTAAACAAACCTGTGCTCAAGAGCTGCCATAAACTGGTAAAACTAAAAGCAGTGTGTCTACAGGAAAGTACAATTTTTCTGTCTTTATTCTTCTAATTTAAATGGAGTAGCAGGAGCCACTCCACATGACCCGAATTTTCTCTTGCCGAAGTGGGACAACAGGAGATGGTTCTCCTCTATGAAGAAAATAGCTCAAGGCGGGCCGGAGAGAGATGCTCTCAGCCACTAATGAAGCCAAGCTTCATCACAGCTCTTCGGGTCTTTGCTCTCAGTTCAGGCAGAGGACACATGCTTTGGCATGCACAGTTTAAAAATAGTTCATTTGATCTGCACTGGGGGAGGGACACGCAAACCCGGGGACGTAGAGTACCCCTGAACGTGTCCTCTCCTGGGGAGAGCCCTTTCTCAGGTCACCGGGAGTCCTTCGCTTTGACCTCCTCTGTATGCTCTGGTCTTACATCTCATTGTATATAAAGTGCGTTTTTTCACATAAAGAAACCCATGTTGTAACATAAAAGTCTATTTTTCCAAAAAAAGACATTTTTGGCAACCTGACAAAGGTCATCTACACGCGCCAGCTAGTCTTTTAAAACCTCAAACTCTCCAGTACAATAATGATGCTGAAATATGTTTTCATGCTTTAGAAACTTGTTTATTGGCTCTTTCAGTTTGCCTGCTACAGAATGAAAAAAGATTATCTTCAGATGGGTTTAAAGTCTTAGATAAAGTCCCCTTGGGTATACAGGTTTGTTCATGTGGTAAGTTTGGGAATTTTTGAGCTTTTAGTCTGTGAATGTGCATTCTAAAAATCTTAACAGCAGTGGAATAATCTACAAATGGGTTAAATAAAAATAAAATAAAAAAAAGAAAAATTCTAAAGCAAGATGTAATCCACAGCTATTATCCGAAGTTTATCATAAGAAGATGAAAATAAGTCCAGTTTGCGTTAAAACTGCAATGTAATGGGAAAGGTTGTGTCTGAAATGGACACTCGGCTTTGCAGCTTTGAGTCGAGGCTTCTGTTGGGAGACTTCACACCCGGCGCTGACCTTGTGCGTTTTTACCACGTAGAGCTACAGCTGGGTTGAATGCATCCCAGGTAATGCTGTAATTTCAATGTGCCAATCACCTTATGAAAAACTAAATGAAAATGTTACCAACTAATAAGGCCTAATTTCATCATCCTTAAGTGCTAGAGATGAATAAGCGGTATAATTAGACCAACCCTGTCAGTGGCCTTCAGAGGAGAATTTTTAAGCAAAGCCAACAGAACCTGAATAAGAAAATAATTGGATTTATGGGCTTGGGGATGTAGATTTGATAGCACTTTTTGTTGAAATGACTAATGTATAAACAGTGAAGTCCCACAAGGGGTCAGGCATAGGAAGGGCTTGAAAGGAAGGTGCACAGCAATGTAGAGCACCATACAGCTTCTTTATAGATGCTATAGCCTTATTGCTGTCCGTCTCTTCTTGGAAGCACCTCCATCATTAGTGCAAATTTTATAGCATTTTTCCATGCACCGATCAGCTAAGAGTAAATTTATCCTTAAAATTAGGAAAATGCAGGTCTGTTCAAGGAGCTGTTAGCTCAGGTAGAGCACGTTGACCTGGTCCTTCAGTAGGTTTTGCCACCTGCCTAGTAGCAAATCAGGAGGTGTGCGGAACAGCTCTTCTCCAAAAAAGTTCTTTGTAAATTAACTTAATTAGCAAATGACCTACCATTAAAGTCCAATGCTATTTTCCATCCAAAGAATTTCACTGACAGGTCTGAAGGTACCGGAACGTTTTTATCTACAAATCAATAGCAGAGCTCCCCAACACTTGTACTATCAGGCAATCAACGCTCTGATAGCGCGGCAATCAGTCACAGCCCCCGCGAGCACAATGCTGGCCTCTAATGACGGGAGTGTTATCTGAGATTTGCAGGACCTGATCAATTGAACGAGACAGTAGTTGCCAATCAATAGTTTTCTATCATTATAGCAGCCCCATTCATACTGCTGGAGTCAGGGGTTTGTCAGCATTTTCATTTCGTGCATTTTTCTGGGGTTTGATCCACTCAGACGGCTGAACTCAAACTCGATTTACCAGCTGTGTGCTTGGAAGCCGGTTTTGCTCATATCCCAAACAGCTGAGTGATTTTTTTTATGATTACTTTTTATTGAAAATTATTTTCCTGCATATCTAAAAAGGGAAGGCTAATGAGCAATTACCTTAGACAACACTTTTTTGGGGGGAGGATTGCAGAGGGGATAACGCCGCCTGAGGGGCCACAACTGCCGTTTTGAGTATCGGTACCCAGGGCAAGGTGGCCCGTGCTCCATAAAATTGCAACCACCTCAGTTGCAACTCCATCTGTCTCATATCCATAGGCGTGCTTGTAGGAATATTGGAGTACAGAGTTTAAAACCTTGAGTTTTGGCGTTCATTTTATGAATAGCCCTGTGCAAGTAGAGCGTGACATGAAAGCCTTCTCAGCCAATATTTTTCAAAAATAGAAGGCAAAAATCAGTCTCCTAAATCTGTAGCCCGGCTCTCAAATAGAAGACCTGATTTTCTCAGTGCTAAACCCCAGCTAGCTCCTATTAGTCCCTCCCAACCTAGACAATTCTATGATTCTATTAGTTGGATACTCATCCGCCTTGAAATCAACTTACTTATTTATGAGCTGAATGACAGAGCTCAAGTTGAGGTTTCTCTTTCCACCACCCCAGTTTTGTCGTGCCTGTGTTTTTAAATTTGGTGTTCCTGTCGTGCTGAGTGTCTGGTTGGGGGAGACTCATCCCACCTGCAGCAAACATCTGCAGCTTCACCCCCGGGTTAGCAACTCCAAGGTTGCTTCTACCCTTCCTCAGGGATGCTGGGCTGAGCAAGGGGCTGTTGTTTTATGGCCCCCCTGCCCAAAATAGCCCGAGCCTTGTCTAGGCTTACCAAAGTGACCATGAATTTTTGTATCGCTTTAGTAGGGGCTGGAGTGAGGCTTTGGTGATGGCCACAGCTCTGCCAGGACTAGCGGCTCCATTAAATTTAGGGCAAGACGATTGGATTCAATAAAGAGGAGGTAAAATACCCGTGTGCCCTGGAACTGCTTTGCGGCTTCGCTTGCTGCTGCCTTGTTAGCTGAGGTCTTTTGACACGACCGCTGGCCCAAAATAACCCAAAACTTTCATCTGGGAGAGGAGGATTGCTTGGGACTCGCTGTCTGGCAGAAATAATGTGTTCTAGCAGAGAAGGAGGCCCGGGAGGGTGATTCTGGGTTCAGCAGGCGCCTGCAGGGCAGGATGGGACCCATAAGTTACCTTCAGCTCCAAAGTGGCTTTATTTGCTCGGCACACAAAGCATCACCTCTGTTTGATGGGAGCTAAAGTTCATGGTCTGCTTATAAGACCAATGGAAAAAATGGTTCTTATTACATAGGGTCATATACTTGTCCTTGCCCGTTAAAAAAAATAATGGAGGTTTAGGACCAGATTTCTACCTTTGGCTGGGAGTTAAACTGCTGGCCATGAGGAAAGCTCTGTGCCCTGCTTTCATTCATTATTTTGTTGTGTAAATAATTCAGTTTAATATTTTCTCGCGATCTCTCGCCTTTGCTGCAGTTTGCTTATCCCCACAGCCATCAATTTAATCACATATTACAGCTGGATTTGGGTCGCTGGCTGGATATTATCTTTGGGCTCCCAGACAGGAGCCATATCTCTTTATAAATTCTTTATCATATTTGTAGAGAAATATACCATCTCATTTGAATGTAATTAACTTAGTCACTACACAATTAGTTTATAGGATTTATTAATGCAACTATTAAAGCCAGCTAACAAGCTCTGGCAATCCCTGTGTGGATTTTAAACCACAATACAGACAGGCATAATAATAAAAGGGAAACTTTTTAATATTCTCCTATGGGGGGAATCCTGGCTCCCCTGCATGTTTTACCGTCTTCAAATTAAAGTGCCTGCCAGCAGTTCGAACCCCGAGGCCCTCACTCAGTTTTTACTTTGGCTGCTTTAGGCAAATTCCTATGGCCTTTTGTTTTTGGAGGGGTTATTTTCTGTATTTCTAAGCAAGGGTGGAATTCGAGATGAATATTTCTGACAGGGCTTTCCCCGTGTTTAAGATGACATGATTGTGGGAATTATCTTGCTCAGAAAGATGACTGTTTGTGGGTTTGGCCCTGGCTGTTGCTTCAGCAGAAGTCAGTATACCTTGAAAGGAAAATTAGGGCTGCGCTAGTTCAACGAGAACGGTCTCGGAGCATGGAAATGTTTATGATTTCAGTGTTATGTTTGAAGGATTTGTTCTTGTTCTATGTTTATATATTCATAGCAGTTTACAGTTTATATATAGGATAGATATATATTTTTATATAAAATAAAATAAATATATATATTTTATAAGAAATAAAAAAATAAAAATAAAAAATAATAAAATAAAATAGATATATATTTTTATATAAAATAAAAAAAAAAAAGAAAACCCTAAAGCCAAAGCTTCTACTCACCACATTTTTTATTTAGGAGGAAATTAGAAAACGCCAGCCTTTTTATCTTCAAGATTCCTACTTGAGGTAAAATGGCAAAGATCAGGTTTTCATTGGGAGGTTATTAGATTTGGCTTTATGTGGATTCAGTTTGTAAGAATTAAAGGAAATCTTAACCGTGCGCCTTGCCTTGCCCCGTGGCTCTCGCGGCAGAGGAAGACGTGTGATCTTTTCCCCAGAACAAACACAATTATGCCCTTAAACTAAACATAAAACGATGCAGTCACAGGTAAGTGCGTGGTCCGAACAGGTATCTCCGTGCAGGGGAGGTGTCGCCCACAGTGTCCGCAGCTGCGGTGACCCCAACCCCACGGCCACCGTCCCCCCGGTTGGACAGGGATGTCTCCTCTCGCCAAAGCCGCACGGTGCAGAGCCGCAACCCGTGGCTGGAGGAGAGGAAACATCATTGTTGTAATTAAATCATGGGGTGTGTAATGCCTTTGAAAACAGCAATGCTTTGGCAAAGCCGTGGCGCGTGCTTCCGTGCCTTGTTTGTCTGTAAATTGAAAATAACGTGACTTTACATTAAAAGGTCTAAGTCACGCTCGCATCTTGCTGTGAAATCCTTAGATGAGGAATGGTGCATGGTGTGAATGCAAAAAGTATGGTGGAGGTCATTTGTTACTAAATGTGGAGAGAATTGCTGGATATAGGGATTATCCACTAAAAAAACCAGATTTCCTGCTGGCCACGCAAAGACCACGCTCTTTGCATGAGCCTGACCCCCCTGAGCCCCCTGTGCCATACAGATGGGGCTGCTTTTCTTGCGTTGGACTTGCTTGGGCTTGAGTGAGAAGTTATCCCTGGAGCCCATGGATGTCTCTCTGACGGGCCCAGGTTTTCCCCTGAGAGCAGAGGATATTTGTAGGTGTTGTTGAGTTTCTGGAGCTGCGCGCCTTCTTTGAGGTCAAGGGCTGTGATTTCCCTGGTTTAGACACGTGTTCGCTCTCTTTCAGAGCCTGTTATGCAGATTTGTCATGTGAGAACGGGTGCTCCCAGCTGCGTTGGAGGTGCTTTGCCATATGTCACGAAATGAGATTTCTGACTTTACTCCAGGTGAAGCATCAAATTGATTTAAATTTTCTATTGAGGGATGGAAGTTATTCTCAGAATAACATTTTTTCTGTTTTCTCTTTACTGGATTGTTATTTTCACAAAAAGATACAGAAGAAACAGTCACTGGAAAAATAAGTGCAGTATTTGAATGGAAAAACAGAGGATTTATGTTTACATAAATAAACATAGAGGGTAAGTAGGCCATTAGTTAGAAATTTCAGGTTTTGAATCAACATACATTGAAGAAATGACTGAAGTTATAAGCATTAAAAATGAATAACAATAATTCAAGTTTCATAAGCCCAGGTCATTCTATGCAGTTTAGAGCTTCAGGTTTGGATGTAGAGGCTGAAATTCAGACTGTGCTGAAGTTAAAGGCAGCGTTGCCATTACCTTCAACGTGGCCAGAATTTCACCCTGAGGGAAGCTGCTGTGAGAGCACAGGATGATTTTCCATGGCAAATTTAGATTTTCCTCTCATTAGAGTATTCGGTTCGGAGCAGAGTAATAAATGGGAATTTCAGCTATTTGTACACCTGAAAAGTGGTGAGAATGGTTTCCCTTCTCCCTGTCCTGCCACCTGGAAGGAAAGTCTTGGCTGTACGAGGGGCAGATAGAAAAATCACACAGGAAATTCTTCAAAATGTTTATGTAAAGCAACAATCATATAGAATCCCAGAGTGGTGGGGGTCGGCAGGGCCCTCTGGAGCTCCCCCAGTGCCACCCCCTGCCAGAGCAGGGGCACCTCCAGCAGTGGCACAGGACGGCGTCCAGGCGGGTTTGGAATGGCTCCAGAGGGGGAGACTCCCCCACCTCTCTGGGCAGCCTGTGCCAGTGCTCTGCCACCCGCACAGGAGAGAAGGCCCTCCTCAGGTTCAGATGGAACTTCCGATGCTCAAGTTTGTGCCCGTTCCCTCTTGTCTTAAGTGTGTCCTAGATGTGACAAAACATCTGAAATAAACACAGTACCTGAGAGTCTGACTCTTAATACAATTTAAATATTCTTTATTATATTGTTACATTTTTCTAAAGTTTGTCAAACTTTCAGGTTTGATTCAATAACAACGCCTTTAAAAGCTGGTTGTATTGCTTCCTTCTTTTCTCCTTGTACTGAATAATTACATTTGCTCTTTGATGGAGACTTGTATTTTATATCAGTCATATCTGCCTGAAAAAATATTTTCTTTGGAAGTGAGTTAAGCTTAATTAAACAGATTGACTTAATTCTGAAAGGAACGGTCCATCTAGAGTTGTAACGCTGTTTAATTTACCCATTCTTATGTTGTCCTTTAGTCAACTCAGAGGACCTTCCTTGAGAAGCTCACTCTGGTTTGAAAGGTTTTGAAGAGAGAAGTTGTACTAAGTCACGCTCGTGGAAGGTGTTTTTTCACTCTCCATCATTTATAAAGGGGATAAAAAGGCTGTATGGAGAGTATAACTGGGTTTGCCCCAGAGTGGGCTGCACAAGGCAGGCACGTTCACTGCTGCCTCTTGAACTGTGGCCTCCTAGCTTCAGTCAAGTTTATGACGCCTGTGACCCTCAGGACATCTGCATGTGGCTCAGTGAAGGACGTAAACCCAGAGATGAGTCTCAGCGGGGCTGGGAACAACTTGTTCTTAGCCAAGCTGCTTAGGTGTGAAATTAATTGCTGGAGTAATTTGGATGGAGACAAGCCCTATCAGGACGTGCCCAGCTGTGAGGTGAGGAGACTCCTCCACACCTGAAAAGGTGAAGAAAGAAAAAAAGAAAAAGAAACCCAAAAAAAGGCGGTGAATACCGGGAGAGTTTCCCAACCTCTGGAGCGAGGGGTGTTATCGAAGGGCTCTGCAGGCTTCGCACCGCAGACCTGGCTTCCTGGGGTGTGCCTGGGGACTGGGCTAATCTTCCTTTTAACTCAATGAACATTGAGCGGTAAGAAAAAGGGACTCGCCCAAAATGTAAGTCAAGGCAGGAATTCACCATATAGCATTTTTGTTGTATGTTGTACACAGGGACAGAGTTAAAGAGCAGGGCGGCACTTTAGCTCACTGGAAAACCGATGCTTTGCTGTGGTTTGTTACTCTAGTGATGCTTCCTGAAGGATCCGATGATTATTGCAATCTTCCTTCTTGTTTTGTGGGTGATTTTGGCGGGATATGTAATTTTGGAATGAAGCCATTTCTTGGAAGGCAGGAGCACCTTAACGTTGTAAGCATGGTCTTCCTGAGAGCACCTGGAAGACCCTCCAGTACGTTATCAGCTGGTGCACCTCTGCGAGCTCATCCTCAACCTCCCACTCACAGCTGCTTCATTCCCCTCTCCGTGGCCATTTGCCTTTACCTGCTCAGTGCATTTCTAAAACTGCCCATAACAAAACCAAACCTCTAAAGAAAACAGTTGCTTCTCTGGACAGAGAGCTGTCATCACATCCCCTAAACCACTTTTCCACTTGGGTTATGCTGACATGCCCAATCTATCATTATTTTGTTTACTCGGCAAACATTGAGCTGTATTTGGCATGTATTGTCTTTGGTCTTAAGTGATTCTATCAAATTTTAAATGATCTGCATCTATTATGGGTTTGGAAGCATCTCTCTGCATTATTGTATCTATGGTGAGTCTATTAACCCTCGCTAAATGCAGCTATCTTCTCTCTTAATTTTCCAAGTCGAACATCAGCACAAAATCACAGACCTGTATGAAGTTAAAAGCCAGAAAAATCAGTATTTTTTTCCACGTTGAATGATATTAGGAGAGATTTGTATTGTATTTGCACTGACATTTACTTATACCCTTCTGCATCGACGAGCTGTGCTAGTTTGCTTTATTTCTGTATTGAAACACAAACTGCTGCGGGCACTAATGCATTGAAAAAAACAAACCTATTCCTTGGCTTCTGTCCTGCTGATTTTACTTCTTTTTCAAACTGAAGTCTTGCAATGTAAACTCAGAATCCTGTCCTACAAATAGCATATACTAGACCTAAATCCGATTTAATACGCACAAGTGAGCAGTTTTCTACATGCACACGAAGGCGTTGAGTTGAAGCCCCTTTGGAAAACATCGTGCTCCAAAGTAGAGAAGTTTAAAGGTTAGATTTCCATGTTGTCTTCCCCAGCTGCATCTTCAGGAATTGAGAATCCATCTACTTAAACATATAAACCATCACATTTTTCATGCCATGTGTTCCGATGGAGATTTTCCAGGCACAAATAAACGGCGGTTCCAGCTGGGGATATTGCTGGCAGCCAGGCGCTGCCCGTGGAACAAAATCATTCCAGATTTAGTATTTGAAGTTACACCTCTTTAGCCAGTGCCTCATTTCATGTATGTGTCACTCAGAGGGCAGGCTTTCTGCTGCATAGGTGGATAGTATGGCACACGCTTGCACTGACATCGGGTAAGACAGGCACCACCTGGGACAAAAAAACTGTTATTGACCCCATTTTACAGAGGAAGAACCGAGGCACAGGGTGAACCGATGCCTTACCTGAAAAGAGAGTGGAAGACTAGAGCAGAGCTGAAATTGGACCTTGAGCCATTCAAAAGCAATACGTAAGTCTTAGCGACACACCTGTATTTTCTCCTGCCGCTCTTGGGGTGTCAGAGTTGCTTTCTGTGGTTTCACCATCAACATTCGCAAAGTCATCCTGAAGCACTCACTTTGGGGCAGTAGAGTTTCACTTTTCTCTCTGGTTTTACACTGAGCATCTCGCGCAGAGGTCCCTTACCATCTGGGCTTCCAGCTGCGAGACTTTCACCTCGCTCCCCCTCTCCCGCGCTTGCTGCTGAACCTGAGTTATTTTTACGATGACATGACGATGGCCACGTCCGTTTAAAGTTAATTTGTTCTGACTACCAAGACACAGACCGAAGGTTTAGGTTTCCCCCACTGGAAATGCCCCTTGGTGTCTTCTAAAACGTGCCATAACGTTCATTTTCCTTCTAGCTGGCTTTTCTACTTAGGGCACAAGTGTAGGATTTCTTTTCAACAAGATATTTAGCATGTAACTCCCCTTTGTGTGTCCTTGTATTGAAAATCTCCTCGGCTGGTCACTAGATTAGGGAATATAAACTCATTTTCCTTCTAATCTTCCTCCTTTACTTGAGCTTTTGCTTTGCCCACGTACTTATTGCTTTTCTGATCTTTAAAATTTAAGAGTAAGAAGAGATTCCTGGATAGTCCTTATTTGTCTTTGATTAAACCGGGACTGCATGAGTAAAGAATCATATTTTATATTCTGAACATAAGGGAAATCTGATAGTTCTTGAAAAGTAAAACATGAAATTGAAATGAAAATCAAATTTCCATCTTTAATTAATCTGATAAACAGGGAACAACGGGGTGGATGAAGGGGAGCCGGCTTGCTCCGCGACATCAAGTTGCACCACTGCTGTGCTCCTACAGTTCTGTGCCTTTAGGCTGTTCCAGGGAACCCTGTCCCCAGCACCGCCGGCGTTGCGAGGCGAGACGTCGCCGTGCCGATGCACAGGGCAGTGGCCGCTTATCAGAATTTGAGTTTTACTATCTGCTTAATTCCCTTTGTCTCTTCTCCTGTAGAAGTACAGCCGCCGGGGCTGTGTCGCTCACCAGGCGGCGGTGAGCTGCTTCGCAGGTTCTCCCCTCTGAAGGCAGCTAAAAATATTGCCCAGCCTTGCAGGATCAAACCCTGGAGGTTGGCTAAGCTGTCAAAGCCAGCCGGTGCTGCAGAGCGCAGCGGCACCGAGTACAGCTCAGTCCTCCAAGCAGAAGTTTCCTTTGGAAGTTCTCTGGGCAGATGGACCCCAAACCCGCAGTTTCCCGGGGTAACTCGTGCAGCCGTGGATGCTCACGCCGGTGCGGATCTGTTACTGAGGTCCGGAGCACTTTATACGGCCTCCGCAAATGCAGAGTGGTTTTTGCATTCCTCCCAGGTCGATGGTGGGGATTATTCTTGTTATATACTCTCAAAAGAACACGATTTCCGGGGGAAAGACCAACAGGAGCTTTTGTCAGCCATTCCTCACCCCGGCACACCAAGGCAAGGAGCTGGAGCGATAAGACGGACTTTAGTCTTATCTGCAGCCCACTGAGGATGTGGCACTAATTTCTTACCTTCGGGGCAGCCTTGGGACAAAAAGGATTTCTAATGAGAATGCCAAAGCCACTGCGGATCTAAGACTGCACAATTCTCTGTGTTTTGATACTCGCACACACAGATACTACTGTCAAATACTGAAGCCATTGTGCAAGGTGTTTTGCTCCGAGGTCAGATTTGGTAATCTCAGGTCTCAGGGAAGAAGGGAATTATTGACACTTCCGTAAAGAAAAGGTTCTCTGCCCAGATCTTCACACTGGCTTTCAAAATAATTGTTCTTTCAGATGTGCAAGGTGCAGGTTTCCCTTTGCCTGCTTGGTTGCTGACCTGATCCTTCATTTCCTCTCTATGCACACTCCTACCGTGTCTGCACAGTCAACATCGTTGTATTTTACACCCCGCGTGTGGGGACACTGGTTACTGACCCCTGACTCTTCCACTAACCCCTGAGTGTTTTGGCCAAGCTACTCCCACTGCGTCAGTGTTCACGACCTCCCCATCGAGATTCATCCTTAAGGGTTCAAATGACTTTATCCATCAGCTCCAGGAAGAAATAAGGCAGGATAAGGTGGCATTTTGTTGGATGATTTTTCAGCATCTTGAGCAATTTGAGCGCTTTTCTCAGTGGAATTAGGTGAGGGAAAGTGGAAAGGAACGGGATGGCTGTATTTCTATTGGAAAACACACGGTCCATTTTCTTTACATTATCTCCTCTGAGGTCATGAAAGGGTGATGTAATAAGTCCCACAGGATGTGTTTGAAGTAGTTATGTTCCCCGGTTATTTAATGAAGTGGGGTCTCCTTTTACTCACAGCTCCGCTATTTAGAATTAAATAAATAATTTGCTTTAATAGTTAGTCTCCAATCATTGTATGAATTATGTTTGCCACGCATAATGAGAAAATTGCAGTGTGCAATTTTAATGTGTGTGTTAGCATATTTATCATTGGGCTAGGTTTATGTTTAAAGAGACGAGTAATCATCTGAAAATGCGTTAAAACGATGTTTGAATTTATTTTTTGATGGCTTGGCGACTAAAACAAGACTCCAACCCCCCTCTCCCTCTGATGAGTAGAGAAGACCTGTAGTGGTTCGAGGGGGATGAGGATGGTGCTGGTATCGTTTGACTAGTGCAAGGTCTTACATCTGGGTCGGGGCAATCCCAAGCACAATTACAGGTTGGGCGGGGAATGGCTGGAGAGCAGCACTGAGGAGAAGGACCTGGGTGTGCTGATTGA